>CM012438.1:3997061-4356198 GCA_003999625.1 Oryzias javanicus
TAGCGGCCAAATTCAGCTTACAGCATTCACGCTAGCATTATTGCAAGTAATGCTATATATCTAGTATTTAGTTAGTTTAAACCAGGGGTGCCCACACTTTTCTGCTCAAAGGGCCAAAATCTAAATGGGATCCCGGTCCGCAGGCTAGCATCCTCATGTTTTCTCCTGCTTTGGTCCTCCAGCATCATCAGCTCCAGCTCACACTGGAAGCTTGAAGAGAATTAGATTTCATTTATTGTGATGTTTGCTTCCTGAACAAACATAAATATATGCATATTTTATCAAATTACTAATAATTTATGAGTAAAATGTAAGCTAAATTACAATTGAATGACATTTCTCTCACATAAAATGTGTTTTTGTGTAAAAACTAGCTAGCAACTGGTTGATTCCTTTCATTAAAACAACCTGGAAAAGCAGCTCTGCACAAGTTACCTTTTCTCGCCAAAAATGACTCTTTCTATTGGTCCTTCTGTCTCAAAGTCTTCTCTGAACTTCCATGAAGGTTATATTTCCTAGGATAGTCGTCTTCCAGACATTTTTTTTTTGTTTTTCGCCGTTATAAAAAGTTTTTTTGACCGCTCCGCTCTGCAACTCTCCACCGCTCCACCTGTCTCACCGGTAAACAAAAGAGCTCCCTGAGCTCCTCTGGGTAGAATTACCGTAATGACCCGATATTGAAAATAAAGCGCAATGTCTCAGCTTTCAGAAACTGTTGGAATTTTAAAAATAGTGTGAAAAGTTCAGGAATTACGTTAATTCAAAGAGTCTCTGTTAGAGGGTTTCAACTGATCACTCCACGGCTTCAGCAGCCACGACTTGGCGGGCCAAAAGATAACCACTTTGGGCACCCCTGGTTTAAAGCTAGTGATGGTAAAGATGTTTGCTTTACATCCAGTTTGCGATTGGTCGACTACTCGGGGAAAAAAAATCCGCAATTTGTCGACTATTAAAATAATCGATTGTGGCAGCGCTCGTCTGAATACAACCATTTTCTAGTGCTGTCCGAATCCACCATTCCAAAATGGAGTGCACTAGAAATTTCCCAGAAGTCTTTGCAAAACACTAGCTTGCATTTTTGCGTGCTACATTGCTGAATATAGACCACAATGCATTGCGGTCGAACAATGCAGGAAAAAAAAGCAAGTTTAAGTATAATTTAGTAATAAACGTCCACATTTTCATCATCAGAACACAGTAGAGTCACAAATAGATGCAGCGAAATGTTCATATTGATTCAATTTTGACTGTTTAACATGTAAACATGTATAGCTTTTCATTAGTTATGGACTAGGGTGTTTGAGTTCAGACATCACAAACACTTGTTAGCATACCTCGTAGCCGTAGCGTCTTCGGTAACATGCATCGTGCCTCCACAGCACATGAGCTGCAGGGAGAATTGTCGATCTTGGCTTTCATACAAACGTTCAAAATGGATAACTATCTTGACGAGTATTTGCAAAGTGCGGCGCTTCCGTCTTTCTGTTTTTGTTTTGACCCACCCCCGTATCTGTTGACCAATAGCTGAGGAGATCTTTAGTCGTGTGGCCCGGAACTGAAATCTCAGGTAGAATACAAATCCTTTGGTACCAGAACTATATTATCTATACATGTTCTCAGGAAACTCAATCCACTAAAGTGACAAATACTAGTTTAAAATTATGTCAGTAGCTGCCAAAAAACACTAGCCAGGAACTGGGGCACCACAACGATCCCATCAAAGGAGCAATGGATATCAACAATCAACAATATCTACTCAACGGAAACAATGTCATACAGACTGAGACTTCAAGAGGCACAAGTACACCGAAAGTGGGAAAAATGGACACTATACAATAGATAGATGTGAGAAGCACCTAGAATTGACCTTTATTGAGATTTTGGTTTGTGTTTATGTTGTAAAAACTAATAAAAATAAAGTTATAAAAAAGAAATCTCCGGTAGACTCCAGTCTCGATACAGACCAAACTCGAGGTTCAGGATTCGATCCGGGACAGATTAAGATAAGTCTGACTCTTTCCTTTTACTCAAATATGACAGAAGTTCAAAACTAGACCATCAATCAATGGAGCACCTCGTAAGGGTAAAGTTTTACCCTTGAGAAAAATCTTCTCCATGTCCTCGTATTGCTCATTTAAACTCTGAAGTAGCAAGTATGTTATTTGTTGATATGGTTGCTATGGTTTCCAGGCTTGACCGATTGCTGGAAGTGCGTGTATTTCTGGTGTAAAGTCTCAGGTGTTCTCTGACTCCTTGTCCTCCTTCTCCAGGGCCAAACCTCCTCCTGCCGAAGGCGCCAAGTCCAACCCGTCCAAACGACACCGCGACCGCCTCAACTCCGAGCTGGACCGGCTGGCCAGCTTGCTCCCGTTCCCCGAGGATGTCATCTCCAGCCTGGACAAACTGTCCATCCTGAGGCTGAGCGTCAGCTACCTGCGCACCAAGAGCTTCTTCTCAGGTGGACAGCTCCACTCTTTGAGGGAAAATGCAGCTATCAGTGTTCTGGAAGTCTCTGGCAGAGATCATGTCCGTTTTAGCGCATTAAGAGGAGCTGTGGTTAAAGCCCAGAGTTCCTCTCAAGGCTTTTCACGCCTCAGGAGGAGACCTGTAGACGACACGCTGGAGCACAAAGTGCTGGAAAGCTTTGAGTGGACGGAAACAAGGCCAGAGGGGTAGAAATGGTCCGATTGGATCTGCTGCTGTCTGATTCAGTCCAGTCAGTTCTTCTGCTAGAAGCTGATTTGACCCGATCTAAACACTCATTTTTAACGTGTTCTTACTAATCCTCATTTTTTATAATAGATCTTTTTCTGTAGTGCCAATTATTGAAGTTTTAAATCTGTGGACCGTTGGGGTGGAGCTCTCCCCTCCGCTGAGAGCTCTCTGTTCACATTCCTATTTCTATCTTACAGCCCCTTTGTGTTATTTTTTATGTCACATTACAATCTTATCCAAATTGCGTTTTTTTCGTCCGCTCCTGCTTTGTGTAAAAAAATACTCAGAATTTTCCTCATGTATCTCTTTCAGAATCAGAAAAAAAGCTACAAAGGGTTAAAAACACAAAAAAAACTAAACTTTAATCTAAGTGGGTCTTTGACTGGTAGGGGTGTGGACTACCATCAAGCTCACACCCAATGGGCGAGAGTTGTTGCCATGGAAACGATGACTCAGACCAATCCCTGTTAACTTCAAAGTAGCGACAGTTGTACTGCAAATAAATAGTGTCTGAATAAACTTAACATATTTTCCAAAACGTAAGGCGCACCACATCAGTCAGACTTTATGAACTACCTTCACAGTGACTCTAGAATTAGGTTGTAGCACGTTAGCCATGTTAGAAGTGTTAGCCACATTAGCGTATACACAATATTTTTAATTCATTGTTTGCAACTCCTAAAATAACAGCTTAATGTTACCGTGACAACCCTAACTCCCAACCTTGTTAGCAAAATGTAAAAATCAGTGGGACACCACTACAAGTTAGCCACGTTAGCTACATTAGCGTGTAGACATTACGAACAAATCCCAACCTTGTTTACAACTCCTGAAACAACAGACTGATACAGCTACACTTAATGTTACCGTGACAACACTAACTCACAACCTTGTTAGTAAAACTTAAAAAGAACAGTGGGAAACCACTACACGTTAGCCACGTTAGAAGTGTTAGCCACATTAGCGCATATAAAATACTAACAACTCCCAACTTTGTTTCCAACTCCTTAAACAACAGACAGATACAGCTAAGGGAAATGTTACCGTGACAACACTAACTCCCTATCTTGTTAGTAACACCTAAAAAAACAGTGCAACACCACAAAGCGTTAGCCACGTTAGAAGTGTTAGCTACATTAGCACATAAATAATACAAAAATCTCCCGACCTTGTTTGCAACTCCTTAATATAACAGGCGGATACAACTACACTTAATGTTACCGTGACAACACTAACTCCCAACCTTGTTAGTAACACCTAAAAAAAAGACAGATACTGCGAAAACAAGCGTTACTCCGCTAACTCCTAATCTATAAGAAACCCAGCTCGACACAGGTAGATGCTAGCAACATTAGACGCATTAGCCATATTAGCGGATTTACAATACCTGTAACTCATTAACAACACCGAAAAGGCTGACTGATACCGCTAAGACAAACATTACTACGTTAACTTCCAACCTAGCTAGTAATACATAAAAATTTAACACCGCAGTTTAACACCGCTATATGCTAGCTGCATTAGCATATTCATAATAAGCCTCGTCTGCAACCACTAAAAATAAATGAAATGTTTACAGAGCGCTGTGTACATCTACAGAAACTGTCGGTTTTTAAGAAAAAAAGTTTCTTACTGCGCTTTACAGCGAAGAGAATACGGTAACTTAATTAGAGCCGGAAGCAAGTCATTTTTCTACGGGTGACGTCACACTCACTCAGTCCAGTACTCGTATACATTCGTCACACAGACAAATGTGTGTGAAAGTGTGGAAATCACCGCGCCCGTCTGTGACCTCTGTGCCTTTTAGACTCTGTTTAAGAGGCAGTGAGGTGCAGCAGATCGGCTTTATGGGGGAGTTAGCAGGCTTACCGGCAGAGCAGATGGATTTTGGTTAAGTAGGTCTGTGTGTGGACCTGTCTTGCTGGACTCGCGGGGACCAGAACGAGTCTATAAGGAGAGATCCAGACAATTCCAGGTTGTGTTTGAGGGCCAAAACCCGATACTAGTGTCTGAATGGGAGTTGAGGTGAAGTTTCGGCGTTCAGATGGGCGGTTTAGGATTGGCGAGTCCCCGCAAAGATAGTCAAACGGGTATGTGTGTGCACGTTTGGCAGCCTCGAATGTGTTCGCAGATTTGCCGTTACGAACAGATTGTGCGTCCGTCCAAAAACAACAAACAGCCTTTAGGATCTGCTCAGCCAGAAAAACCCTTAAAGAGTTCAGGTTATGAGTTCAGAGCGACGGCGCTCCACGTCCTCCACTCTGGTTAGGGTTGTGATATCGAAAGTGGGTCCTCGGCTACAGTTTTTTTTTTTTTTTTCCCTAATGGATCACGTACCCTCCCCATTTTGCTCCCAACCAGGCCAGCGCGGCCATCTCCGTCTAAGTGCTTGAACTCTCCGTGACCCGCTCTTATCGTAACATCTTCGTACGGCGCAAACGGCGTGCAGGTCAGCTCTTCCAGCCCGTGGCCACGAGACGACCCCAAACCTCTCAGACAGACAGACACAGACGGCGGTTCAGAGTCCACGGAGATGAAAGAGGCTCAAACTTGGGCGGGTGGGGGTTGGGGATAATCCACTTTTATTTTTGTGGAAAGAAGGGGGTGGGGGTGGGGGGGTGCAGATTGGACAATCCAATCTCTTCTGTAAAACAGAAAACATCAGCGCCGCGACATGATACAAGCTTGGAGAGATTACGCATCAAATCACAACACAAGCCGCAGTCGGAGACGAGTTCACGAGCGGAGAGCGCCGCCGCGGGGGGGGTTCACATCATCTGTGTGGGCTGGCATATTTAGGTCGATGGGCTCATCTGTGGGATGGATGCAGGCGGAGGTCGGGACTGCAGCCTTTGGAACCGGGATGTTTGGGTTTTTTTTAATGTAGCATATTTGCCGAACTGAAAAGTGATTTTAAAATCCCGGGGGGGAGGGGCTTCAGGATTAAAGAACGTGTGTGTGTGTGTGTGAGAGGCGACACGGGTCTCAGAAACCCTTAAAGCAGATTAGTGTTTGTTTATGTAATTCAGCAGCTCCGTCATTTCATCTTTAATCAGTCAAAGCTGTTTACGCTCGGACTTCATCGGCACACGAACCAGATCTGGTCCTCGTTGACTTGCAGATATTATGAAAACGTTATCCACATTTGAGGGAAAAGATGATGGAGGATGTTTACATACGATGATGCGTTCACACCGGACTAAACAAGTATGGAGCTAAATCGGGGCCAATATTATTTGAAACCGAAATAAAATATTTTGAAAAAAATATTAATGTTTGGCCGAAAAAATAGGTTTCCAAAACTCAAAATTTCAATTTCCAAACTATTTTTTCAGTTTCAAATCTTTTTCTCAGTTACAAAACTTTTTTTTTCAGTTTCAATACTTTTGGCCCCGTTTTGGTGCGTTGGGGCGGGGCTAAAACGAGGACCAATCAAAATCGATGAGGATGACATCCTCAGTTCCGATGCGTTCACTGACTCTGAGAACTGTAACAATTACGATCAGGAAA
Source organism: Oryzias javanicus (assembly GCA_003999625.1). Lineage (NCBI taxonomy): Eukaryota > Metazoa > Chordata > Actinopteri > Beloniformes > Adrianichthyidae > Oryzias > Oryzias javanicus. The sequence continues at coordinate 4,003,287 of CM012438.1, forward strand.
TGGCTGTTCAGTCTGCACTCTCGTAGTCTGAAGTTGTCCCAAGACGGGTGTAAAAATCAGAGTTTTATCCCGGATAAAACGCTTGACCAGAACACCGTTCTAGCCCGTTCAAAACGCCATTTTATTGAGTTAAATACAGGCGAAGAAAACTGAAAAAAAAGTTTTGAAACTGAAAAAAGATTTGAAACTGAAAAAATAGTTCTGAAATAGAAATTTTGAGTTTTGGAAACCTATTTTTTCGGTCAAATATTAATATTTTTTTCAAAATATTTTATTTCGGTTTCAAATAATATTGGCCCCGATTTAGCTCCATAAACAAGCCTTCCGGGACGCGGGTGTTATTAAAAAGGACGTCAGCCATACGACCAAATCTGTGGTGTGAACGCACCTTCAGACTAACCTGGTTTCCACGGTAACAGAAACATATCTGGTTTTTAAAGGGTAAAGCAAACCGAAATCGAAAAATGCAAAAAATGGGGGCGGGGCCAGGAGAGGCGGGGATCTGTGATTGACAGTAAGAGTGAGGTTAGCTTTAGGTTTTCTAAAGGATCTTTTTATTATTGTCCAAAAAAAAACCTGCGACTTTCTGTCTGCTAGCCAGCCAGCGTTCCAGGGGCCGCTTAGCGTAGCGACCAATAAAATACCAAGAATACAAAAAAATTATGACATCACACCAAGACAAACTGTCACAAAAAAAAGCAATAGTCAGAATCAAGTAAAGAAATAAAAACACACATGTCGAGGACATCCAAAGAGGTTATGAAATTATTATCGGATGGCCACTGGACCTACAGCTTGGCGGCCATTTTGTTGCAAAATATGACATTTGGCAATTTTCAAGTTTTCGCACCAAAATGAGCAAAGGAAACTTTTCTTTCAGCAGTCTTCAAAAAATTTTAGATACACTCTGCTAGCCTAAGTCTACATTAACATTTTTTTTTGTTGACCTTTGACCTCAGTAGGAGGTTAATTAAAGCTCACCTTTATTACCTTCCAGAAACTCCTTCAATATGGATTGGGCATCATTGGGAGGCTACTTGGGGGGGAAAAAAAACGTTTGTTTTAAAAATTTGTAGATTTTGAACGACGTTAGCGCGGCGAGCTAGCAAGAGTGGTGTTCCGGTTTATCTCGCATATTTTTTTGCCGAAATATTGCGAAGATTCAATTCAGGAACAAAACAACCTAACGGAGGATATGAACACAATAGGTATGTGGGCGTGGTTAACAAAAAAACCCTGTTGCTAAGGAAATCCAGAAGTTTACTTTTGCCGATTTTTCTAAAAATAGTGTCAACCTGTCCGTCACCCCCAGGCAACACTAAAATATAATGGTTGCTATGGAGATAAAACTAATGGAAAAGTCGCCATTTTGGAAAGTGTTTTTTCGGGAGAGCGAAGGGTCTAAAGCAGCTGCTCAGCCAGTGACTGCAGGTAAAAGAGGGGGTAAAACAGAGGGGGTTGCTTTTATTTCTTTGTAATGATGTTTCAAGGAAGCTTGAAGTGCTAAATAAGTGGAGATAAAGTAAAGATTTTGTGTAAAAGTTGTTTCAACCATAATAATAAGCATTCCACTTTGACACTTGAGGGGAAAATCGATATCAGTTTTTTAACGGTTCCCACATAAAATGTAGAAACTGTAAGCTAATAAAAATAAATCAGATGCCCACTTTAGCTTTGAACAGGCCAGGTTGCGGAAATTTTGTCTCGCATTAAACCGCCTGAAAAAGGTCGTGGACCAAATGACTCTGCAAAAAACACCAACATAGACTTACATACAATCACCCGCTAATCCCTGATGTAACTCAGAGGATTCGTGGTGCCAGCTGCCAGTTTACTCCACCTCATCTAAGCAAGAGTCTTTAAGGGGGGAGAGTGGGTGGGGCTGAGTAAAGGGAGTTTGAGTCCACGGATCTGACAGAAGTGAATACCCAATCCAAGTGAAGCAGAAATTGGAGCTTGAATGAAACCGGTCGTAAAGATTGAAACAGTTTTTGTTAAACCAAGCTGTACAAACTATTATTTTGAGCGTATTGTTAGTCTGTTTCACACAAACGTTAACAAGAAATAGATCCTTTTTAAAACCAGCCTCAAGTGGTCGTTTCAAGAACTGCAACGGCTAAAGCCATCCTGACTCAAAGAGTCGCTAGATGTTACTTTTTTATTTCCTTATAGCTCAAAAGCAGTGAGGTTGTTATAAGGTCTGTTCTCCAGTGCTTTGATGCTCTAAAGTTAAAGATCCGGGCCAAACAAAGAAATAGTAGTTGATAGGGAAATTCAGAAATTTTACTTTATGCTGCACACATTAAGGACCCCCAGACATGCAAAAAACTGTATGGTTGCCGTGATCCATCCCCTACAGCAAGATTCTCTAACAGTTTACCTCAGGGCCAGTGAAGGCCGAGTCAGGCTGAGGCTGGGCCGTATGGGGTTCCATCTGGGCCAAAAATACGTTTTTGCATCCATTGCCTATGTCTACTGAATAAGTTTATTCAACATGTGTTCTCGTCTATGTACTACTAGGCAATATCTTCTGTGTGTCCTGTGAAACGACAGTAGCTAACTACAAATGATGCTAATGGATTTTCCGACGACACTGTCAAGTGACAGGAGCTAACAGCATTAGCAACTGTTGCTAAGAATATTTCTGAGACACTGAAGTGACAGGAGCTAACGATGCTAGCAACTGTTGCTAAGGGCTTTTCTGACGATACTGTCAAGCAAAAGGAGCTAACGATGCTAGCAACTGTTGCTAAGGAGTTGTTTGATAACACTGTGGAACAACAGGAACTAACGATGCTAGCAACTGTTGCTAAGAAAATTTTGGAGACACAGAAATTACAGGAGCTAACGTGGCTAGCAACTTTTACTAAGGACATTTTTGATAATACTGTGAAATGACAGGAGCTAACGAGGCTAGCAACTGTTGCTAAGGGCTTTTCTGACGACACTGTCAAGCAACAGGAGCTAACGACGTTAGCAACTGTTGCTAAGGACTTTTCTGACGACACTTTGAAGCGAAAGGAGCTAACGACGCTAGCAGCTGTTGCTAAGGAGTTGTTTGACAACACTGTGGAACAACAGGAACTAATGACGCTAGCAACTGTTGCTAAGAATATTTTGGAGACACAGAAATGACAGGAGCTAACGTGGCTAGCAACTTTTGCTAAGGACATTTTTGATAACACTGTGAAAGGACAGGAGCTAACGAGGCTAGCAACTGTTGCTAAGGGCTTTTCTGACGACACTGTCAAGCAACAGGAGCTAACGATGTTAGCAACTGTTGCTAAGGACTTTTCTGACGACACTTTTAAGCGAAAGGAGCTAACAACGCTAGCAACTGTTGCTAAGGAGTTGTTTGACAACACTGTGGAACAACAGGAACTAACGACGCTAGCAACTGTTGCTAAGAATATTTTGGAGACACAGAAATGACAAGAGCTAACGTGGCTAGCAACTTTTGCTAAGGACATTTTTGATAATACTGTGAAAGGACAGGAGCTAACGAGGCTAGCAACTGTTGCTAAGGGCTTTTCTGACGACACTGTCAAGCAACAGGAGCTAACGACGCTAGCAACTGTTGCTAAGAATATTTTGGAGACACAGAAATGACAAGAGCTAACGTGGCTAGCAACTTTTGCTAAGGACATTTTTGATAATACTGTGAAAGGACAGGAGCTAACGAGGCTAGCAACTGTTGCTAAGGGCTTTTCTGATGACACTGTCAAGCTACAGGAGCTAACGACATTGCTAAGGACATTTCTGACGACACTTTGAAGCGACAGGAGCTAACAACGCTAGCAACTGTTGCTAAGGGCTTGTTTGACAACGCTGTGAAGCGACAGGGGCTAACGACTCTAGCAACTGTTGCTATGGAGTTTTCTGACCAGATCCAACAACAACAGCAAATGCAAAGTTTGAAGCGTGGACACATAGAAGATATTGTCTAGTTTACATTCAACTCATATTAATGCTGGGGCCGCAAAATATCAACTTGGGGGCCGCATATGGCCCGCGGGCCGCCAGTTTGAGACCCCTGCCCTACAGGGAGTCCTGTAGACCAAATCAGAGGTTCCTCTATCATCTAAAAGCTGGGGCTTTCACCACTTTCTCTCAGTTCTTCTACGCACCTTCTTCATACTCGGGGTTTTTATTTTAAAGGCCGCTATGAATATTTCAGAGGGACATCTTGAAGCGATGCGCACACAAACACGCCACAGTTTGCAGACAATGCTCTTTCGCTGCAGCCCTCTTCCAAAGCTCTGAAAAATTCATCTCGGTCGTCCCCCTCCCCCCGTGAACATGTCAGGCCGGTGGGTGGATGAGCAGCAGGATTGCACGGGCGGATGTGCGTTGTCGTCCCCGGGGACGGACTCGCCGCTGTCAGCTGGTCTCCTCGTCCACGTGTGTGGTGGAGGTGAACTCTCAGATGCTCTTGACGGAGGGTTCTGCTGGGTCCCAGGTGAAGCGTACAGGTGTGCGTGCACGGGGAAGGAAATCAGGACGCACTCAGATGTGTCTGGAGCTTGTCTGTTCATGCGGTTTCTCTCCAAACGGACAAAAAAAATCGATTAAACCCATTATTTGTTGTTGTTTTTAAAGCTTAAATTCTGCTTTAATGTCCATGTTGGGGAGGAAACAGCAGGATCCTCAAGAACCATCCATCCATCCATCCATCCATCCATCTGTCCATACATCCATCCATACATCCATCCATGGATAGAAACTAACTTGTCTAGCATATTTTCTGCTATTATTGTTCCCTTTGGTAGCAATTTATGGACCCATCAACCCGTCTGTCCATGGATCTATCACCATTGATTCATCCATCCATCCATGACAGGTGTCTAACATAGTTGATACAGTTTTCTGCTATTATTTCAGTAGGAATAGATGGATGGATAAATAGCTCCATGGATGGATAGATTGATAGATGAACAAATGGATGGACGAACGAACGGATGGATCAAAGGACGGACTGATGGATGGATGGATGGATGAACGGACGGATGGACGGATGAATGGATGGATGAACGAACGGATGGATCGAGGGATGGACGAATGGATTGATGGATGGATGGACGGATGATGGACGGATGGACAGATAGATGGATGGATGGATGGATAAACGGATGGATCGAGGGACGGACCGATGGATTGATCAATGGATGGATGGATGGATGATGGACGGATGGACAGGTGGATGGATGGATGAACGGACGGATGGACGGACGAATTGATGGATGAACGAACGGATGGATCAAATGACAGACTAATGGATTGATCAATGGATGTATGGATGGATGATGGACGGATGAATGGATGGATGAACGAACGGATGGATCAAATGACGGACTGATGGATTGATCAATGGATGTATGGATGGATGATGGACGAATGGATTGATGGATGGATGGATGGACGGATGATGGACGGATGGACAGATAGATGGACAGATGGATCGAGGGACGGACCGATGGATTGACCAATGGATGGATGGACGGATGATGGACGGATGGATGGATGGATGAGCAAATGGATGGACAGATGAATGGATGGATGAACGAACGGATGGATTGAGGGATGGACGAATAGATTGATGAATGGATGGATAGAGGGATGGACAGATAGAGCCATAGATGGATGGATGGATGAACGAACGGATGGAACGAGGGATGGATGGATGGATGGATGGATTCTTAGGAGCAGCTCCTTTTCATTTCTAAAGAGGACTCTTGTTTTATCTTCGGCATCGACTCCTGTTTCCTCTGGAGGAGAACCTGAGATGTTTGTCTGAGTTCATACATCCAGATTCTCTCAGGCTGAGATGTAGTTTCTCTCTTTTGTCCTTCATGTATGAAGGAAACAGAAACACAGAGGTCTGATGGTGTGTTCTCCTCCGTGTTTGTGTTCTCCTCTGTTGTGAAGGCTTTATGGGATGTTGTTGTCCTCCCTCGCTCTAAGTTGTGCCAACACGTCTCTTCCACTCGCGCTCACGGCCGCCTCGGGCTGTTGCTTCCCGCCGGCGGCTCTGGCCGCTGACGTCAGGCCGCCAAGTTCTCCCTTCGCCCGCCAGCCTCTCAATTATTGATGGCCCGCGTCCTCTCCGCTCCGCGTTTGCTCGCCGCGGCTCAGCGCCGCACAAACGTCTGGCGGCAGATCAGAAGCGATCATTAGTTTACATGATTGTGTTTTGACCGGAAACACTGATCCGGATTAAACCTGAACTGATGCTGAGATGTAACTCGGAGTTTTCACTTCAGGGCTTCATCTCTGTGTTTGAAATAAGATGAAGAGTTTATGAAATGAACGTGTCCCTCTGATGTCATTGAAGCTCCCTCCACCTTGGTGGTTTGACTTCACGACTCCTCTCTTGTTTTTTGCAGTGGCGCTGAAGAACCAGCCCCCTAATGGCGTCAACCATCAGGACGGCGGCTTTAAGACAGCAGCGGCTGCAGACAAACAAATCCCTGAGGGGGAGCTGCTGCTGCAGGTGAGCCAACATGAAAACATGCTTGACTTTCAGCTTATCTAAGAAGAGGAAAGAACATCTTAGGTCTCTAGTTTCTATTTTTTTTATTTACTCCATAATCTTTATAGCATTCTGAAATTTACTCAAAAATTCTGATTTTATTACAAAAATTAGGATATTGTTGAAATAAAAAAAACCATAATGTTAATAAGGATGGGGAATGTTTTATCTAATTCATTATTCAGAATTTTTTGCATAAATAAGCAACGTCTTATTATTTAAATGGTAAAACGTCCGGTTTCATGCCATAAATAAACCGTTTTACAGCTTTTTGGAAAACTTTGTTTTATTTTGTAGATATGAGGAGATTTTTTTTCTAATTTGGTGTTTGGAAGTTTGTGTATAAATAATGATGCGTGTTTCAAAATTGATGGATTGCCACGCCCATTTTTAAATTATTACAGTCGATAAGCCCCTTTTTTCTGAACTGAAAGTCTGTTGCAGTACCTCAAATGACCACTGGCGGCTGGTTTTCTCAAGGACATTTTTCCATTGACTTCAATGTAAATCATATTACACCAAAAATAAATATCTTTGCAGCCTGGTTTAAAATTTTTTTTTATGTTTATCACAACGTTAGGGATATTTTTTCCTAATTTACTGTTTGGAAATTCTAGCATCAATAAGAAGCGTGAAATTTTTATTTTTTTTTCTTTGTAATCAGTGGTTTTCCCCGCCCATTTTTGGAGTATTACCAATTTGGGTGGAGCCAACTCCAGTCAATGAACCTGTTCCACTTCATACCCATTTTTCTTCAATTTGATAAGTTAAAAAATCCAAAATGTAGCAAAACCTCAAAGGAAATGACTTTAATGTCAAAAAGCCAGAGTTTATACAAAAAATATGTTTTTTGCGACCTGTTTTCAAAAACGCTTTTGTTAATTCAAAGTTTGGAAGTGTATGCATTATTTGCTTATTTATTTATTTGGTGGTGGGTGGACCCAACAGTTTTTTTCTCCCGCCCATTTTTGGAGTACTACAAAATTAGGCGGAGCAAACTCCAGTCAATATTCTGGACTCCACTGGATGATCCCAGAGATCCGACGTGTGTCTGTCAGGTGGATCTCTTCGGATCTCTCGGATCTGATTGGTTTTTGACGCAGCGAGCTGAGCTCACAGAGATGGCGGCGCCCTCGGCTGATCCGTCCCACTTCAGACAGCGCGCCATGAATTATACAGACCCGGTGAGGGCGTGAATTATTGACGGCGTGACCGGTGCGCGTCTTCTTAAGCGCACACAATAACTCTTCCCTACCCCCGTGTGATTGTGTGTCTGCAAAGCGACAACAACACAGCCGTGAAGAACACAACAACACACTGCTGAAGGAGGAAGTGGAGCCTCTTTCCTGTCCGTGTTTCCTCTTCCTACAGGAAACTTTATCTTCAAGAGGTTCAAAATAAATTGGAGACGACTCAGAGTCCTCCTTATCTGAGCTATCACACACAACACACACAAACATTTACACTCTCTGCACACTGGATCTGTTTGTGTGCGTGGTGGGTGGGGTCATGTTTTGCGGCCCGGAGCATCTTTCCAGTGTTTAAATCTATAATCTCTAATCCTAATCTGCCTGATGTATTCTGTTTAATATCGTCTGGTTTGGTTTTTCATTCGCTTACAAAACCTGACCTGAATATTCGTTCTCCCGTTGAACTCCAGAATCGCCGTCATAGTAATTCTGTTTTTGTCGGACGTTCATTCCGACGTTTGTGTGCTTTTTATTTATCTGTTTTGATCCTTTTTAATGCAAGATTTCCCTGTTTAATCCATAAATAGCTTTATTAAAATGGCGCCTTAACATGACTGGAGTCAATCAAGGTGCCTTATAGTAAAACTCAGATTATTAAAACAGCAACAAAAGCATAAAACAATCAAAATATTTGAAGAGTTAAAATGCAAAGTAGTATTCAACAGTAAAGACTCTTTTTCAAATGTTTTTTATGAATTTTTTTAAAATGGACGATGGATTTAACAACACTCTGTGGGAACTCGTCCCACAGCTTCAGCTTTTGGAGCTTTTAAGTCTGTTATAATGTTCATTCCTCTCTATAAACAACCCTGAAGCGATGTTTGATCCGTTCACGCATTACTGAGTATTCCTCTTAAAACCTGCGCTCTGAGCACCAGCCCCTTCTAACCCACGAAAACAAACGGGTTCTCACAAGCTGATGTCACAAAGTGGGAACAGCCCCTTCCAGGAAGAGTCTGCTACGCCCATTTGTGTTGCGATCCAGTGCAGCGAAGGCCGAGAAACGCTCATTCGATGTAGCGTTTAAGCTTCGTGCGGTGGCATACGCCAAAGAACAACCTGGTGAGGAATCTGCACGGAAGACGTCATGAAATGGGCGGCTCCCACAAAGTGTAAAAGGCGGAGCCTCAGAGATCTAACTTTCAATTCATAAATAATTTGTTCTTCAGTACATGATCACATATATGGAAACAAATTACGCTGAAAGACTTGAGGCCCTTAAAGTAATTCGTCAGATAATCTAAGGTTGCCTGAAGGAGAGGAAGTGAATGTGAGTATCAGTGCAAACACCTCAGCATCATCACGAGGTTCACGAGTCGACGTTGTAGTTGATTCTATTCGGCTCAGAGGCACGGTCGCAGCGCCGTGACCTCCTGCCACGACGCGGTGGATCCTCAGCACGACTTAACGAGGACGCGAGGATGGCTGTTTGAGCGCACGCGTCCGATCCGATAGAGCGCTCCGTCGCTGAGGCCTCCTCGTCCTCCTCCTCGTCCTCCTCCTCCTCCTCCTCCTCACCAGAGAGGTGAGGCTGGCTCTGTGCCGTGTTGTGAAACCGTGTCATCACCTCCTCCCGGAGCCCCCGGGGCTCCAACCAAGACGAGGAGGAGCCGTGACGGAGGTGTTAGTCATCCTCGTCTCCTCCTCTCTGGTTTTCTGCCTGGGGGGGCTCTCATCCTTGTTTCCTTTTGTTTCCGTCGTCTCTCTTTTCCAGATGTCCCATTTCTTTCCTTCTGAATCAGAACGCTTTGTTCCATAAAGGTTCATGAATTCTGGGTCTGGAAGTGTCGGTTGAGATGAAACCCTCATTTATCTGCTTAAACTGGGTTTTTGGGGCTTCAGGCGTAACTTCAGAAAATGTTTTTTTGTTTTTTGAGATGATGGATTTCCATGTTGCTCCTTTCAGGCTCTCAACGGCTTCGTCGTGGTGGTGACGTCTGAAGGAATCATCTTCTTCTGCTCCCACACCATTCAGGACTACCTGGGCTTCCATCAGGTATTCTGCAGGTCCAGATCATTGACTCTATAAGAGAACTGGACTGAGTGCCCCCCCCCCCCCATCTTCTTGATAATCCTAATTTTTTTCAGGATATTTTTTCAAGTTATTTGACCAATCAGATGCCTCAGAAAAAGTATGCAATCTCACATCGAAGGGTTTAATTGACAGATTCACCCGAGTTTGCTTTCAAGCATTTTGGGGTGTGGCCTTCCAACAAGCTCACAAATGATTGGGTAGAGTAGTTGCCATAGAAACGTTGACTCTGCATATTCACAATTCTTGTAACTCAAAGACTTAAACCGCTAAATCAAAGTGCGCTGAGTCACAACAATCTGACACCGCTACGCGTTAGCCACATTAGAAACGTTAGCCATGTTAGCATATTCACAATACTTCCAACCTTGTTTTGGACACTTGAAAACACAGACCGATATCATAAAAAAAAAAAAAAAAAACAATACAGTGACTAGAATAACTGCCAAACTTGTTAGCGACACATAAAAAAAGGAGTTTGACATGCTACACGTTAGCTGCATTAGCATATTCACAATATTTGTGACTCCCAGTCTCGTTTGTAACATGTATAAAAACAGACTGAAACAATTAAAACAACCTCTACTGTGACTTAACTATCTCCCGGCATTGCCAGCGACACATAAAAAAAAAAACAAAGTCTTACATCGCTACATGTTAGCCTCTAGTTAGCATATTCTCAGTTACCATGACTCCCAAACAGGTTTGTAACGTGAAAAAAAAGACTAATACCGCCAAAACTAACTTTACTGTGTCTTTGCTAACTTATAACTTTGTTAGTAACATAAAAATAAAAAACAATCCTGATACCTCTACACGTTAGCCACATTCAGAGCGTTAGCTGCGTTAGCATATATTAACGATACCGGGAACTTCCATTCTTGTTTGTTGGATTTTAAATTCTGGACTCACACCGCTAAGACAAAACGCTACTGTGATTCGGTAACCTTATTAGTAGCACCCAAAAAAACGCAGTCCGCTACACGTTAGCCCCGTTAGCTTATTTACAATAACACCCAACTGAGCATTTTGAACGAGCTCTGTGTACCTCTCAAAATTTCTTCAGCATAAGTAAACATGATCAGAATTACTCCTCAAAAAAAGCGCTCCGAGTTTTAAGGCGGAAAAAAAATTGAGGTTTATAAAGTGAAAATTATAGGACGTAAAATATGAAAGTAATACCTTTATTGTAAATTAATATGTGAGTCAGATGGATGCTATTGTGTGACAACCCCCTGCAGTATTGGTTCTCTTTAAAAACAAACATCGCCCTAACCATGACCACAGGAGCATCCGTCTCCAGAGGAGGTTGAGTTTGTCATGCAGGACTTGATTTTGGCTTTAAGGCAGAAGGAGCGCCTCTCCACCCTCAGGGCCGTGGACGTGCACATATGGAGCAGGAGCTGTAATCCCATTAGCCTCACAACAAAGCGCAGCTTCCTTCAGTCTAATCTCATTTAGGAGAATGTGCTTATCAATTTACCCCAGTCTGTCCGTCTGACTGACTGACACAGTCTCCGCCCGCCTCCCCGTCCACCTGAGGGACCTCACCTGCTGTTTAGCAAACAGACTCGTCTTGCAATAAACGCCGTGTTTGGAAACAGCGGCGCTCCTTCAGATCAACAAAGCTTTGACACGAGAGAGCGAAGGAGACGTAGAAGGAGCGCCATCGCGGCTGAAGCTGCTCAGATGCCCTCAGATTAGAAGATGGGGGCTTAAGGTCGCTCATTGGATCATGTGCTGAAGACATGTCAGATGCTTCCACGCCACAGATTATTATAATAGGGTAAATTATTTAATCTTTAGTGTTCCGAAAAACAAGCTGCTGAAGAAACTAAAAAAAAAAAAAAGAACGTCCAGATCCAGAGTGAGGAATGTTTGAAAATCGTTTCAGCCGACACTTGAGCCTGTCAACATTCCTCCTGGTGACCCGCGGCTGACTCCTCCCCGCCGGGGAGGCCGGGTTCTGCCCCCGTCCAAAGCCGGTTCACGGCCGCTCCGAGCGACCCGCACGGCAGCCACTGCCGGTCCTTGGCTCGCTTCCACATACTTGAATCAAAGGTCCTGCGACACTTGATTTCTTTTGGCTCCACTTCAAGGCAAACAAAATCAAACGGACCCTTCAGAACGCTCAAAAGTGGAGTTAGCAGCTTAGGAGGAGGATGAGAAAGAAACTAGAAGTTCTTTTGGGGGGGGGGTTTAAGCCACATATCCACTTGTGGCCACTTGGCAGCTCCACTAAAACGATCCGAGCCGACGGCCTTGCTCAAGGGCGCCTCGGTTGGTCAGTATGTGTGAGAGGAAAACCTCAGGTTAGTCTGGTTACTCACCTACAGGCAAATGCCACTAAGTACTAAGCCACGAAAATATGAAAACCTGAAATTTATGTGAAAATACAACAAAACCGTCTGTAATAAATACTTGTCACTCCTGTTACAGGGATTCCATCACACACTTTCAATACTCTTAAAGTTTCTGTCTACAAACCAAACCTTTACAAATGTGTTTCAGTCTAAAAAAAAAACAACATTTATGTCTGGCACATTAAAGTTTTAGGAATGAGAAACATTTCTCTGAAATCCCTCACAGCTAAAAACAGACGTCTTGAATAATTCATGGTCTGCTTTTGTTCTCAGGACAGCATTTGAAAAAAACTTTACCAAGTAAAAGCTAAAACAGTCCAATCTGAGTGTTATTTGTAGACTCAATTCATTATAAATGTAACAAATTACAGTCAATCTTAGAAATGTGAGACATGACATAAAAACATTTAGCTCATTGTTACGTCTCTTTAGGGCAAACCTGGCTCGGGTCCAGGGGGAACGATACGAAAAGGGGGCAATAAAAAAAACTGGACACCAATAGGAATAAAAGGAGCAGAGTTTATTAAATAAATAAAATCCAGTGTCCTGAAATGAAATAATTAGTGTGCTGGTTCAAACGAAGGACAAAACGAAGAGAATTGGAACTTCAGCCAAACACACAATGAGCCAGAATCTCCCTATTACGGGATTAAAGAAAACAAATAAACAAAGCTGCAAACTAAGACTACCAAGGTCCAACCCCAAAATAAAATAACTAAACCAGCACAACTTAAAGTGAAATCCCAAATGTGACTGCTCCCTGCCTGCCTCGGTTAAATACCTAATAAAAATCATTTGCCCCACCTGTCAGGTATGCAGAAAGGCGGGGCATGTTGAAAAAAAGGTGCAGCAGCAGAACGTAAAACTCTTACATTAAAAAAGATCACAGGTCACCTCTGTGAGGCAATATTTATTGAAATTAATGATGAATGACAAACTAGCTAGCTTAATGCTAACGGAACATTTGCAAATGTTGAAAATGGAAATTTGCGCGATTTCATTCTTTATAAGGTAACAAAATTGAACAAATTTGCATCAGAAACATCTAACTCCTCTAACTATCCAAAAATAAAATTGTAAGTTTTTTTTTTTTTTTTTTATGAGGTTTGGTGAGCTGTTGATATGGACCAAAGTCAATCTTAGAGACTTCATAAATCCAGATTTAAACCGTCTTACTTGTAAATTTAAGACATTAAATTGAAAACATTTGTCTTAGAGAGTCCACAAATGATCTTTTCCTTAATGTTACCTCTGTGAAGCAGTTTATTGTTCATAATCGAGCTGCTTTGCTAGCTTAAAGCTACCAGATAGCTTAATGCTAACAGAAAACCTTCAACAGAGGTTAAAGATCTAAATTTGTGCCAATTTCTTTAATTGATTAACAAAAAAAAAAAAAAACACACATCTTGTATGGATATCTTTACAAAATCTAAGGTTTGACTGATCAATTTCTCTGGTCATACTCTTGCCAACAAGGTAATTCATGTCTTTGTTTTTCAGTGGAAAAGTACTGATTATGTCTTTTGGGCTTACCCTACCCCTAACATCAATTTACATAACAAGTTACAAAAGTGTGATATAATATGAAAGTAAAAAAACAAACATTTAGTATAAAAACCTTTTAATTCTCCCTTTTGAGCTCCCACTTGACATATTTCACAAAATTTATTTAATTTTTTTAATGTTACCTCTGTGAGCCTGTCTATTGTGTGAACTGCTCAGCTAGCTTAATGTTAACGCAAAATCTTAAGGAGCAATTGAAAATCTAAATTTGCGCCAATTTTATTCCCACTTTTCCTTCCTGAAGGAATGATTGACTTAAATGCTTCAGAAACAACTCAATATATCCAAAAATAGAATTATACATTGTATATATTTTTCATTAGGTTTCTAACCGCTTAGCTAGCTTAATGCTAACAGAAAATCTTTAGCAGAGATTAAAAAGCTAAACTTTCCACAATTTAATTCTTAATAAAGTAAATAATTTCAGCAATTTGTATCAGAAACACGTCCTTTGACTTTTCAAAAATAAGATTATAAAATATAAATTTTTTTAACTGGGTAAAAACCAAAACAAAGGATTTTTTTTTTTTAGAAAATTCAGAATTTTTCATTCTGTATTTTAAGCAAAAGTTGTTAAAAAAAAAAAGATAAAGAAAATCTGTGGGTGAACCTTTGAATAAATGTGAGTGGTTGGTTTCAGGACTGATGGTGTCATGTAGAGAGCGGGACGGTTTCCTCTCCTCATTAACTGGGCTTCACTCCGACTGAAGGGTGGGAAGTAAAACTGCGCTCCCGCTGTGTTTTCCTGTCAGACTGATGTGATGCACCAGAGTGTGTTTGAGCTGATCCACACTGAAGACCAGCAGGAGTTCAGGAGGAACTTGCACTGGGCCCTCAACCCCCCGGTCAGCGCGGGACCCCCCATCGACCCGGCAGGTCTGTTTCCCCAAACCTCACTGCGCTCAGTCAGCCGTGCGTGCAAACACTCTGCTTCAACTCAATCGTTCTTCCTTCTGTTTGGGGAAAAAAACGTCGTGGCGTTTCCAGGCGGAGACTCGGCGTCCGGCAGCTCCCCCTGTCCCGTGAGCTACAACCCCGAGCAGCTTCCCCCGGAAAACTCCTCCTTCCTGGAGAGAGCCTTCGTCTGCCGCTTCCGCTGCCTGCTGGACAACTCGTCCGGCTTCCTGGTAAAAAGCCTCCAGGATTCGCCTTTTCTCTGTCGTGTCTGTTCGCGTGGAGATCAGAGGTCACCGAGCACTCCTGTAATCCGCCTTAAGAGAACCTGAGGGTCGCGGGGGGAAAAAGGCCTTTAATCTGGCTTTCGCTTAGTCAGGGTTTTCAGCTCCAGCTGACGGAGAAACGGTGTCGAAGTTCAGAGCGGGAAGATCCGTTCCAGCCTCCCAGGTTACGTACACGTTCTTGAATTTAAAGGAACGCTCTCCAGACATGATTGGTCAAAGATCGACCTTTTCTAACTGTCGCTTTCAGTGGCCGCGCTTTTTTTATACAGGAAAATTTCTTAGCGACCAATGAACACAAAAGTTTAAGTTTAAAATATGGAACTAAATTGGGGCCAAAATTATTTGAAACCCAAAAAAAGCTAATTGAAAAGTTGGTGTTTGGCCAAAATAAAAGTAAAATGTCCAAAACTTTTCGCTATTCTAATTATTTTCAGCTTCAAATGTTTCAATCCTTTTTTTTTTTCGTTTTCAAATCTGAAAATGTCAGCAATATTCTGTAAAGTTAAAGTTAAAGTCCCATTATTTGTCACATGACTCGGTCTGTGAAATTTATTCTCCGCATTTGGGGAGCGGTGAGCTGCAGACACAGCCGCGCTCGGGAACCGTTTGGATGGTTAAACCCCTCAATCCGACCTCTGTAGCGTTAATAACGGCGACGCACCACACGGTGCAGGACGAAGGCATCAGACTTTCCCGTGAGATTTGTTCAATTATAGATTATTCTCACATTTATAAACAGGAATAAAGTGTTTCTGCTGTAACTGTTTGTTGGTTTGATAATTTAATTAATACAAAAGAAGATTCTTTTATTGTCTGCAACAAGGAAAGTCTGTTTGGATATTTTCAACAGTTTATTAATGCGGTGTATACTTGTAAAAACTAAAAAGAAAAAGAAGAGGAAGAGCAAAAAATAAGCATTAAGTACAATCAAAATAATAATGTTGCTAGTCAGCAAAAGAAAGAGATAGCAAATATGAGGAAACCGTTGTTTACCACCGCAGGGCTCGAACTCATATTACCTGCATGAGAAAAAAATTCAAGTTCAAGCGTAAAAGCCATTAGGCCATGGAAGATAACTAGACCTATTGAAGTATTTTAGCCATTTTATCCAAGTATAAGGATGTTTTAATGTCTGTCTGGAACACAATAAGATGGCGCTTTGAACGGGCTAAAGCGGCGTTTTGGACGCGCAGTTTGTGCGGGATAAAACTCTGCTTTTTACATCCGTACTGGATCAACTCCAGACCATGATAGTAGTTATAATACACCCAAGTTCTGACTGTAATGATCACAGTTATCAGATTCAATGAATGCACCAGGACTGAAGTTATCACCCTCATCGATTTTGATTGGTCTTTTATGTTAGCCCCGCCTCAACGGAGCCGAAAGTTCTTAAACAGAAATTTTCAGATTCGAAAATGAAAAAAAAAAAAGAGTTGAAAGTGAAAAAAGATTTGAAACTGAGGAAAAAAGTTTTGAAATTGAAATTTTGAAACCCAAAAAACAGAGAATTTAAATCTGAAAATAATTAAGTTTATTTTATTTTATTTTTCAAATAATATTGACCCCAAACTAGCTCCATAGTAAAATGTGTATATGGACTTAACTTTGGAAACAGTCTCTTGAACGTGCGTTGGGTGGTGTGAACGCAGCCTCATTCATCAACCGTTTACGTAATCAATGTGACTCAGCAGAGAACGGTGGATTTTCACATATGCAACAATTTACTAACGTAAAGTAAAGTATCGTCAGAGGTTTTGAGCCCAAAACTCATATATATATTTCTATTGTTCACTAGCACATGCTACAAGCTAACTACAGTTGGAAAAGGGTTGATACGAAATGTCAATGTCAAGCACAAACCGTAATTGTTTGTTTCTCCTCCGTGATCACTTCAATCCAAGTCCCTGATTGGTCAAAGTTTGTGTCACAATCGGGCAGATGAGAGGAGCCAAACAGAGCTAAAAGTCCTCAAAGCTAAAGCATCGTCTGGCAGAGAGCAGGCAAGAATAGTCGTAGTTCAGGCATGGGTCAGGGCAGGCGGCAAACTGGCAGAGTTGGAGAAGAATCAGGTACGCTCAGTATGCAAGGAGAGTGGAACAAACAATACTTTGCACATGAATGCGAGAGTTTTGAAAAAAGAATCCTAAAACCGGTGTTTATATGAATTTACGTATTTTTTAAAGGAGAAATAAAGTTTTCTGGACATTTGTGAGAGTCTGGGACGCATCCTCGTATTCTGGAGGCCCAACGGTGGTCCGAGCCTCCTCGTCCTCCCTCCCGCCGTGTTTGCGTGAGCCATAAGCCAGGGCCGCTTCTGTCTGCCGTTCACTATGGCTTTGTTTTTCATAATCCCTCCTGCTATTCGAGGCCCTCAGACCCACCAAGGTCAATTAGGTAGAAGTAACAGTGGGAGAAAAGAGGGGAGGAGACGGGGGAGGGGGGTCTTCACACGAAATGCCACGCTGGGAGAGAGGCGTTGACCTCTGCTGGTCGGTGACCTAAGAGTTGGAGGGGTGGTTCAGCTGAAGGTTTCTGGAGATGCTCAAGTCGCTCTTCTGAGGATGTGTGGGCACAAACAAACCAAAGTGACCAAAGTTAGACTCTAGAGTGTTGACGTTCTCCTCTGAGGTGATTCCTTACGTTATGCAGCCGAGAAGAGACGACTGAGGATCCTCGCCGGCACGAGAAGGACTGATTTCTGTCTGCGTTCTCCGTGATGAGCCAGTGACACACTGACCCCATTAAATCCATTTCTCCTCAGCCACTGAACATCCAGGGCAGACTCAAGTTCCTCCACGGTCAGAGCCGCCAGCCAAGCGACAGCGAGAGGAGCTCGCCGCCGCAGCTCGCCCTGTTCGCCATCGCCACGCCCCTGCTGCCTCCGGCCATCCTGGAAATCCGCACCAAGAACATGATCTTCAGGACCAAGCACAAACTAGACTTCACCCCCATGGCCTGCGACGCAAAGTACGCAGTCGACCCCCACGCTGGGGCTAAATACTACACGCTCTTTGAACGACTGCAGATCTTTTGACGTTTATGGAATTTAAATACAACTTAGATTTAGCATATCAACGTGAAGCGGTTTTTCTCCACATTATTTACTACGTTAGCATACGTTTTATGGTAATTTACTTTAGCATTTTACCGCTATTACATACGTTTCTGGTAATCACGCTAGTATTTTACGTACTGGTAATAGCACTACGTTTATATGGTAATCGCATTAGCATTTTCTACTGTTAGCATTTACGTTTTTATGGTAATTGCATTAGCATTTTACTACTGTTAGCATACGTTTATGGTAATTACTTTAGCATTTTACCGCTATTAGCATACGTTTATGGTAATCACGCTAGTATTTTACTACTGTTAGCATACGTTTCTGGTAATCACGCTAGTATTTTACTACTGTTAGCATACGTTTATGGTAATCACGCTAGTATTTTACTACTGTTAGCATACGTTTATGGTAATCGCATTAGCATTTTACTACTGTTAGCATACGTTTCTGGTAATTGCATTAGCATTTTACTACTGTTAATATAAGTTTATGGTAATTACTTTAGCATTTTACCGCTATTAGCATACGTTTATGGTAATCACACTAGTATTTTACTACTGTTAACATGAGTTTATGGTAATCGCATTAGAATTTTACTGCTGTTAGCATCAGTTTATGTTGATCGCGTTAGCATTTTATTATTGTTAACATACGTTTATTGTAATCCCATTAGCGTTTTTCTATCGAGTTTACGTTATTCGCATTAGCATTTACATGACTTTATGTTAGTAAGACTAACATTTTACTACTGTTAACATCAGTTTACTTGAATTGTGTTGGTATTTTATTACTTTCAACATCAGTTCACGTTAATAGCATTAGCATTTTACTACTTTCAACATCTGTTGGTTTACATTAAGTGCGTTAGCATTATACTACTGTCAACATCAGTTAGCTTCAATTGCATTAGCATTTTATTACATTCAACATCACTATGTTAATCGCGTTAGCATTTTACTACTGTCGACATCACATTATTTTACTTTGATTGTATTAGGACTCTCCTACTGTAAAGCAGTTTTTTCTTCATGATAGAATCATTTATTTCCTGTTTGTTGGAGATAGTCTAAGAGTTACGGTATTTTAAAGAGCGTCAACATTAGAGTTAACTTTCCGGTGTCGAAGGGCTATGAGTTTGGTAACTACATCATTCTTTCCTGCCTCTCCAGGGGTAAAATCGTCCTGGGCTACACAGAGGCGGAGCTGAGGGTGCGAGGCTCCGGATATCAGTTCATCCACGCCGCCGACATGCTGTACTGCGCCGAAAATCACGTCCGGAGTAAGTGGCAGCTGAGAGTCTCTCTTGATTTTTCCTCATCCATGAACCCGACCCCCCCCCCCCAAAAAAAAAATGTTTGGTTTGGCCTCATCAGCTCGTGTTGTTGATGCCCTACTTAACTCGTGCACCAGATGACCCGGTTAGTCGTTGCCATGGCGCCTGCAAACCACACACATGTTGACGTTGGGAATCGTCGCAGTCGAGCCGTGAAAATCCGGAAACAAAAGAGGCGTGAAACAGGTGTGAAGTCGACCCAGGAGCAGTTCGGTCCAGCGGTTGGGCGGAGCCGTATCGCGCCCGCAGCCGGCGCTGCTTCTGACGCCCACCACTCTATCGGACGTGACTCACGGCGCCCGCTGCATCTCTCTGTCAGACCCGGTTCTGGTGTCACAGCGCTCTGGACTCCAGCTGTGTTTTTTTACGGGCCTGTCAGCGAGGCAAAGGTTGAACACTGAGCTCATCCGGACGCAGCGGGCGGAACGTGTGCAGCTGAGCTCTGCCAGCAGCTGAAAACAGTCCAATGATTAACCGGCGTTCACGCTGCAGGAACAGCGGTGCGTCGTCCACCAAAAAGCGTGCTGCATCTCGAAAGAGAGAAGAATCTTTCGGCTGAAACAGACGTTTTTAACATTTTCTGTCATTTTTCTGCTGAGGGATCGGCCGCTTTCGTGTGTGCAAACAGGACTCGTAAGTGAGCATCCGCGTGTGGCACGGCCGGCTGAGCAGATGCGGCGCCCGCGGGGCGCGGCGGAGCGTGAGCCGCAGTGACACGGAGCGCCCCAACATGCCGTCTCATGTGATTGCAGTGATCAAGACGGGCGAGAGCGGCCTCACCGTCTTCCGGCTCCTCACCAAGGAGAACAGATGGAAGTGGGTCCAGGCCAACGCGCGGCTCGTCTACAAGAGCGGGAAGCCAGACTACATCATCGCCACCCAGAGGCCTTTGGCGTAAGAGCCGCCCCCTTTTTTCGTTCTTGTCAATTTCACAAGGGGCCAAAATACAAAACACACCTTAGGTCATGGTTCGAACAGGATAAACATTTGTTAAACACTCTAAAACCAAATTTTGAAAACTTTAAAACTATTAACTAGATATAAAGCATTACCTGTGATAATGCTAGTATAAATGCTGTAAGCTGAATTTGGCCGCTGAAGATGCTAGTGCTGAAGATGCTGAAAATGATAGCCAAAAACGTTGACGCTAATAGACAGCTAAAATAATGGCAAATTAGCCTAAAAAAATAAAAAAATAAAAATTTTGGTTAGCCAAAACAGCTAGCATGTAGCTGGGAAAAGGTTAAACTTAAATTTTAAAGTTAAATAGCCTAAAAAACTGAAAAAAAATCTAAATTAGCCAAAAGCGCTAGCACGTAAATATTAGCAAAACTTTTTTTTAAAAAGCCTTAACTAGCCAAAACAGCTAGCATTTAGCTGAAATATTAGCTAAACTCCATAACACTATAACAAAACTTAAAAGAAAAATCCTAAATTAGCCAAAATAGCTAGCGTGTAAATATTAGCCTAACTCCAATATAGCCTTAAAAAATGTAAAAACTTCCAAATTAGCCAAAATAGCTCGCATGCTGCTGCAATGTTAGCTAAACTCCAAAACGACATAAAAGACCAAAAAAAAAGCCTAAATTAGTCAAAACAGCTAGCATGTAAATATTAGCTTAACTCCAAAACAGCCTAATAAAAAACTGAAAAAAGCCTAAATTAGCAAAAAAAAAAAAAAAACAGCTAGCATGTAGCTGAAATATTAGCTAAACTCCAAAACGACCTAAAAGACCAAAAAAAAAAAAAAGTCTAAATTTGTCAAAACTGGTAGCTTGTAAATTAGCTAAACTCCAAAACCGCCAATTGAAAAACCCGGCTACTGCGCCACAATCTTAGTAATTGGCAAATAGTGCAAAAAGCTAGCAGAAGGCCAACTTTTTAAACTTTTTTTTTTCTGGAGGGCCGGATATAATTACCCAGAGGGCCGGATTCGGCCCCCGGGCCTTGACTTTGACACACGTGTCTTAACCCTTCTGGTGGGTTTTCTGCAGGGAGGAGGAGGGAGGCGAGCACCTGAGGAAGAGGTCCATGCACCTGCCCTTCACCTTCGCCACGGGGGAGGCGCTCCTCTACCAGACGGCCCACCCGCTGCTCGGCTTTCCCGACCCCTGCCAGGACAAAGCCAAAGGCGGGAAGCCCAAGAAGAGCAAAGTGGGCGGCGGCTCCTCCTCCTCCTCCTCCGAGGAGCTGAACCCAAAGTCGCTGCTGGAGGTTCTGATGAGTCAGGACGAGTCGGTGTACGTCTGCCAGCCCGATCCGGAGCCCAAGACGTCCATCAGCGCCCTCTGCGGAAGCTCGGATGGACTTGATGGTTTGTTAAATAGTAGCTGGAACGCGGCTCCCAACGGGGAAGCGGCGGCGGCGTGCGACGGTAAGCCGTGCTTCGACCCGCTACTGGCCACGCTGGACTCTCTGTCTCTGGACGGGAGGGAGGCGTGCTCCAACAGCGAGCTGTTCAGCGCCCTGGAGAACCTGGGCCTGAACGCCGA
This sequence comes from Oryzias javanicus, assembly GCA_003999625.1. Lineage (NCBI taxonomy): Eukaryota > Metazoa > Chordata > Actinopteri > Beloniformes > Adrianichthyidae > Oryzias > Oryzias javanicus. Next base: position 4,025,097 of record CM012438.1, read on the forward strand.
GGACCTGGAGCTGCTGCTGCTGGACGAGAGGATGATCCAGGTGGAGCTGGACCCCGCCCACATCCCCACCCTCACCGACTTCCTCAGCAACGACGAGATCCTCTCCTACATCCAGGACTGCCTGGAGAACAGCGAGGGGGAGGGCAGGAGAGCCGGGGCGGGGCGGGGCCGCAGCAGCCCGCCGCCCCGCCCATCGTGCAGCTGTCGCAGCAGATGCAGCAGCACATAAAAGCCCCGCCCAGCCACCCCGGTTCAGCCGGGGACCCGGTTGGGGTTCCTCACACCCCCTGGGTGGAGAACCACCATCACCATGGAAACCACATCCACCAGCATCCTCCGCTGAACGGACAGCAGCCGCCCCTCCACCCTCTGCTGGAGCCCGCTCAGCACTGGCACCTCCACCCCGGCGCCGGGACCGCGCAGCTGGGCTTCCAGAACCCGCTCCAGCTGCCCGCCAACGGGTCCTGCGTCCCCAACGGTCACGCCATTTTCCCGCCCAACGTGGAGCTCGTCCACCCGGATTACGGCGCCCCGGGTTCCTTCGTGGCGCCGGACCTCTGCGGCCACCAGAACCCCGCCCCCTGGAACTACCAGCTTCAGAGCCACCAGGACCAGAACCGCAGCCCGGCCGCCGAGCTGGAGCAGCTGCTGGCTCTGGCGGATCCGCAGCTCAGCCTGCCGCCCGCCGAGGCCTACGGCGCCTTCGACGCCACGCCACACCGCAAGGTAAGACGGTTGAGGCCCCTCCCCCTCCATCAGGCCCGCTTCCGCCTCCTTTTAAGAACCGTTTTTGGGTCGGCGACGACCCGCGGCCTCAGAGCTCAGCGAACAAACCCGAGGCAGCGCTTCTCCTCCGCTGACACGGAGACGGATGATTTCACGAGTCAGCACACAGACGCCGCGGGCGGGCTCAGCGGGCGCCGCAGTCATGTGACCAGACATGTTGTGAGAACACAAACGTTTACATCCAGAGCGATCGATTCTCCGAGTCCGTCGGCGTAAAGAAAGCGTCTCCCGTTCACATTGATGTCAGTTGAAAACCAAAATGTCCGCCGCTGCCGCCATAGTGGCGAGTAGCTGTCCTCCCACGAGCGCCCCCGGCATCTTTCAGCGTGGCGGGCCCTCGTCTGTCGTTCGTCTTTGTCCCGCGTGTGTTTCCGAGCATGACCAGCATCATCCGTGTGGAAAGAGGAAAAACAAACTCGCGGACGACAAAGGGAGACCTAATGAAACCTGAGCGGCCGAGCCGGCAGCGAGAACCGGCGCCGTAATGAATAGAAGGGGGAACGGGCCGGGCCGAGCGGGGCAGGAGATGCTCGTCCCCAGCGGGCGCCCATTCATCCACCCCCCCCCCTCGCTGTTGTTCTTCAGGGTCAGTGGGCGTCGCTGAAAGAAAAATGCTGGCAGGCGGGCTAGTCAGGCATGACCACTGCTGACCTACAATTTGACTGTCATCATTACCTAATGCCGGGGGGGGGGGGGGGGTGCAGAGGGAGACTCCTCCGCTGCTTCCTCTGACACACCGCCAAAATAGAAGCCTCTTAAAGCTGAAAATAAACATACGTCTTTATTTACAGCCGCGTTCTGGAATCAGTTTAATTCTGTCTGCAGAGAAAACGACGAATGGACTCGGAGGAAGTTCAGGGAATCTCATTATTATGAAAACGTTTTGACTTTGTCTGTAAAGAAATGTTAAACCGTCATCTTAGTTACCATGAACAAACAACTTTTTGAGCTTTTAAGTGTATTAAAATGTTCATTCTTCACTTAAAAGAATCCCAATGTGGTATTTTTGATCCGTTCACGCATTTAAACCTTTAACTACCCAAAAACAAAACAAAATTCCCCCAAAAAAGTGTTTTTTTCTGCTGCTTATTGCCTTGGTATGGAGCCCCAAAAGAGACACAAAAAAGTAAAAAAAATGTTTTGCCCTAAACATACATAGATAGTTATCTAAATTTTTTTCTTTTACTTCAATTTTTAGAAAAAAAAAATTTTTAAAAGAATTTTTTTTTTTTTTTTTTTTTCCAGCTAGCGTGTAAAAATTTGCCTAACTCCAAAACAACCTTTCTGAAGCCGGTTTTTAAGCATTTTGCACATTTAAAATATATGCTCACCCAAAAACAAAACAAAATTCTCCCAAAAAAGTGTTTTTTTCTGCTGCTTATTGCCCTGGTATGGAGCCCCAAAAGAGACACAAAAAAAAGTAAAAACTTTTTTTTGCCCCAAAAATACATAGACAGTTATCCAAATTTTTTTCTTTTACTTCCATTTTTAGAGAAAAAAAAAAATTTTGAAAGAAATTTTTTTTTTTTTTTTTTTTTTTTTTTTTAAGGTAGCGTGTAAAAATTTGCCTAACTCCAAAACAGCCTCTCTGAAGCCGGTTTTTAAGCATTTTGCACATTTAAAATATATACTTTTTTTCTTGGGATTTTTTTTTTCTGAAACTTTTTTTTATAAAATTTACCATTCTTTTTGTCGTTTCACAGAGCTGTCGCTATCAACCGGAAATAACAAACGCTTCAAATTACCGTAGCTCTTTATCTGTTAACGCTATTAACGTAATTACAACAGTTTCTGTTGCCTTAATTGGTTTATGCAGTAAGCCAAATTTACTGGATTACACTGGAACGGCATCAAGGATTGCGTTGGAACCCTTCATGGCGCACGTCGCTAATTTGGAACGTACTATTAAATCCAGGACTCCACTCAATTTAGCATCACTCGGAATGGAAAAAAACTATGGAAAATATATTTTTTACATAATTGCCGATAAACTCAACCACAATTTAATTATGTAAACAGTTAAAGAGTTATACGGTTAGCATAAACGCTAATTGTGCTAATGCTAAAGACACATACTTAAAAATTTCAATAAATTCAGTTGTAATCTGTTAAATCTTTCCTGATGCGCGTCGCTTATTTGCATCATACCAAATAATTAAGAATTCCACTTTACTGAGCACCACCCGAAAGAGTTATGCAAGTAGCATAAGCGTTAATTATGCTAACACACGACCATTAGCACTTTTTGACTTGCGCCCTGTGAAATAAAAGACACATTTTCAATTGGATTCTGTTGAAATTACGCTAACTCTTCCTTCCTTGATGTCGCTAATTCGCAATGTACCAATAAATTTAGGACTTCGTTTCATTTACAACCCAGAAGTTATTCAGTTAGTATAAGCGTTAATGGCGCTAACGCTGGAGCATTAGCACTTTTTTCAATTGCGCCCTTTGAATTTAAAAACGCTTTTAATTGGATTCCGTTGAAATTTCGCTAACTCTTTGTTTCCTGTATGTTGCTAATTTGTAACATACCAAATAATTGGGGGTCCACTTTATTTAAGAATTATCCACTCTTAAATATTTTAAGAGTTATCCACCTAGCATAATTAAAAACATACATGTGAGTTTTAATGGATTCCGTTGAAATTAAGTTAACTCTTTCTTGCTGTTTGTCGCTAATTTGCAACTTACCAATAAATTTGGGACTCCACTTTATTTAGCACCACCTTGAACGAAACAAACATTGAAAAATATTTTTTTTACATAATTGAAATGAAGGGTTTAATTGCGTAAACGGTTGAAGAGTTATGCGATTAACGTGAGCGTAAATTGACTTATGCTCATTAGTCATTATTATAAAATTCTATGTTAAAGGGGAAAAGTTATGTTTTGGTTTTAAATTTAAATATTTTATGTTGTTCTTAGGGAATAAAAAAGAACCGCTAATAATTTGAAACCTCAAAAAAATATTTGACATTATCTTTGTCATAATGAAAGATCTTTGAAAGGTTTTTTATTTAAAATAAAATAAAAAATACTTTTTCCTGTTTATTTTTACTACCTGTGGAGTTATGTAATCCTACCTAAATTTACAGTGATAAAATAAATATTTTATATGAATATTTGAGACAAAAGTAGCTTCAAAAGACTTGTTTTAACTGGAAAAAAGTATAAATATATGTAAATATAAATCTTTGCCCTTTTTTACGGTGGAAACAGCAGTTTCTGGCTTGTAGGAGTGAGTTTTTTTTAAAGATTATTTTGTAGTAAACAGACCCCAATATAAATCTAAACTGTATAATCAATAATCAAACGTCCCTAATGTGAGCAGAAACCGTGCATGCTGTAGATATCCGTGATGGATTAAGTCAGCGTGGTGAGTCAGCAAAAGCAGTGGAATCATATGATTTCCAAATGATGTGGAGCTAAAGTTAAAGAGCCTGAGAAAAAAGAAAAGGTTTCTGCTCGCCTTCATTCCTCCGCCCGCCGTCCCGTCTTCCGTGACCTCGGGTCTTAGAGCTGCTGCTTTGACCCGACCTGCTTCATGTGATTAGGGTCACAGATTCCATAACTGCAGCACACTCAGGTTACCGTGTGATCCTATGGGTTTATGGAGTAAAAGACGACAGATGTTCAAATCAATACTCATGGATAAATCAACAGCGTTTGTGTTTCCAAAGCAAAAGTCCCATTTTTAAAGTCTTTGGTATGACTCAGCCAGGATTTGAACTCACAACCTTCCAGGATGGACACTCTACCACAAGGCCACTGAGCTAGTTATGTTTGGGCAATACAACGTTTTGTGTAATTCAACATCTTGTAGATCTGCATGAAAAATGTTGCAGCAAGGGCTTATCAGCCTTTGCTTCATTTTTTCCTAAATTTTTTCAGTGTTTTATGTTGTTTTATTTTACTGAATTTCACAAAATGTAAACATTTCTTCTGATTTTTATCTGTTGTTGCCTCGGCAACTATCGTTCAGTTCAAACAACCCAGAAGTGGCCAAATGGGGGACGAGATCTGGAATAACAGAACAAGCCCATATCATGAGCCCTCCACTGCAGTCAATAAGGAATCAGTGAGTGCAGCTTACTAAAGACCAGAGTGTGGCATAAGAGTCCGTTAAAGTTATTCTCTTCCACATGTATACACTAATCAGTCGTCTGCAAAGAGTCAAATTTACGTACAACAGTCGTACATTCAGTTTTTATGATGTATCTTGAAGTTGCCGCAGGCGTCTCAAAGGAACTGAAAGAGACTCCTGCGTCACTCCTGTATACAAGAACGTTAGAGTACTGGTCACTCCTGTATACAAGAACGTTAGAGTACTGGTCACTCCTGTATACAAGAACAGTAGAGTACTGGTCACTCCTGTATACAAGAACGGTAGAGTACTGGTCACTCCTGTTTACAAGAACGGTAGAGTACTGGTCAGTCCTGTATACAAGAACGGTAGAGTACTGGTCACTCCTGTATACAAGAACAGTAGAGTACTGGTCACTCCTGTATACAAGAACGGTAGAGTACTGGTCACTCCTGTTTACAAGAACAGTAGAGTACTGGTCACTCCTGTTTACAAGAACGGTAGAGTTCTGGTCACTCCTGTTTACAAGAACAGTAGAGTTCTGGTCACTCCTGTTTACAAGAACGGTAAGAGTACTGGTCACTCCTGTATACAAGAACGGTAGAGTACTGGTCACTCCTGTTTACAAGAACGGTAGAGTACTGGTCACTCCTGTATACAAGAACAGTAGAGTACTGGTCACTCCTGTTTACAAGAACGGTAGAGTACTGGTCACTCCTGTATAATAGAACTGTTGTGTACTGGTCACTCCTGTACACAAGAACAGTTGTGTAGTGGTCACTCCTGTAACAAGTACGTTTAGATTACATGGTCACTCCTTAACACAGACGTAGAACTGTCACTCCTGTTTCACAAGAACGTTAGAAATAGTACTGTCACTCCTGTATTACAAGAACAGTAGGAGTACTGGTCACTCCTGTATACAAGAACGTTAGTATTACTGGTCACTCCTGTTTACGTAGAGTACTGGTCCTGTATACAAGAACAGTACTGGTCACTCCTGTTACAAGAACAGTAGAGTACTGGTCACTCCTGTTTACAAGAACGTTAGAGTACTGGTCACTCCTGTTTACAAGAACGGTAGAGTACTGGTCACTCCTGTAACAGAACGTAGAGTAGGTATAGCTGTTGCAACTCCTGTATACTGAAGAACGTAGGAGTACTGGTCACTCCTGTTTACAAGAACGGTAGAGTACTGGTCACTCCTGTATAATAGAACTGTTGTGTACTGGTCACTCCTGTACACAAGAACAGTTGTGTAGTGGTCACTCCTGTAACAAGTACGGTAGAGTACTGGTCACTCCTGTAACAAGTACGGTAGAGTACTGGTCACTCCCTGTTTACCATAAACGTTAGAAGTACTGGTCACTCCTGCTAACAAGAACAGTAGAGTACTGGTCACTCCTGTTTACAAGAACGTCATTAGAGTACTGGTCACTCCTGTTTACAAGAACTGTTAGAGTACTGGTCACTCCTGTTATACCAACAAAACAGTAGAACTGGTCACTCCTGTTTACAGAACTAGAGTACTGGTCACTCCTGTTACAAGAACGGTAGAGTACTGGTCACTCCTGTATACAAGAACGGTAGAGTACTGGTCACTCCTGTTTACAAGAACGTTAGAGTACTGGTCACTCCTGTTTACAAGAACCGTAAGAGTACTGGTCACTCCTGTACATACGAGAATAGGTAGCAGTACACTTGGTCACTCCTGTTTACAAGAACGTTAGAGTACTGGTCACTCCTGTTTACAAGAACGTAAGAGTACTGCTCACTCCTGTTTACAAGAACGGTAGAGTACTGGTCACTCCTGTTTACAAGAACGGTAGAGTACTGGTCACTCGAATAATAGAACTGTGTTACTGGTCACTCCTGTACACAAAGTAACACTGTTTAAATATGTTACTGGTCACTTTGGACAAGTACGGTAGTACTGGTCACTCCTGTTTACAAGAACGGTAGAGTACTGGTCACTCCTGTTTACAAGAACATAAGAGTACTGCTTACTCCTGTATACGAGAATGGTAGAGTACTGGTCACTCCTGTTTACATGAACGGTAGAGTACTGGTCACTCCTGTATACAAGAACAGTAGAGTACTGGTCACTCCTGTTTTTTCTGGTCCTGTTTTTGAGCCTCACTGACAACTATCATCGAAACCTAATAATTATCTTATAATTTTTTTTCTTCTTAGCTTTGTTGAAACCAAAACAGTGAATGATGGCGGTGGATCGTGTTTGCTTTCCAAAGATGCCTGTGGGTGAAGGAGACGCCCCTCTCATGCTGTGACCTCGATCTGTCTTCCAGGTAGAGAACGGCTGCCTCCACGGCGCTGCGAACGGCGCCTACGTCCGGACCTGCCTGCTACCCAACGGCGCGGCGCCGTGCGACCTCGGGGTCTCCTGCTCCGACCCTCTGCCGGCTCTTCAGGACCCCCAGAAATCCGGATTCTTTCTTTGAGGTGACCGAAAGACTGCGGAGGGTCTCTGTGGAGTAATGACGATCAGTAATCCTCTGAGAGAAAACACAGGAGCGTTGTCTTGGTTTCGCCACTGAAAGCTTGGAAACTAGCGGATTTTTGAGCCGGAACTCATCGTTTTCTGATTTTTACAAACTGGAGTTCTAAAGGAGGACCTGCTGTGGAGGCTTCCACAAACACTCAGTCTTTTAAAGCATTTTGAATCCTGTCCACAGGAAGTTTTTCGCCGGAATTCAAAGCAGAAGAGAGGATTCTTTACTCAAACTCAGCGTCCTCTTTCCTCTCCTGCCTGGATTCATCGACAGTTACAGACGGGTCGACGCCGTCGGGCCGCTCGGCTTGAGGCCCGGCACCACTCGAAGCCGCGGGAGGAGAACCGTCTGAAGCTCTGAAGGAAAGGTTCGGTAAGCCGGTAGAGGATTTAATAAAAAACCTAAAAGCACGAGTGGAGATTTAACCTCGCTCCGATGTCTGCAGTATTAAACGAATCAGAGAAAACGCCGACGGGAGGTTAAAACTGCTTAACACGACGCGGGATCCTGTGAAAGGCCGAGAGATTCCCGAGAGCAGAAGCTAGACGAAGGTTACGGGGGTTCGTCACGCAGAGACAGAAATCTGAGAGTTGAAGGACGACAACGCATTTAGGTGTCATACAGAGTGTATGTGTTCACCGGAGACTCAATCCGTCCACCACATTGACTGTATATGAGAACTGGACCGAGTGACTGTGACATCACTCATAGAATAGGGTTTACTATTTAAGTCGATTCAGTCTGTCGCTAGTTTTGCCGTCATGTCGGAACCAGACGCTGTCTGAATCGGTCTGAGTCAACGTTACTATGGCAACCACTTAAACCACAAGGGGCCAAAATCCAAAACACAACTTAGGTCGCGGGCCGAACAGGATAAACATTAAACATTAAACACTCTAAAGTATATTTTTAAAACCGTAAAACTGTAACTTCTTAACATGCAATACCTGCGATAATGCTAGTGTGAATGCTGTAAGCTGAAATTGGCTGCTGAAGATTCTGAAATTGATGGCTAAAAACGTTTAAGCTGATAGCCAGCTAAAATATTAGCTAAATGCCCAAAAAACTAGGTTTGCCAAAACAATTAGCATGTAGCCAAAAAAATAACTAAACTTCACAATAGCCTAAAAAAACAGAAAAAAGCCTAAATTAGCCAAAACAGCTAACGTGTAAATATTAGCCTTACTCCAAAACGGCAAAAAAACTTTTTTTAATAGGCTAAATTAGCCAAAACAGCTAGCATGTAGCTGAAATATTAACTAAACTAAAATCTTAGAAAATGCCAACATATTTTTAAACTTGAAAAACTTTAACTATGTAACATAATTATGAATAATGAAAAGAAGGGGATATTATTCCAGAACAAATCAACTTAAACTTTAATTAACTTTCAATATTTTACTTTTGTCAAAATTATGCAAGTTAGAATTGAGTGGAAGATAACGTCAGGCCATTTATTACAATAAAATAAAATGATTTAGAGGGCCGAAAATAATTACCCGGAGGGCCGGATCCGGCCCCCGAGCCTTGACTTTGACATATGTGTCTTAAGCCAATCAGGAGTGAGCTTGTTGGAGATCCACAGCATTGACATAAACGGAGATGACCTCAGATTTTGACGAAATGAGGTCAATTCAGTCGGAAAATTTTTCCGTAGTACGGATATCGCCCTATTTCACCATTTTGGGACCAGATGGGATGGCGTTAGTTAACAGTGGTTCGGAAAACCTGTCAATCAAACCTTTCTAACATTTGAGGCGGGGCACCACATGCTCTTATTGAGGCATCTGATTGGCCAGTTTACAATTCAAATAGAAAAGCTAGAATAGTTTTTCCTACAAACAGAATGAACAAGTAATAGTTCCTATAAGGAACGTGATGGGGGAGGGGACTGTCCGTCCAGTTGTCTCTATGGTCCACCTACTCTTACTGAGACATCTGATTGGCCAGTTTATCTCTTGAATAACTCGAAATCAGAATTAGCAAAAATTGATTGTTGTTCCGAAGCTACGTTCAACACTCTTGCCCGCTTCCGATAAAAAGTCTACGTAAACGCACGCACACAAAAACCGTTTGTGTTCACACGTAGCTACCATGCTAGGCCATTGAATGCGCGTCGAAAGTTAAACCAGGTCGAACTTTGACCAATCAGGAACTCTGTGTTGATAGTGACATATGGATGGCATCCATTTAAAGTGCCAACCGTTTGAAAATTGATCATAAAGGAGAAATTAGTCATTTCTGTTGGTGCCCGACCGGAATTATACGACACAAAGTATTTAGCATATCGGAATAGAGCTGTGAAACAACAAGGTTTTACGAGATTTGCACCACAACGACATTTTGCACCTAGTCTCTTCCAACTGTAGGTGGTGAACATGGACTTAAAAACAATTTTAATAAATTTAAAGAAGACGGCTTTTCATACTCGTTCAGTGTGAACACTGAACGTGCATTGAAGTATGCGGCGCAGCTAACGCGCGTCGCAGCTAACGCGCGGCGCATACCCGGCGTGTACCTAGCTTGACTAATAAAATAACTAAGTAATAGCTACTTATATCTCTTATGAAGTCTTTTGGCCTCTTGAATCCAGGTGGTACTTCCTGCTTAGAATGCCTGGAGGTAGGGGGTCACTCATTCCAGTTGTCATATACAGTCAATGGTCCATCAGCTGCAGAAAATGCAAAAAAAAAAAAAAAAAAAACTTAACAAAAGCATTTCGTGTTTCCTGAGCCAAAACTTCCTTCGTCTCCGCAGCAATTTAAACGTTTGGTTAGCCACGACAAAAACAACCTTACTGAAGGATTATGGGTCGTCTTCATCAACACACTTTTTCGTTCCCACCCGCCCTCAGGTTGATCTCTGACTCATCAACCTCTCACCCCCTAGAGGTAAAAAGTACATGAAAAAATCATCCATGTCCAGAACAGTTACAGAAATGACAGCAGTATTGATGCCAATGAAGTGACAAGGTAAGCAGGAGTCCAAAGGTACATTTGAAAGCACCTGGTTGGTCATCACGCGGTGCTGCACTTATGGTTTACAGGTCAGTTTCACGTCAGTTTTTGCAGTACTGAACACGAAGAGACGTGCAGTTGAAGGAGAAAGAAGGACGAACACGGAGGTGATGAGTGAAAAACGCTGATAGTGTTTGTTTACAGAGAAGCTTCAAATGAAGAAAGATTTAAACAAACAAATAGACCTTAAAAAAATTTTTGTTCTTAAAAAAGTTGATTTTTGTGACTAAAACTTAGGGATGTAACGGATCACAAAACTCACGGTTCGGATCGTGTCACGGCTTTAGGGTCACGATTCAGATCATTCTTCGGATCAGTAAAAGATTAAAAAAAGAATAATTAAAAAAAAAAAACAATATAAAAGCTAAATTAATTTTTGGACACTTTTCAAATTGTATATTCAATGAGCATTTAACACACAATATTTATATATGCAACATCAAAACATTTGGTCATTAGGGCCTATTTATTTAAAAAAAAAAAAAAATCTTTAAACTTTGAACACAAACAAAATGCTAAAACATGTAGTTTCTGATGACATTGACATGTTTTTAGACCAAATCTACAAAACTGAGAGAAAAGAATGCTTAAAAATAATGTTGGAAATACCAAATCTATCTGGAATTCCGCTTGTTTTCATCCCACTCAATGTTTAAGTTCAATCATAAATAAAACAGTTAAAATTCATTTTTGGTATTAATTGTTTTATCTAAACTAACTGTGGGAACATTTAAATATTTAAAATAATAATAGTTTTCTGTAAAACATGGCACTTCCATGTTCGCTTTTCCTGGTGATTTTTGGCCCATTTGGCTTGCCATATAATCCGCCCCTTACGGCACCGGCAGGTCTGTTACGGAGCGGTTCTCTCCTGTGCGGGACAGTTGCTGGTCTTAACTAGGAGATTACTTGAACTCGGTAATGGAAATGTGTACCGATGCTTTTATTCAGCTGTTAAGATTAAATAAACCTGATATTTATCGATCCTGTATGGATTTGACCCAAAATCCATTCAATGTGAACGGACAATTGATTTAAATTATGCTAGCATGACACACGTGTCCCGAACCGTGGTCTCTGATCCGTACGGACCACGGATTTTCCGTGATCCGTTACACCCCTACTAAAAATACAATTACTGTAATTTCCGCACTACAAGACCAACTAGCTTTTAAGGTGCACCCTTACTAAATTTTGAACTTGTGTCAAACATAAGCCTGTAAGTCAGTTATAACAGGCTACATATTAGCCACAGTAGAAGTGTTAGCCACGTTAGCGTGTTCACAAAACTTGAACTACCAACCGCATTTGCAACTCGTAAAATAATTGACTGATACCGCTAACTCAAACGTTACGGTGAAAATGTCAACTCTCAATCTTGTTAGCATGACGTAAAGAAACAACAGTCCGACACGGCTACACGCTGGTCGCGGTAACTATCAACCTTGAGACCGATGCTGCTAAAACTAATGCTACTGTGACAACACTAACTCCCGTTCTTGCTAGTGACACGTTAAAAAAAACAGTCTTACGCCACCTCACGTTAGATGTGTTAGCCACGCTAGCGTTTTTATAATACCTGTAACGCCCAGCCTCGTTAGTAAAACGTCAAAAAACACGATTCCGTCACTACAAAACCGCTAGCAAATTCACAACACTTTTAACTACCAACCTTGCAACTCGTGAAATAACTTACTGCTAAAATAAATTCAAATATGACAACGCTAACTCCCAACCTCGTTAATAACACATAAAAAATGAAGCGGTCTGACACCACCACATGTTATATGTATTAGCCACGTTAGCATATTTACAATATCTATAGCTCCCAACTTTGTTAGTAACACGTAACAACAAAAAAAACATCTGACATCACTACACATTAGCTATGTTAGCGTATACACATCAACACCCAACATTATTTGCAACTCTAACAAATAAACAGAACAAATAAACAGAAAAAAAAGGGTGCTCCGTTTAGTGCGGAAATTACAGTAAATGCAAAAATGATTCTAACTTGGTGAACTTTCACAAACCCCTCCTCCTCAGCTCCATTTAACAAAACATGTAGGCGGGGTTTTAAAAGTAGTTTTTCTTTTAATTTGACATTTTCTGGTAATATTTATAAATTTAAATTTGAGGAAAACTAATTTTAAGATATTTTATTTTAAAAAATTTAATCCTCATCAAATCTAAAATATTTGACGTAATCCTAGTTTAAAAGTTGTAGATAAATTAACTTTTTTTAAGATTCATACCTCTCCCTACAAAACATGGCCCCACCCATTATCATTTTTCAACCATGGTCCGGTTTTTCATAACTAGCATTCTGGGCCTATGTAAACCACGCCTACTTTTTATTTTTTTTCTTTAACCACGCCTATTTCATCCTACTTCCATGAGTCAAGCCCACTTTTTTATTATACAGCACGTCTACTCCTTTATTAAAAAGGAAAGCCCACTACCTTTCTATTAAACACTCAAGCTCCGCCTACTCTTCCTTTTTTTTGCACTTCTACATCCCCTCGCTCATTTGCACTTTAGATAATTTCTGTTTTCTTTTTTTTTTTTTGTTACAGAGCTATTGAAACAAACGTTTACATAAATAATGGAAGCATTTTAATAAAGCTATTAAAGTCAACTTTAAAAACAGGAGTTTTAGGGGGGAAATCATGACAACTTCCAACAATAGTGATATAAGAAGAGGCTGGAATAGGAATTTACGCTTAATTTTATCAAATCGTTTCGCAAATGTAACCTTTTTTTTATGGCTCATGGAACGCCAGGCTGGAGATGTAAATATAACAACCAGTGTCTTAAAAACGTGACTCGCAGGTGAAAGAGCAGAAGGCCTGGAGAGAATGTTTAAAAACTAGCAAGAAAATCAGCATTTTATCAAGAAATGAGATCTCATTAAGTTTGAAAGCAAATGTGTTGATCAGACAGGAAAGAGCTCGCCCCCTTCGACTGTGAAGCTACGTTCACACCGCCCTTGGCAACGCACGTTCAAGCAGCATCTTTGTAACAGTAAACATACGTAAATAGAGCTGTGAATATGAATAGAAGTAGAGCAAGATTTTCACCGCTTCAACCAGGCTTCTACCAATTATAGGTGGCGGACATGTGCAAGTATTGGGTTGCGACCTGTGCTACGATTGGGCAGCAACATGCGCAAATATTGGGTAGCCACATGGGCTAGTATCGTGTAGCTACATTCACTATTATCGGGTACCTACATCCGCTAGTATTTGGTGGCACCATGCGCTAGTATTTGTGAGCGCCGTGTTACACTAGTATGCTATAGCACCATGTGCTAGTTGCATGTAAAAACATGCACTAGTATCGGTTAGCAACATGCGCTAGTACTGGGTAGTGACTTCCACTACTTTCATTTAAAGCCATATCCTGGAATCAGGTAGTACCTTGGACTAGTATCTGGTAGCGGCATGCACTAGTGGCTTGTAACAACGTGCGCTAGTATTGGGTAGCACCATGGACTAATATCTGATAGCGACATGCGCTAGTGGCATGTAACAACATGCGCAAGTTTTGGGTAGCAACATGCACTAGTATCTGGTAGCGAAATGCGCTACTACTAGGGGGTGACTTGCACTAGTATCAGTTAGCGCCGTGTGCTCGTATCGTGTAGCGACATGTACTAATATCTGGTAGCAGCATGCGCTGGTGCCGTGTAACAACATGCGCAAGTATTGGGTAGCAACATACACTAGTATCTGGGTAGCGGAATGCACTACTTTCATTTAGAGCCATGTCCTGTTATTGGAGTGTGGCATACACTAGTATCTGGGAGCAGAATGCACTAGTGGCTTGTAACAAGGTGCGCTAGTATTGGGTAGCACCATGGACTAGTATCTGGTAGCGACATGCGCTACTACTAGGGGGTGACTTGCACTAGTATCAGTTAGCGCCGTGTGCTCGTATCGTGTAGCTACATGTACTAATATCTGGTAGTGGCATGCGCTGGTGCTGGTCACAACATGCGCAAGTATTGGGTAGCGGCATGCGCTATTGGCGCGTAACAACGTCCGCTAGTATTTGGGTAGGACCATAGACTGGTATCTGGTAGCGGCATGCGCAAGTTTTAGGTAGCAAAATGCACTAGTATCTTGTAGCGGCATACGCTAGTACTAGGTAGTTATTAGCACTTGTATCAGTTAGCGCCATGTGCTCGTATCTGGTAGCGGCATGCGCTAGTGGCGTTGCAAAATGGGCGAGTACTCAGTAGCGACCTCCGCTTGTATCGGGTAGCACCAAGTACTAGTATCAGGTAGCGACAGTCCAGTGTGAAAACAACACGGGCCAACGGCGTGTTCAACAATGTGTGTTTAGCGTGTTGTTGAACGTGCGTACCATGTGAACGTAGCTTGACAGATGTGGGTGGGGACAGCATTTATTCCAAACCAAATGACAGATGTTTGCAGTCTCTCCGCTGTTGAATGTCTTAAGATAAAGTAAGGTAAATGTTTTACACGCGACGCTTTCCACTCTAAAGGTGCTCTGGAAACACTGCAGCGTTTACCCGTTGCCGCGACAACGAAGAGGCATTTACAAGATTTACCGCTTTTTCGTTTTGTTTTACTTTTGTAAGCAAATATTTCTTATGAAGCGCATTATTTAAAAAGCAGTTGTGAGATCAGATGCTGCATCGGAGACAAAAACCATGGAGACAATCATTTTTTAAGGCTGTGTTGAAACGAAAACTGAAAAAGTTTGTGTGTTAAAAGTCGTATTGCAAGCACCACTTTAATATCACCGCGCTTACAAACTGCAGCACTGAACGTAGTCGCCTAGAAAGAAGCATTTCTTCCTCCCTGTGTGTGATTGTTGTCCCCTCCCCTTGGGGTTTGTGCGTCCTCTTTGTCCAGTTTGTCACTTTAGCGAAGGCAAAACGGTGCCATAACAGCGAGCCCAGCTCGCCGCG
The DNA here is from genome assembly GCA_003999625.1 of Oryzias javanicus. Lineage (NCBI taxonomy): Eukaryota > Metazoa > Chordata > Actinopteri > Beloniformes > Adrianichthyidae > Oryzias > Oryzias javanicus. The sequence continues at coordinate 4,040,439 of CM012438.1, forward strand.
TTTAGTCCAGAAACACCATTTTATATGAAAGAGCGACCTTGTTTCCTGGCGTCGACTATCTTTATAGCCCACTTTGTCCACAGACTGTGTCCGACTGAACTCTTCAGACGCTGGTTGTCGTGGTTTGTTTTCTTTTGTTTTTTTTTAAACGCACACAGACTTTATTTTGCTACTTTATCACTAAAGCTTGTAGATGTATGTCCAAAAAAAAAAAAGAAAAAAATGAAAAATGCAGTTTGTCTCTGAGCCATGTGTTGGAAACGTGCTCTTTGGTCCTGGAAATAAAGGATTTTGTGCAATCACACTCCGGTCTCGGTTCCTGTTTTCCTTTCTGAAGTCCTCAGGCTTTTATTTTGGAGGTTTGTGTCGTTGTTGATTCCAAAATCAGCATCTATGCCTAAATATGACCACATTTGCGGACTGTTAGATGCGTTAAATATTCCACAAAAATAACCATGTTTGCTACATTAGCTTAATGCTAATCATTCATTCGCCCATTTCCTGACCCACCTGAGGTCACAAGGTCACTGGAGCCGACCACCTACCATTTGGTGAAGGCAATGTGTAAGTATTTATTTATTTGTTTGCGTATGTTCTGTTTCAGATTGCTTTTTTTTCTTCATTTTTAAATATTACATTTAATTACTTTGTGTTAGACAAACTTATTTATTTTTGTTGATTTTAATGTTTTTGATCTTCATTAGACAGAGGTAAAAGGACCACCCCTTGTTTTCAGTAATTAGTAATTAACAGGCTCTGGGGATAGGCGAACTAGGCGGCCGCCTAGGGTGCCATCTGCTGCAGGGTGCGCCAAATTCATGTTTCTGAATCATCAGCTGGTAATGAGTGCTTTGAAGATTTGAACAGATTATGTTTGTTGTTGCTATTCTCAATGCTAGCTACTATGAATTCATTTTAGTGACTAATTGCACCAATTGATCGAAGTCCTTCAGGGAAATAAGTAAAGTTAGAGAAATGCTGCACTTCATATGTCGGCAGAGAGAGAGAGAGAACGCTATGAGGAATAAAGTCTCTTAATTCTATTTTTCCCCCTCAGGTTAATAGAAAACAGTGAACCTTCAAGCTCAGCCGCAGAGACACAGAAACACAGCGGAAGTGGCTGTCATACAGACACACCCCCTGTACCAGGAAAACTTTTTACTAATAGTCATATTAACTCGAACATGGAGACATGATTTGTCTGTCTTCCATACATTCTGATTCAGATCTCCACAGACACGTTCCTTACATCATCCTAAAACATTAGCTAGTTGCTCCTCCCACACGCGACCAATTAGGAAAAACATTTTTGACAGGCTATGACCAGCAAATTCATTGCGCAACAAAATTGGGGCAGGCCACGCGAATTTGTCACACAAATCGCATTTGGTGTGAATGTACCTTAACCCGGTACTGGTACCCTGACCCGCCACCGGACATGGTACCAGACCTTTTTGCGGCTCTGTGGTTGGGGATTTTATTGGAACAACCAGCATGTCAAAAACGATGAGTTGGGGACACCCAAAAAGTGACGTTAAGGGGTCCTTAACCAAACTTCAATATGTGGCGAGTTGGGGGTGAGAATGTGTGATGGACATGCGCTGGTAAAAAGCAGAAAAAGAAGCTTGTCCGGTGCGAACACCAAATACTCCTTCAAGAACCCACGTTCTTCAACGCCATCACCATCCCAACGTGATTAATGTTGCATGTCTCTGTTTATGTTCATGTCATTGACCTCTTTCCGCTGCAGTTCCTCACCTGTCCTCCAGGTGTCGTCTAGAACAACGTGACCCCTCAGCCGCCTCCTCATGTTGAACGTTGTCTCCAGCAGCTGAGAGATGGAGCCCGTAAACTCACCTCACAGCGGTTCAAACCAGGTGTGTTTCGGAAACGCCGCAGAGCTTCAAAGCTCTGAAGTGATGCACGCCAACAACAGCCCCGGGAGGCTTTTAGCCGCTGTCACCGCAGCGCTCAGAACCCCCTCCTTTTTTACGCTTTTTGCACTCTGGGATGTGTGAACTCACCCTGACTGAAGGCAAACAAACACACACCGATACACACCCGACAACAACAACAGACGGAAACCTTCTTTACAGTCGGTCCCTTCAACACACAGCGCTCCTGCATGAGCGACTCCACGTCCTCTAATCCGTTCAGACTGAGGGAGCGTCTTCCACCGAAGAGACCGAGCGCCGGTCGGGAACGGCGGAGGCTCCCGGAGTCTGTGAATCCTTGAGCAGCCTCCCCCTCGAATCATTTATGAGAGTTTGTCTTCTCCCGCAGCCTTCAGCCGGTTAACGTTCCCCGCTTGTGACGTGATCAATCATCCGAGCACCATGTTGTGTGTCCCACTTAAATTTCCCGGGCCGCCACAGGCCGCCCGCCGGGAAGGATCAGAGCTCCGACCGTGCCCAAACAAAGAGTGCGTGACACGGCGGCGGAGGCTGAGATAATTCACCGCGCCGCCAATGTTTCCCCCTGAAAGCGATCCGGACCGGCTGGCATTTGTAGAAGCTGTAAAGAAAGGACATAAAATTAACAGGAAAGACGATTACAGAGAAGCCTTCAGGTATCAACACTGACACCTGCTGGTGGGAGCTGGCATGACGCCTTCAATAAAACTCTAAGATACCAAAAACTTTATTGAAACAGTAAACATAACAACAAATACATGACTTAAAAGCAACTAAAACACATAGAATTGTAATTTAAGGAACACAAACTCATCATTTTATTAAAACAAACCCAAAATATCCCACCAAGAATGATAGTTTTGTAAACTTTACTTTGGGTGTTCTCAAGCCAACTTCTTTTGTTGACCTTGCTAACTTTTTTTATATTTTTGTAAAGGTTTTTTTTAATTATGATTTTTCTGTTTTAAGACTAAATCAATCATTTATTCTTAAGAGTTTGGTCCCCAACCTTTATCAGGTTGAAAGTCAGATTATTTTTCCACAGAGTGGCCAGATTTCTTACTCTTGCATTTATTTTTGTTTTCTTGTATATTTTCTGCTGCTGCTTTAAACTTTATTTGTTAGGTTTTGTGTAGAAACTATTCAAATGTGATAGAATTGATCAAATGTGAGGAGATTTTCTTTTATAACCCAGAACATTTTAAAGTTAGAAGCTACAAAATCAGACGTCAACTTCAACCTCGTCTCACTCTTAAAAAATTTTAAAATGGTCATTCAAATTTCCAGATGTAATAATAAAGGTGAACTTTATTAGCAGCATCTTAATAACCTTAGACAGCCGTTTGCTAAATATTCTGCATTATTTTTTTGGTGTCAACTGTCACAATAAATCAATATTTTGGGTAAAAAGATGCGTGCTTTTATTCTGTTAAAAGTATTTATTTTTTTTAGATCAAAGGCTCTTCGTCTGTTTTCTCATTGGATCTTTAAAAAAAAGCGTTTTTAAATATTTCAGGTTTTTTTTTAAACTTTGCTAGCTTGAGGGTTTCAATGTAGAAACCAGCGGACGGATTTTCGACTCGTTACCGAGCGTCAGGAATGAGGGGAATATGGTGGACAGAACCCAGTTGCTTTTCAAAATAAAACTTCCTTCAGAATCAAATTATAAATAAAACTGAAAAATTGTTTGTTGATTTTCATTTATCTGCAGCTCACTACCAACTGTCCCACGGAGGTTACGGACCCCTAATTTAAGACCACCGTTTTCTTCAGGACTTCACCTCTGAGCTGCAGGAAACCCCGCCCCCTCTTCCCCTCAACAATGCTAAGAGCTCTCTGTTTATGGGCTTCTACACCAGAGCTATCCAGTCGTACGGTTTAGATCTAAATGTCAAAGACGTTCATGGATCTAGTCGTCTGCCATTGGGCGGAGCAGGGAGCCCAGCTCATTTTCTATGATCTTTTTCAAACTGTATTTTTTCATCTGCTCCTGATTCAAAACGCCTGAACAGAGAAATACTCAGAAATGCAAACTTAAGCGTAATTTTCTTCCTTCATCTTAGAGGAAAATACATGTTATAAACACCCAGAATTATCAGTTTGGGTCTTTATGGTTGTAAACGTAGAAACATTGTGAAACTTCTAAATGAATGAAAATAAAAGCTATTTTAGCTAAAGAAAATGTAACATTTATGGCTCTTTTGAGCTTTAATATATGAGTTTGTATGGGACATAAAGTTGTAGTTTTGGTCAAATTTGGTCAAATTCAGACTTTTAAATGGCTGAAATGTGACCTTAAAAAAAAGCTATACATAAAATTGAGGTATAAGATATCAAGGCAAAAAAGAAAAACCTTTACCCACCAAACATGACATTCTTGTAAACATATATTTTTCTATTTTTTGCTTTCAAATTGTTTTTTTTTTCTTTTTTTTGTATTGTATGTTAATTTTGTTGCTTTTTGTGAAAATTTTCCTATTTTACTTATACTTTGGGCAATTTTTCACTCTTTCAATTGTTAAAATTGAACATTTTTATGGTTGTTATGTCCATGTCTGTGCTGTTCCCTCTGGCATCATTGGTAATTTTAGATTAAAAATGTCACTTTGGTAAAGGTGCAGTAGACAAGATGCCATCAACAAAACCTATAACTGCTGAAAATTGACCTGGAATAAACAACAACACATTTAAAAGCAACAAAAACACATAAAACAAGGGTTTACCGAGTGAAAACTCTGGATTTTACCAAACAATTAAAAAAGCATAAATTATGACATTGCAAATTTTTATGTATTTAAATTTTTTTTTGTTTTTCCTTTTTAGCTAATTTAGTGAAATTTAGTTAAATATTTTTATATTTTTCTTGTATTTTAGGTGGTTTTAACATGTAAAATTTCACATTTTTAAGTCAGAAAAGTGAACGCTTTCAATCAAGAAAAGGGGCGGAGCTAGAAGGCTTAACGTGTGTGTGGTTGGAGGGGCAACTGAGGAAAGCAGAATGGCTGAACATGACATCATCGTTTTTTTTAAATCACTTTTGTTAGTTTTCAAATGTTTTAGAAAGTTTGTATAGATACTTTCTTAAACTCTGACTCAAAAACGGGGGAGGGGCTTTAGTTGTCTCCCCTCCCCCGTAGCTCCGCCCTTGCTCTAACGTTTTTGGCAGCCTTACACTTCAAATGGGATATTTTTTTAAAAATAGAATGAAGTTTTGATGAAACACAAACAAAAACTGCTGAATGTGACCTGAAACAAACAAACAAACAAACCCGACTTTAATTGAGCGCCGACTCCGGTTCGTAGGAACCGCCTCACACCTTCACGTTGCCATCGGAGACGCTTCACTTTTGTGTTCGGCGCCTCGATCCGTCCGCTGAGAGCTGCCGCTGCGCAGAGAGGGATCTGAAATATTTAGAGAGCACCTTCAGAACAAGCACTCAGCAGTTTCCCTGATGGAGAATATGGACACGGCGCCGCTGACCTGCTTTCGGGACGGCGCCCTGAACCCTCGTTCATCCGGCCGCAGAAATAGAAGCAGAACAAATAGTTCCTGCTGGAGCTCAAACTTCCCTCCAGTTTGCGTCCGTTTCCTCCGACGCTCCGATTGATTGATTGGGTTCTCCGCTCGTTGGTTGGTTTCATGCGGCGAGAGTCTCCCTCCACGCCCCGGTCTCCTCCCGTCGGGCTGTCATGGTGCATTACCTCCACCCCAAAAAACACTAAGGTGAAGTTCTCGTGCAGCGCCGGAGGATGATGAATAATGAACCGCAGCTTCAGCCGCCACACACATGCAGGCAACAAGGAGCAATATTTACCCACATTCATTTTTAAATCAACCGGAAGACAAAATAGTTTGATTTTTCACTGACACTGTACACTAAAATAATAAAAAAAAAAGTTTTTGACACACTTTTTTAATACTTTAACACTGGATAAGTGGCCTAAACAACCTACAGTAATGATACTTTCACACCGGGGATGTGTGGTGCGTTTAATAATCCGCTCTCCTTGGGGTCCAGATGGCTCCAACCACATATTGTTATGCGATTTCTTCCATGACAAATGTGGACGAAGGGGGACAGGATTTTACGTCTGTCATGGACATTAGTGAAACTCCGAAATCAGTGAAAAAAAAAAGTTCAGCGCACTGTCCTGTGGTGTCCAGATGACCCCACTTTTAATGTAAACAAGCTAAGGAGAACGGAAGGGTTACGAACACTTTTAGCACACAGTATTTACAATCAACTGCCAATTCAAAACATCAAAATGTGTTCAGGTAGCCACCTGTCAATATCTTTAGAGCAGGGGTCCCCAAACTACGGCCCGCGGGCCGGATCTGGCCCACCTCTGCATTTGGCCCGGCCCCTGAACAGTATCAGAAATTTTTTCCCCCCAAAATGGCTTTAAGATTGTTTGCTAAAACTGCTAACAAAATAGTCTTTTGCTAACAATGTTTTATGTTAGCAAAGTAATTTTTCGCTAACAAAAAACACTGTTAGCATCAATCACAGACAGAACTGCTAGCTGAAAATGCTGTTCGCATCAAACGCAGATCGAACTGCTAGCAGAAAACACTGTTAGCATCACTCGCAGACAGAATGGCTAACAGAAAACTCTGTTAGCATCAATTGCAGACAGAACTGCTAGCATAAAACACTGTTAGCATCACTCGCAGACAGAATGGCTAACAAAAAACACTGTTAGCATCACTCGCAGACAGAATGGCTAACAGAAAACACTGTTAGCATCAATCACAGACTGAAGTGCTAACAGAAAACACTGTTAGCATCAATCACAGACTGAACTGCTAGCAGAAAACACTGTTAGCATCACTCGCAGACAGAATGGCTAGCAGAAAAAACATTTTTTTTGTTGGCCTATAATCTGACCCTGGCCCCTTATCGGTGAAGACAAAAATTATGTTGCCCTCACAAAAAAAGTTTGGGGAGCTCTTTTAATCATTCCTAGTAATCATAAAATTTTTCACTTTTGCGTAAAACCTCTGCGGCCCCTCACAGCTTGTAAATTTGACAATTTCAGCATCGCAGCCTCTTGCCCAATTTGCTGAAAAACCTTTAAGTCGCCAGAGAGCTGGAAGTCCGTTTGCTCTACCTGAAAACTATTTCGGACACTCCTTTCCCCTCAAATGTCTCTACAAATGGACGGGTCGGGAAGAATTTGGATTCGGCCCAAGAGAAGCTGCATGTTTGTTGGTCCTTAGATTTGAATGTTCATCTTTATGGGGTCACGACTTTAAATGAAATGTAAAAACAGTCCCCTGGTTGTTTAAACGCCCATCATCTGTAGGGCGCACGGCGAGGTGAGGGCGTCGAGGCGCCGCCTGGAAGGCCTGCAGCTTCAACCTGCTATTAATTGTAGTATTTATTGGATTCTGGCTGCAGAAAGGATCAGATGATTCGCTTACGCGGCGGTTCGGGGTTTGTTCTCCCGTCACATGAGCCGCCGCTCGGAACACAGGAGAGCTTGTGTCCTCCGAAACTCGATTATTAGATGTTATTTTTATTACAGTCATGGAAACAAATGCTGCTAAAGTGCGTCAGCCTGGAAAACCAAATCATATTAGACAGCGAGTGGTGCGATCTAATCTGAGTTTAGGCCGGGACAGGCGCGGACGGAGCAGCGTTCGTGAAGACGGCAGACGCCGTCCGTCAGCCGGAGCCGGGCTCCACGGAAAAAAACGGCTTCGCTTGAAGTGAACGCGCCTGGAAGGGAAAGGTCACGCCGCCTCAGAGGACCCGTGTGTGCGCGTTCAGCCCTCGGCTGCCCTGACCTTTAGCGAGTGTCGGCGTTGTACCTGCAGCCTCAGCGTGACGCTCAGGTCAGATCACGGGCTGGGAGTTTGAGTGACAGACACACACGCACATGCCGTCGGCGTTTGACAGCAGGTTGAAAGCTCTCAGTGACGTTTGGCACACTGACACACCCTCGCGAGAGTCCTCTGGGAATGCAGGGAAACAAGACGAGGAGGTTCGTGTGTGGAGAAATGCACCGGATTTGGTTCTTCTATTGGATGTTTTCCAACAGCAAAATGTTGGAAAATATTGATTCTTCTTCTCCACTGGCCATCATGACCTGCCATTACTTTTTCTGCAACTGTACCTCTCAACCAATCAAATGTGACTCCATGGTCTGAGGGAATACCGGAATCTGATTGGCTGCAGAGTGTCCAAGAAAAAGTGATTTTGGACACCTCTAAGAGAAGAAAAAACGATTTACACCAAAAAAAAAAAGATAAAAATACTTAAAATTGATAGGATATTTGTTTATTTTGTAAAAGCCTTGCTTTAAGCAGGATAATGCCCTTCCAGGTGTGCGTTATCCCTTACATAAAACCTTTGCGTCCATCAACATGATGTTCAGCATACAGTTTATACCACTTTCACACACCAGCTGCAGTTGCAAGTTCTATATCCGTTACCATGACAACGTGTCACACAACATATCAAACACTTTTTATTTATTTCGTAAGTGACCACGGTATGAGTGGGAAAATGCATGCCCAATGAGAAACACTTTCTCAGGAATTATTCTTTACTTACTTCAGCTAAGGAGTATCAATAAACTCTTTTTTAATTAACAACTAAGGCAATGGTCCATAGCAACCATAGAATTTTTTTGTCTTAAGCTAACAAATGTGCCGTCTTTACGTCAAAGTAAGTTTCTCACGTTTTCTTCGCAACCAAAGAACTGAACTATATATTGATGTGTTCATTTTGGGACCCCATATTGTTTTGGGTTGCTCATAGAAGTATGGAAAATATCTGTTAAACGCACAAAAACCAATTCAATCAATAAAGTTTTTCTTGACTTAACAGTTTCATCTAAGGGGATTGTCCATAGCAACCATAAAATTTTTTTTACATCTCAGGCTGACAAATGTGTCTTGTGAGTTTTACATCTGTGCGTCAAAGTAAATTTCTTAATTTTTCTTAACAACCATTGTTAGCGGAGAAGAACTAAACTGTATATTGATGCTCGGGACTACTTATTGTTTTGTGTTGCTCATACAAATATGTAAAATATCTATAAAATATTCAAAAACTATTTGAGATAACAATAATGTTTTTTTTTACTTAACATCTTCAACTAAGGAGATAGTCCATAGCAACCATTGAATTTATTTATGACTCAGGCTGATAAATGTGTTCTACGGATTTTACATCTTTAAGACAAAGTAATTTTCTCACTTGTTCTTAGCAACCATTGCTAGCACTGAACTGTATATTCATGTGTTGCACTTGGGACGTTTTGTGTTGCTTATACAAATATGGAAAATATATATAAAATATACAAACCGTTTAAATTGTAATCTTTTTTTTTTTGTCCTAACAATCTCATTTAAGGTGATGGTCCATAGCAACCATAGCATTTTTTTTACACCTCAGGGTGATTACTTGTGTAGTTAATTGTGTCTAAAGACTAATTTAACCAATTTAACGGCCTTCTTGAAAAGTTTATGAATCTTTATGTGGTCAGATGATAGATAATGTATTTACACATTTGGTAAATTGTCTTTAATTGGGCGTTCCTGCTGTTTCCAACAGGTGTTGAGCGGCGGCGCACCCATGCAGTCTGTGTTTCTGTACTCCCGTGTTTGTTGTGCCCTCTCTCATACAACGATGCTGAATAATTCAGAGCGTTTCCAACATTCCGCTGCAGGTTTTTTTTCTTTTTTCCGCGTCTCCTGGAAGCTCACGGATCGGCCTGACCTAAAAGCTTTGACATCTCAAGGGGCGATCACACGCTTGGCTGCTGAAAACGCAGCCTGTGTGGAGTGTGTGCGCGTGTGCGCGGGGATCGGGCGTCAAAACCGAAGAGCCGGAACACAACCTTGACCTACATACCGAACGCGCAACCTTAAGACGGTGCAGGGGAGAAAAAACACTTTAAGAGGGGCAGGAAAAAGGAAAGTGCTCAAAATGAACAGAGACGGTCAAGAGGATGAGTAAGTAAAAAAAAAAAGCGCGGAGGAAGACGAGGAGGAAAGGAAGAGTGCTGGCTTGGAGTTCATGGCCTCCCTCCTGTTGGTGTGACGAATCCACACTGACAACCAGAGACCACCAGAGACCCCGTGTGTGTGTGTGTGTGTGCGTCTGAACCAGGCGCTCCCCAACAAGCACACTTTCCCCACCAGTTTCCCTGGAGGTGTTTTCTTTATCGACTGTCTGGAAACTCACAATCACACAGATTGGAGGTCAGACAGAAAGCTCCCGTTGCAGTTTTTCTCGCTCCCAGTGTTTAAATTGTAAAAACAGTCAAATGTGGGAAAGAAAAACAGTGACGCCTTAAAGCAGCAGATTGTAAAATGAAGTCTGTTTTCACCCACTTCCACTAAAATCTTTATCACCGAAGGAAAACTGTTTTAAATGTAAGAATAAAAAAAATCTAAATAGCAGATTATGTGAAGACGATAGTCCATAGCAACTATTCCATTTTTGCCATGTTTCATGGTGATGAACTTGTGTGTTGATTTTCATGTAAATACATAACAGTCAGATTTCCATTTGTCCTTAGCAACAGATGTTTACCTATTCCACACTGGAATTTTACTGGAATGTGGTCCCTTTGTATATATAGTGGTTCAATTTTCATGGACTCCTTGTTTCAAATTTTTTTTTGCACGCTATTTTCTTTGTACAGTGTATTGTGTTCTGCATTTTGATTGGCTGTACAGTATTTCCGAGCAATACCCTCTGTACCCCCTGTACAGAATGTGTTCAGTTGACCAGATCTACAAAACTCTTCGATTGCAATCAGACATTTGGTTTCTTTATATAATCCTTGACCTATTTTTTTTTAGATGTTTGTTTGTCTGAGAAAAGTGCATAAATTGTGTAGAAATTTTCAGCCTAAAAGGACATTTGTGATCCTACATTTTGGATTTGACCTTGCGTAACTCGTGCATGAACAAGGACCCACTGTATTCAGAAACATTACAGCTGGCTTTGCAAGTTCACCATGGGAAAACTGTTCATTAAAGGGCTTTAATTTTTTTAAATGACCTATGCTAATGAGTCTTCCCCACAATAGGTGGGATAGGCTCCAGCAACCCCATATTTACAAATAAAATTTGTTTTTTTTGCCAAATTCTAAAACCGGGATTTGGACCGCTGAGGGAGTCTCCTTTGACTGACACCCAAACCATATTGAACCAGCCCCTTCTAAGCTCTCCTGGAGAGGGTGGGCCTACTAGAGAGGAATCCCACGTTGCTCCTTTGGGCTTGACCCAACCTGGGCCGAGTGAAGTATTGACCTGACACCAGCCGGTTGCCTACGAGCCCCAACTCCAGGCCTGGGTGCAGGGTGGGGCCCCGGTGATGCCAATCCATGCAACGTAACTGGATCTTTGTTTTTTCTTCTCACGAGGGTTTCTGAACTGCTCCATGTATGGCTTGTCATCACCCAGGACCTGTGTGCCATGGGAAACCCTACAAGGGGTTGAGCACTCAAACCCCTTCACCACATTAAGGTGGCGGTTCAGATGCCTCCTTGGCCAGGTGTTCCGGGCATGCCCAGGGGAAGACCCAAGAAACGCTGGAGAGACTATGTCTCTCAGTTGGCTTGGGAACTCCTCGGATCCCCCCAGAGGAGCTGGAGCAATTGGCTGGGAAGGAGGAAGTCTGGGCTTAAATTGCTGCCCCCAAGAGTTGGTTCTGGATGAGCGGAAGAAGTTGGATGGAAGGATGGATGGATGGTGTTTTTTAAATAATTTGACAAAAAGTAAAGATAATTGTATTTGGGTTGGGGTATACTTATGTAGCCATCATGAAAATTTAGAGCAGTGAAACATGCGGACAGTAGGCGTGGTTCTGGGGTTTTCATCTTTAACATGGCCCCAAAACGTATTCTCACTTATGTGACTATTCATGTTAACCTAAACATGTCAGGACCTCGGGCAGTTTACATTTAACAAGTTTATCTCAGAACTTTGTAGGTTGATTTGATTGCAGGGCTTGGCTGTAAAACATTGATTCAATTCTGTAAGCTAATATTCAGCTTCAGTAGCAAAAAATGATAGGAGTTTAGAAAAAGCTAACGCTTGATTTTTGCCTCTAAATATGACTCGTCTTTTTTATCTTTACATAAATGACTCCTGATTGCAGGTCTTCTCAATAGATTAATTCAAGTATACCAGGGTGTCATCTGCATAACTGATCATATTCCCGTTGGCTCAGACTGAAAGGCAGCATGATCGAGTTTAATGACAGTGGACTAAAAACGGACACCTGAAGGAATCCGTGTCAATGAGATCTGCTTTAATGAAATAGTCTAAACCAAAATATCGACTACAAGAATGCAAACGGTAACAAGTTCTGTTTATCTTAAAGGTTTCACCAAGTTTCGGGGATGGTGATCTCATAAACTTCAGGAACGCTGTTTTTCTCCTCCCTCAGCCCCTCGCTCAGCTTGATCCAAAGTGTCGGACAGGTGATCAGAGCGAGGCTGATGGTGATGAAGAGGGCGGCGATGACGGTGATTCAGAGGAATGGCTTCACACTCAGTCAGAGGTCTCGTCATCGTCACGCCGCGGACACGTGTGATCTCATTCACTGGAAAACTCAATTCATCTGGAAAACTGTGAGATTTATTGTCAGTTTTGCTCAATTAACAAATAAAAATGATGAGTTTTGGCAGTGAAATAACAAAGAGGAAGCAAAGCTGACCTAAAACATGCTTTATAATGCTTTTATTCTGAATATTTTTCATTATTATGTTATATTTTAGTTAAACAAAAGCAGAATCTGTGCCTATTGATTTGGTATCCCTTTAATGACATATAAAATGTTTTAATTACTTTTTTAACATTTTATTTCATTTAAAACAGTTATTTTTTAGAATTCTCTTTTGACATTTTTTTGGGCTTTTATTATGAAAGGCCACTTTTTGTATTTGCGGGTTTTTTGTCATGAAAACATGTGAAGTTACTTCCTTGTGTCTTTTAAACCCACCAGTTGCTACATATTTGAATCAGTATATTGGATAAAGATACTGTTGGCATTTGGGGTGGGGGTGGGGGGTTGGGGGTAGGAGGAGTTATTGAGCTCCTCTGCAGGAGCAGATCCTCCATTCCCCCCCGCATGAGGACCTGATGGGGGAGTCGACAGCGGCAGAGACAATCTGTTTGTCGGTTTACGCCGCGTCCACCGGAGGCCCCTCCTGTCACTGTGCCATAGCTGCCATGTTGGATGGGAGCGGGGGTGCTAACGAGCTGACACTCGTTAGCGCATTGTAGGTTTTCACACTTATTGTATCAGATAACACTCACATGAGCGCCGTGTTGGGGTTTGGTTTTTTAGTTTATGCCACCGGCGGCGTTCTGAAGTGAGTGTTTTTGGACAGCGGTGTGAGAATCGCACTTAATTACTTTTGTAGTTTTGCTAGCTAAAGACGACAGCTAATTTATTTTAGCAGCAGCTTAAGTGATACACTCATTCGTCTGAAAACTACAGTTTATTATCTCTTCAGATTCTTGTTGGAGGCGATGTAGCGGTTAGCACCTCTGCTTGACAGCCAGTAGGTCCTGGTTCCCTTTTGGGGGTTTGTCCGGGATATCCAGTTTTCTCCCATAGTCCAAAAACATGCTTCATAGGGTTAATTGTTTGTTCTAGAAGTTTGTGTGAATGAAGAACTGTCCAGGGTGCACCCCGCCTTCACCCAACAATAGCTAGGATAGGCTCCAGCAACCTCAAAAGGGATAAATCATGGAAAATGAATGGATTCCTGTTGAGGAAAACCTGGCAAAAAAAATCTGGTGTATTCAATTTCCTTACGCCTCCCCCCCAGGAAAAAAACTATAAATATATTTAAATCTGCCGCCGCTGACTGATCTGTTTGCAGTTATTCATGAAGTCCAGGATCAGCTGACCTGATATCGACGAGGCAGATGTCAGACTGCATGCACGACCCGTGACTAACACCTGGCAGGAGGACTCGATTGAACCAGCATGAACCTGCAGTGCATGTGAGGTGAGACACTGACAGACAGACCTCCCACTGTGAGTTGTTTGTGGCGTCACGCTGCGTGAAAAGATGATTATTAAACCAGGAAAATCGGAATTTTACAGAAAAATGATGGGAAAAAACTCAGAACAGAGCAAAACTTATTGAAAATAACTAACATTTTATGTTTAAGTTTTATTTTTTTTATCCATAAAACATGAAATTGATTTTTTTTGCATGTATTGACATGCTCATTTTTTGATCTGCTCTGCCCTCTACTGGTAAAAAGCATAAACTGCAACTTTAATAAATCTTTGGACGTCTCAGCTGAATGCTTTAAATCAATGTCACATTTTTGTTTCCAACATTAAGAGCAATTACAAAATTATTTGTCCCTAAAGTTTTAAAATAAATTACATTTAAGGCAAAAAAAAAAGAGTGTGGGGGGTTTAACACTCCCCTCTGCAGATCCATCAGAACACAGAGGTAATCCTAACGGATTAACGATTAGTGTCTTCATGCAGGCCGGAGCAGATTTCATGTGTTTCTGTGTCGGGGTCCCTGTCTTACTGTAATCCTCCTGCTCTCTGATCGTCAGCCAGATGATGACACAGCTGGTCGCTGCTGCAGCTGCAGACAAAAGTTAAATTTTTCCTCAATGAATGCCCGATGGATTTCACGTTTCCGCTCCCCAAAAGTCAGCATGCAAACTCCAACAAGAGGGTGTTGGTTTCTTCATCACTGTCCACTAGAAGGCTTTTATTTTTGAAAATCAGACGACTGAAAGGCTTTATCTTCATTATACCCACTAGAAGGCTTTTATTTTGAAAAGACCGACTGAAAGGCTTTTATCTTCAAATTACCCACTAGAAGGCTTTTATTTTGAAAAGATCCACTGAAAGGCTTTTATTTTGAAATTACCCACCAGAAGGCTTTTATTTTGAAAAGACCCACTGAAAGGCTTTTATTTTGAAATTACCCACTAGAAGGCTTTTATTTTGAAAAGACCCACTGAAAGGCTTTTATTTTGAAATTACCCACCAGAAGGCTTTTATTTTGAAAAGACCCACTGAAAGGCTTTTATTTTGAAATGACCAATTGAAATGCTTTTTTTTTTAATAGACCTACTCAAAAGCTTTTATATTGAAATTAGCCATTGGAAGGCTTTTATTTTGAAATGAAAGTGTAGAATCAATTAAATATGATCTGCCAAATATTGATTATTTTTGTAAAGAAAAACAAAAGAGTATTTCTCTGCATAGGGAACACTCTTCTCTAACAAACATGTGCAAAGATGTAGTGCCGTACTATAACAAATATTTAAAAGGATAAAATGACGTCAAGCTCCATTTTAATTACTTTTTTGCTGTAAAGCAGAGTGTCATCTGCGAAAAGGTGGATAATCTGGGATAAACAGTGTTACGGCAAACACGGGGAGTGCCCCAGCACAGAGCTTTGAGGTACCCCAGAAAGGAATAATTGTAAATATTTCTGCAGTAAATCCATGAGTACACGCAAATACTGGATAGTCTTTATAAAGGTTAGCATGATGGTTGCTAACGCTGAAAATAATCAATTTCATACAGAAGGGAAAAAAACCTTACTTTTGTTGGTATATAAATGCCAAGAAAAATTAAAATAGTAACAAATGGATAATGTTCTAAATGTTAACATTTAAATTAAATAAATAGACTTTCTGTTTTTTACAATTTTTTTTAAACTAAATATGAAGCCGGTGTCTTCCTCTACGTCCCTGACACATTGGAGTCGCCCGGATGTGGGTTAAAAGCTGAGCAGGATGAAAGCTGGGAATTCTCTGTTAATGGTGGATCAGCGCCGGAAGAAAATCTGTCACATCTGTGCAGCTCCTGACCTCGTTCAGGACAACCGCCGCGCACGTTCGGGGACGGGGCATCTGCAGCGTCAATCGAAACTTGTCGAAAATCTAAAAAAATAAATAGTCAAATGAAGATGAAGCTGTATTGTAATGGACTGGGGTATGACATGTTAATGAACCGTTTCCTGTTGATTGAAGTCCATCATCAAACACTTTTGTTTGATCCTCTCAGCTGCTTCTGAAAGATCCTCAAACATATTTGCATCGTAACACAAAACAAACCTCAGTGATAAAGCAAAAGTAATGA
This sequence comes from Oryzias javanicus, assembly GCA_003999625.1. Classification (NCBI taxonomy): domain Eukaryota; kingdom Metazoa; phylum Chordata; class Actinopteri; order Beloniformes; family Adrianichthyidae; genus Oryzias; species Oryzias javanicus. Next base: position 4,056,457 of record CM012438.1, read on the forward strand.
GGTTTTATTTATAAAACTGAGAAGTTTAGAAGACTGATTTTGAATTGCTGATGTTGTAAAACGAACATTTTGACGTTTATTTCACCATAAATGACATTTAGAATGGTAAAATTGTGCAAATAATAAAACAGTTTTGTCATTTATCCCGCCTTCATTAGGTTGATAAAATTGATGAATCAATCTGAATCAATTGCAGTTTAATAGATTAATAATCGATCCGTAAAAGTAGAACTAGATCTAACGCATAAAGCTAACGTTTGTTAGCTTGATGCTAACATTTAATGGAATTTCCCATAGGACAGCTAATGCTAACGCTCGGTAGACCTAAACATACGTTGCTGACTAACTGAAAATCTTTATGAATTTTCCAAACTCTTTAAAGGAAATATTTTTCAAAGTAACCATTTGTGTAGTTTTTTTCGTCATAGTTTCTTCTACTTCTGGAATAAGGTATAATACTATACCACAATCGCCACCTAGTGGCCAAACTGAAACGCCCTCCAGGAGAAGCAGAACAATGTTTCTCCATTTCAGAATCCATGTAACACTGCATAGTATGAAATATTTTGTTATAAATTCACTTGTAAAATTTTACAGAATGTGAACTATATCAGATTAATATGAAGATCTTCAAAACTTAAATAGGTTATTAAAGTATAAACAAATGTGTCTAAATCTGTAAAATGTTTGAATTCAAAATTGAATAGAATCAAATTGAATTAAAAATAGAAAAAAAAACATTGAATTGATTCTGGAAATGATTGGCAATACCCGCCCTACTTCCAACATGAACTCTATGTAAACACTCATATATGTGCGTTTCAGGCTTCTGCTCCCCCTAGTGGCAGAATTGTCCTTTTCGGTTATTTCTGTAAATAACCATAATTCCCCACAGGAATGAGCTCAAAATTTGCTTTTTTTTCACAACATCCTTATACTTTTTTCTCTTCTTTTCTCTGGATTCAACCAGTTTTTACACAATTTATTAACACCACTAACTTAAAGCTGATTTTCTTCTGATTACATAAATGGTAAGAAATTTACGGTAAATTCTAAAGTGTTTTTTTTTCTCCCGCATCACGATATTCCTCGGGGAAGGGATGCAGAACTCAAAGTCCCTTCGCTCTACCCTTAAAGAAATGATTTTGGACACCTCTTTCCCTTTAAATACCCCCCTGAATTAGAGGACTAGGAGGAGCCAGAAAGATTTCGGATTCAGACAAAATATTACTATTTAAAATTATGATGAATTTCCTTTTTTTTTTTTTTTTTTTTTTTAATTTGTCCTGAAAATCTTAAATTATCAGGGATCTGCTACCAGTTTTGCATATAGTTCAATCCTGAAAAATAACCTAATTTAGTTGTGGATTTTAAAGATTCACTGATGTAAAGTCACAGAAATGTAAACATAAAAACATTTAATTCATAAGCTCTAGAAGACAGCAAACGTATTTATTCCAGCTGCTTTTAGTCGATATTTTTCAGTTTAACACAAACAAAGTGAAACTTTTCAAACATCTGTGATGAAACAGAGATGAAGGTTAATTTCCTCCAAACTACAAGTGAAAAAGCTGAAGGAACATCCCACTTTCAGCTTATATAAATTTTAAAAATCCTGTTTCCTGCTCTGCTTTTTCCATTTAAAGCCAGTCCAGACGAGGAATAGATGAGGACTCAGTCTCCGGTTCTGGACTTCCTGTCAAACACAAACTCCCTCCATCATCAGCAGCGGCGTCCCTGTGAATAATTGACGAGCCCTCCCTCCTCTCCCCTCCTCTCTCTGCGTCTCTTTCCATCACTCCGTCTTTGTCGTGTCGCTCGGCGGGCCGTGACCACCTGCCCTCCCCCCTCCCGCCTCCGGTTTCCACCTGCTGCTGACTGGATGCTGACGGCTGTCGGCAGGTAGACGCTCGGATCCGATCATCTGGAGCAGCTGCTGCAGGTAAAACTGCAAAGTTGTTGTTTCTTTTTCCCGTTTTGGCGCTAGAGATGAGGTTTGAAAACATTTTTTATAAAAAGGAGCATCTTTTCATGCAGATTAGGGGTTAAATAAAATGATTTATCATGCAGATGTTAAATAAATTTTAGTTTTTTCAACTTTAACCCTAACCTTTTTTTAATCTCGTTTTTTTTATGTTTTTTCTTCATCATTCCTAAAAAAGGAGAAAATATTAAGTATTAATAAAGGAGAAAATCCTGAAATTTGCTTTAAATATTCTGTTTTATAGAACTTGAATCGTTCGTCTCTATAACTTCTTGTCCCCGTCCTCCAGTTTAATCACACAATGCAGCTGTGGCTGAATTATTCCAGGATTAAAAGCTGATCTGCAGCCGGGAACAAAAGTGAAAATCTGTTGCTACAGATTTGAGTCGGGGATTGTAGCGGCGAAAGAACAAATAAGGTAAACAAAAGTGAAAGGAACGACGTACAAGCAGAAACTGCTGCCGCTGTTGGGTTCAAACCAAAACCACAACTCAGGAATAAATTGTGTAAAAATTCTACATGCGACTGCAGCCTCTCTGAAAGTGAGAAGTTCATAGCAACCATTCACTTTTTTTCATGTCTGAGGCCAACCAATATGTGTACCAATTTTCATGCTTCTACTCCAAAGTAAATTTCCAGTTTTACTTAGCAACCACTCTCTCCACCTGCCACGCTAGCATGATAACAGCATAAAAGATCAAAAAAGATATTTTCAATCAGGAACTGGATTTGTCTGGATCGAAAGCGTGTTTGTTCGTGTCAATAAAGATTTTTTTTTAAACTGTTAGCATAAAGAAGCCATCTTGGTGAAGTTGCTAGCAGAAAATAGTATCCGTAAGGTAAGAATTTTCACTTTGGATTAACATCGATTCGCTTGTTTAACCCTTTAAAACTGGAGATGTTGCCGGCGACACCTAAGTCAACGGTTAATAGTTCAATTGTGTCAACAATTGAAAAGTTATGCTAGTTGAGAGAATGTGGCTTCTTCTTCTTCTTCTACTGTTTACTAGCGCGTGTCTGCCACCTACAGTTGGAAAAGGCTTTGTACGAAATGTTGAAGTGGTACAAATCTCAGAATTGGAGCACGAAGCGTAAACGGTTTGGTTAAGTGTTAGCATCCTTGGGGATTACCAATATGTCAGGAGAGTGGCTAAACTCTATTTGAAAAACAAACGTTGTCAGAGAGAATTTGGAGAGTAACACCGCCTGCGCCACACGTCGCTACCAAGTCTGAGTCCCCGATTGGCCAAAGTTTGACTTGGTTTATCTGGCCACGCATTTTGTTCGTAGAGCCTGAAAATGGTCATCAAATCTTTGTAGCTACGTGTGAATGCTAACGTGTTAAACACGACTTTTCATTGGAAGTCGCTGCTTGAGCCGGCGTTGCCAATGGAGATGGAAAGGTAGCTTTAGAGCACATGTGGGCGGGATCCAGCCCACTGGGTGACCATATCCACACCCCAGATCCTTTTATATTTTTGTTATCAACAGCCCGATGTTTTCTTGCGCTGGTAACATACTGAAACACATTCTCATTCCCAAGTCTTCACATATTGACTTATGGTTAGGGACCCCTCCACGTCAAAAATGTGCTCTTTGGGTGTCCCCAACTCGGCGGTTTTTGACGTCCAATTAAATCAAGGCTTCCTAACCTCTGGACCACTAAACTGGTACTGGGAAGTGGACCACACCAGTATCCCGACCTTAACCTGGTACCAGACATTTGGTGCTGCATGCTGTACCAGATGCAGACCAGACTAGGGTTAGGGCAGAGGTCGGCAACCTTAAAGGCTAACGTGAGTCAATGCAGCTCATTCTACGTTCTAATCAGTAGAAAACGAGCCTAAATGGCTCTTTTACTTGTAAAAAATTTGGATTTCCAATCATAACTTTCTTTTTGTTTTTTTTAATAAATGTGAATAATGTCTTTTTGGCACGAACAAAAGCAAAAATATATATAAAAAGAAACCAGCATCTCTCAAAAAGGTATTTTTTTACGTTTTTAACTTTAGTAGCAAAAAAGCTAGCTCGTTGCTTAATTACTAGCTGAATTTCAAATTAGCATAATATTTCTCTGTTAATTAAATCAGCCAAAAATTTTAGCACATTGCTGAAATAAAAGCTAAAGTCAACATTACCAAAAACCCTCAGAAGATAACAAATTAGCTAAAAATGTTAGCATATTGCTAAAATATTAGCTAAACCCCAAATTAACATAAAGCCAAATTAATTATTATTATTATTAATCATTAGCCAAATCTGCCGTAAGGAAGCTAGCTTGTTGCCTAATTACTAGCTGAACTCCAAAACAGCCTAAAATTCCTCAGAAAACTAACTGGGCCGCCGTGGTGCAGTGGTAGGGTATTGGTCTCAAAATTGGAAGCTAGTGGGTTCGATTCCTTGCCCACCCATGTGTCGAAGTGTCCTTGGGCAAGACACTGAACCCCAAATTGCCTCTGGTGGGAGGTTGGCGCCAGTGTTCGGCAGCGGAGCCACCACCAGTGTATGAATGTGTGTGTGAATGGGTGAATGGGTCTGTGACTGTGAAGCGCTTTGGGCCCTCGAAGGAGGGTAGAAAGCGCTATATAAGTATTTACCATTTACCTCTGGGTTAGGGTATCTGTACCGAGGTTTTGTTTGCATTAAGTTGTAAAAATATAGTTTTAGGGTGTTCAATAAATGTTTATCCTGTTCAGCTTGTGACCTAAGGTATGTTTTAGATGTTGCCCCCCTCCTATTGAGTTTGACACCCCTACTTTAGAGGGTTAAGTTGATCAAGGGCTTTTCTAACTTAAAGGACAATGAGGTCAAATGTTTTTTTTTGGGTGTCCCCAACTCATCGTTTTTGGCGTGCTTGCTTCTCCCATTAAATCGCGGGTCCCCAATCTCTGCGGTAACGGATATGGAACTGGTACCGGGTTAGCGTACTGTTACTGGATAAGGGTTGGGGACCCCGGACCTGGCACCATGCGGCCCTCGGATCTGTACTGGTTTGCTGCCCGGAGGTTGAGGACCCCGATTTCATGGGAACAACTAGCATGTCAAAAATGGACGAATCTGGGACACCCAAAATGTCAAAAAGTGGCGCGGAGGGGGGCCGAACCACACGACCATATATGACGAGTTTAGAATGAGTATGTGTTGATTTTTCCACAAATTCAAATGTTCTGAAAGCCAAAAATGTGTAAATATTGGCAGTTTTTGTCTGTTTTAGGAAGATGTTGGGCTTTATGGGCCAGATGATGTTGCTCCTCCGGTTGGTGGCCCAGGTGTCCTCCAGGTCCAACATGACCAGGTGCGATCCAGGCTGCGACTGTCGAGAAGACCTCCGGTTCACCATCTGCTCCAGGGCCCTCTTCACCCAGCCGCCCGGCACCGTCCCCGACTCCACCGAGCTTCTGGACCTCTCCGACAACCTCATCTCCCTCATCCCCAAACACGCCTTCGTCAGGAACCGCAAGCTGAGGGTGCTGCTGCTGCAGAACAACAACATCAGCGCGGTGGAGGACGGCAGCTTCTCCCAGCTGGAGTTCCTGCAGAAGCTGGACCTGAGCTGGAACCGGATCTCCGCCCTGACGGCGGGGTTCTCCGTGGGTCTGACTTTCCTGCGGGAGCTGCAGCTGGCCCACAACCGCCTGACCAGCCTGGACACGCAGAGCTTCCTGCACCTGGACAGCCTGCAGAGGTTGAACCTGACCGGCAACCGCATCCAAACCATCCACAGCCGCTCCTTCACCTCCATGAGCAGCCTGCGCCAACTCCACCTGCAGGACAACGAGCTGGCCTCCCTGACGAGCGGCGCCTTCTCCATGCTGCGCTCCCTCGAGATCCTCAATCTGGCCGGGAACCGCATCGGCGCCATGGACACGGGCGTCTTCAACCCGCTCACCACCTTGACGCTCCTCAACCTGGCTGACAACCGGCTGTCCGCCGTCTGCTTCAAGACCTTCCTGAGCATCCACTCCTACAGCACCCACATCCTGCTGCAGGGGAACCCGTGGAACTGCGAGTGCGAGCTGCAGAGAGTCTTCCGGAAGCTGCGCAGCATCCAGAGGCTCTTCCTGGACGACTACTACAACCTGACCTGCAGGGAGCCGCCCGTCCTGCAGGGCTACCTGCTGATGGACGTGGACAGCGAGCTGTGCATCGCCGAGACCGTCACCGTGCTCATCATCACCGTCACCGTGGTGATCACGGTGCTGGCCGCCATGCTGATGGGCGAGAGGAAGAGGAAGAAGAGGTCGAAGCGTTTGCACTGGACGCAGCAGGCCGACTTCTCCGACGAGTCGGACTTCTGAGGCTTTTGATTTCTCAAAAACTCTTTCAGGTCAAACTTTAATCCCTGGAACTGGAAAGAGATTCCTAATCCTGCGGATATTTCCCTTCTACATTCACAGTTCAGGGAATTTTTACCCAAACTGTAGCCTTTACACTACCAATAAAGTTTTATTTGAATGTGTTCAGACAGCTTCTTTTGGTCATTGTTGTGTGTAGAGCTCTCAGCTCTGTCAGCTTCTGTCGGGAGGTTCTAGAACTCCCTCTGCAGGCGACGAGGCCGTACTGCACCGGCCAGCATGACGTCATGCAGGGCGTGGCCTCCAGCTGCTTCCTGGTTTCTGCTCGTCACATCTAGGAACACCTGATAGTCCTTCTGTGAAAGTGAGCGACTGATGTTACTCTTTTGTTAAGGTGGAATGTGACCCCCCCCCCCATACCCACACTCTTCATAAACTTAGATTTTTAAGGTGGAATTGAGACTTTTAAAGCAAAAGCAGGTGGGGAATATCCATCCTACCTTAACATATTGACATAGTTTATTAAAGTTTTAATATATTTATATATATTACATTTGTGTGTTTGTGCCCTTTTATCAGTATGACTTTTCACAATAAAACTATCATTTTTACTTCCATTGTACTGTTGGAAATTAAAAATATACACATTTCCACATTATTCAACTATACTTAAATGTTTTTACCTCTCATATTATGGTGAGGAGATAGTTGTACTGAAATATTTTCTATTTAAATAATTATTCTTTTTTAAAAAAAAAAAAAAAAGGGAGCGCTGTCTCTTTAAGATGTGTGACTTGTCTCTGAACTTTATAGTGTAAATATTTACATCAGTTTTCATGGTGATTAATGTAAGCTTTCATCTAATTGAGGAGGAGGAGGCGTCCAGGCGAGGCCGCCCTGCCTTCAGAGCATCAAATTTACCCGTGACATAAACCGGAAGTGGACAAAATAAAAGCACGGGAATAAGTTATGGCTCAAAATACGTATTTTTGAGGAATTGTTGTAGTTATTTGTCAACGTATTGTTTTAATTCACTGAGTTTTATGTTGGAAAATTTTACTGCAAACTTGCTAGAATTAAAATTTCATATATTTATCTGGAATTTCGTTTTCAACTCTGTTTATGTACTATTAAACGTTTTCCTCTTAATCTAAATATATTTTTAGCTGTCAAAAACTACTATTAATAAAAAAACAACGTATAGTGCACCTAGAAATGTTAAGCAATACTAAAAAACGAATTATTGATGTAGGTGTTGGTTTGCAGGAAGCTAGAGTGGTTTTATTTTGAAAGTCTAAAGCGGAAGCTGCTATGCTAGCGAGTTGAATTTGACCGGAGCCGCGTCGCGAGGACAGGTGGGAGCTCCGCTCCGGTCGGACGAGCCGCTGTTGTTCTCAATACAAAGGGAGCCGGGTCAGAAAAAAAGAAGAAAAAAAATATTTATAAAACGAAAGTCAGTATTTTCAGAAACTGAAATATAAAGGCGGGGCGACATTTTCTTCTGTTTTTAAAAATAATATTTGTAATTTTAAAGCGGCGGCTTTTGTGTGAAAATGTCTATCGGCGGAGAGAATTTAAATAGAAACTGCGCTGTCATAGTTTGGTAGGAACTGGAACCAGAACAGGTAAAGAATTGTGTTTGTTTTCTATAAATTAGTTCGTTTTATATCGACTTTAATTTTTTTTTTATTGATGTAAAAAGACTAAAGAAGTCGACCCGGAAAGCCACTCCTTCCTGTCTGTCGGTGTGTAGGAACTAAATAGAGGTTATTTGTGTAGAAATAGTCGCTTTTTGTTCCTTGTTTGATGGCGTTTTTGAGTCGTTAAAAAGCTCGCGCCGCTGAAACGTGAAATACTTCCGCGTGCGCTGTTCGGTGACAGGCGGAGAGCATCAAAGGAATTTAAAAGTTCGTGTGGTTCCGCCTTTAAGATATTGAACCAAAAAAAAAAAAAAAAAAATAGTCCCGATGTAAATGATGTAAAAATGGAATTTAAAATATAAAAAGTTTTTATTTTGAAAGTTTACATACCCGGAAGTGACTTGTCAATCATGTTTGTTTTAAATTTTAAGTTCACTTTTGTGTTTTTCTGTTGCAGTGTTGATGCTGCAAAGACTTCTGGGATTCCAGTTCTCATCAGAAGAGATGCCTTTTGGCAGCTGAGCGGGCGGCGCCGCTCGGTTGAATCCAGGACGCCCCATTTGCTTATCTCCCAGATATGGCGGCTGACGACAAGGTGGCCATCCTCCCGGAGGACGAGGAGGACGCGAAGAAGAAGTACGTGCTGTCCGAGCCGTTCAACTACCTGTCCATGGAGCAGCAGGGGGAGCAGCAGGGTCCAGAACCGGAGCCCCAGCCGGAGCCGGCCCAGGACCTCCAGCCCGCCCCCATGGACTGCTGCGAGAGGCTGTGCCTGCGCGTCAACAGCCACCTGCTCATCTCCAAAGTCTTCTACTTCTTCTTCTACGCCGCCTACGGCTCGCTGCACCCCCTGCTGGCGGTGTACTACAAGCAGCTGGGCATGTCGGCGGGCCGGAGCGGACTGCTGGTGGGCATACGGTACTTCATCGAGTTCTGCAGCGCCCCCTTCTGGGGGATCGTGGCCGACCGCTTCAAGAAGGGCAAAGCGGTGCTGCTGTTCTCCGTCATGTGCTGGCTGGTGTTCAACTGCGGGATCGGGTTCGTGAACCCGGCGGACATGCAGTGCGTGGAGGTGGTCGGGTCCTCGACGACCGCGGCGCCGACCGCTCCGAACGTCACGCGACCCATCAACTCCACCGACCCGACCAGGATTCGCAGGAGCGTCCTGGACTTGACTCTTGGCCTCAATGTGACCACGACCCCCTACAGCTCAAATGAGACCACCTCCGTCCACCCCACCACCACCACCCGACCGCCCACGACCTCGAACAAGGAGTACCAGATCGTCTTCAACCAGGACCAGGTGGAGACCATCTTCCTCATCATTCTGCTCGTCATCATCGTGGGCGAGTTCTTCAGCGCGCCCGCCGTCACCATCGTGGACACGGTCACCCTGCAGTACCTGGGCAAGGCCCGGGACCGCTACGGCCTGCAGCGGATGTGGGGCTCCCTGGGTTGGGGTCTGGCCATGCTCCTGGTGGGGATCTGGATCGACCACACCCACGTGGCCGTCCAGACGCACATCGAGGGCTGCGTCCCGCCGGATTACCGCCTCCACAACTACAGGATCGCGTTCATCGTCTTCGGCGTCCTGATGGGCGTCGCCTTCGTCGTGGCCACGCAGTTCTATTTCGAGCGCGGCGGCGACTACACGCAGGAGGTCCCAGAGGTGGTGGAGGAGTCCCCGAGCACCCCGGCGGACGCCAGCCCCTCCAGCCAGACCCCGGAGGCGCCGCAGGAGTTCCACTACAGCGACCTGCTGCGGCTGCTGTGCACGGTGCGCTACAGCTCCGTGCTGTTCGTGGCCTGGTTCATGGGGTTCGGCTACGGCTTCGTCTTCAGCTTCCTGTACTGGCACCTGGAGGACCTGAAGGGGACCACCACGCTGTTCGGGGTCTGCTCTGTCCTCAGCCACATCTCAGAGCTGGGCGCCTACTTCACCAGCCACAAGTTCATCGAGCTGGTGGGACACGTCCGGTAAGAACGTTTTCCTAAAGTCACTTTTGTTGCGTTCGGTGGCTTTAATGTCGCATCGACGGCGTGGAGTCAGGAGGTCAGCGTGTTGTTGTTTTTCTGGGAGGCGGCAGCGCTCCGACACAAAGCTGTCATTGATGCTCGGGGTTTCCGTGTCCCTGACTCCGGGGCTGAGCGGACACTCGAGGCGGGGTGTTAGATTTCAGGCTGCAGCTTCAAATGCATCAGTCTGCCGCCGGCGATGGAAACGGCTGAATGACGTTCAAGCAACGGCTGGCCGGCGATGGCGAGGAGCCCGGAATGATTCAGTAACCAGAACCTGTAGAAGAACTACTTCCACATCTATAGCTAAAAATCATATGTTCTGCACTAAAATGGCACTTAAAGCTTCAAACTGTTAAAAAACGAGTCCTTATAATCTGGAGTTCCTTTTATTTGGATAATTCTGGTCGTTTTTACTGATGTTGAAGCCATTCTGAGAGATCTACGGCGCTCAGGCTAAATGATTTGTCGGGTGTTATTGTGAATATGCTAACATGTAGTGATTGTCGTTTTTTTGAATTTATTTTTTCATGTTACTAATGAGGTTGGGAGTAGGCATACGCACAGTAGCGTTTGTTTTTAGCGGTGTTATTCTGTTTTTTCAAGAGAATTTGGCCACAGAGCTAAAATATGGCGCTTAAAAATTAAAAGCTGGAAGTCCCTCCCCCTGCCGGAGCCGGCCACAAAAAAAAAAAACAGCATTTGCGACTGAAATCATTGGCTAGATGTCCTCGCCCGGAACCCCCCGCTCTAAGCTTTCACCTTTTTTGTTGTTTCTTCTCACTTTTTTTTTTTCTTTTTTCCTGTTTCGTCTCTCATTTTTTGATCTTTGCTTTCCCATTTTTTTCTCTTTTTTAAACTTTTTTCCCATTTCTTCATTTTTTTTCTATTTCTTCCCTGTTTTTTGACCTTTTACGCCATTTCTTCTCTTTTTTTTTTTTTTTTTTACATTTTTTCCTAATTTCTTCTCTCTTTTTTTTATCTTTGGTTTCCTGTTTTTTCTCTTTTTTTGAGCTTTTTTTTCCATTTCTTCCTCTAATTTTTTTTTTACTTTTTGACCAAAGGTCCCTCTTTCTACATGTCGCCAACAAAGTAGGGAATTATGCACCTTATATACAGTTGCAGGAGAAAGTATGTGAACCCTTTGAAATGACTTGGTTTAAATGTATAATAAACTGGACACATGGAAGCATAAACTGGTGTGATTTAAGCAGGCAATCTTTTTCTCCATCGTTAAATTGAGATTAAAAAAAAATATTTCCATTTCGCACAGAAAATTAGGTTCACATACTTTCTCTTGTAACTGTATGACATAAAATAGACCATCTATAAAGCGGAAAATACGTTATTTTTGCTAAATAATAAACAGACTATTGGGCGCAGCTGCTTAAAATTCTGTAGAAAATATTAAAATTAACAGATTATATTTTGCAGTTTTTAACGGGGTTTAATCTCAATCCTGAATGCGGCCATTTTTGGTTCACATCTGTTGTTTAAAGTGATTTTAGTTTCGTTTCTGGTATCCTGAAGCTCCTGTTCTCTAAACCAGCTGAAGACTTCTCAGTTTCAGGTGAAACTATTCCTCCTTTGTGAACTCAGCAAGCACAATTAGCCCACTTTATAAATGGAAAGAAAAACGTTCACACCGCCCTTAAAATGAGAAATCTCTTGATCTTTATCTGGTTAAGTAAAGATTTAAACTAGTGAAAGTGGAAAAAAAAATCATCCACAGTATGAATTGAAGGAGAAGTTAATTTCGTGCTAGATAACAGCTGCTCTTTTCAGACGTTATCGCACAGCCGTTTGTCTTTGATCTAAAGTAAACGTGGAACAGTCATAAAACACATCACACTTTACCCTCTCGGGGCTTTTATTGCTAAGCTAGCTATGCTAATACTGTTTCCTACACTTCTGCGACTCCTGGAGATGAAGTTTATGAACCCGACCTTTAAGATGTACAACAAATGAGCAAAACCTCCACGGCCTTTTTTTCTGTGATTAATTTATTCCTTTATGAATTTATTCAAAATAAACTGCATCCACTGCTTCAGTGTGTAAATATCCTTTAGGAACAGAAATCTTCTTTTATTTAGAAATCGGTTTACAAATCTGCAAAGTATTAAATTCAATCACCTCAATTTATCTGCTTCAATCGTATGTTTCATGCAATTTAATTAAAAAAAAAAAAAAAAAAAACAATTTTAATACTTTTTTTACTCAAGTGTCCAGTGGAGGGTTTATTTCTGCATTAAAAACATTCTAATGCAGTTCATTTTTAAATTTTTTTTGGTAATCTAAGACACCTTTATGGCTAACACCTATCATTCTGGTGTATTTCTTTAATTCTGAATATTTAAAATTCCTCCATTGGTGTTTAGAGTTGAATTAAGTTTTTTTCTTCATACACAAAATGAAAAAAAAGCACAAGAGTTATTGATGGACAAAATCAAACAACCAATAGGATAGAAAAGGAGAAGAAAAAATCTTGTTCCCACCCCCGTTTTACATTATCTCATATTGTGTTATATCTTTTTACAGTTTTACATTTTCAAAATTCTCTCTTGGTGGAATTATTATTTTTTTTTTTGTAAGGAAAATGTATTTGAAGGTTCATAAATTAAGATCACAGTGGGATTTTTTTTTTTTTTTACATTTTAGCCTCAAATAATCGTCTTTTTAGCCTCAAATCGTCTTTTTTACTTTTTGGCGCCATAAGGGTGGAGGTTTTCCAGTGACGGTTCAAAACAGTTCGTGAAGATGTGGGTTGAAGTCGAAGCTGCAGTACCGGTACTGGCTGTACCAGTCAGGTCACTTATCCTTAAATGACCCTTGAAAGGTGAAAGGGTTTAAAGATTAAAGGTAAAAGAGAAGACAATAAAGAAAACAGAAAAGGATCAACAAGGAAACAGAAACAGATCAAAGGAAAGAGGAAAAGATGGTAACACTTTAGATGAGGTGCTGCAAATCACTAAATGTAACGTTGACAAAGATTGTTAACACATTTGTTAAGCTTGTTAGCAGTTTATTGATATAGCCTTCATAAACAATTGTCTAATTTTAGATGATTATAAATCTTACTAAGTATGTTAATAAACTGTATTTGGCTTATTATGCTTATAAAGGTCTTAAAAACATCCTATAAGCACATTAATAATGTTTGTTAATGTGTTAATAAAGCTTGTCAAGGAATGTTATTATAAAGTGTTACCGAAAAGATTAAAAGAAAACAGGAAAAGATCAAAGTAAAGATTAAAAGAAAAGAGGAAAAGATTAAAGGTAATAAAGGAGATAAGAAGAAAGCAGAAAAAAATTAATTGAAAAGAGTAAAATATTAAAGGAAAAAAAAAAAAAAATGGAAAGAGTAAAAGATTATAAGGAAAGAGGAAAAGATTAAAGGATAAAGATCAAAAGTAAAAGTTAAAAAGGAGAAGAATAAAAAGAAAAATAGAAAAGATTAAAAGGAAGAGAGGAAAATATAAAAAAGATGAAAAATATCAAAGATAAAAGAGGAGAATTTTAAAAGAAAAACGGGAAAAATTAAAAAGGAATCAGGAAAAGATCAAAGGGAGAATAGAAATTTATCAAATGTTTTAAAAAAGGAAAAGATCCAATAAAATGAAGGGAAAAAATCATCATGGAGAAGTCATAACATCTTAGAGTACGTTGAAACCAGCCGAACCCTCTCCGATCAGAACCACAAACACTGTCCCACAGGCCCAACTGGATCCAGAACCGGAACACTGCAGCTCTGTGGACAATGCACTAAAGCATCAGAAAGACGTTGAAACTCCTCTGTTTACATTCATGCATACGGACAAATGCGGCCTTTTGTCTGTGGCTAAAATCGTTATAGAGGAATGTCGTCTCTGCTTCTGCAACAACACACAAAAACCAGGACGGCGTGAACCTGAGGTTGATATTTAAGTCAGCCTCATTCAGTGTTGATTGATCACATTAGAGATTTTATTCTGTCAACTGTGATCAAAAGTTTAAATCAAAATCTTAATTAAATACATTTTGTTCTATTTATTTTAGTTATTCTATTGATTTAAATAAATAATCACCTGCAGACATCTCAGATGTTAACCAGTAGAGTTTATGAACCACTTCCTGTGGATGAAGACCATCAGTGAGACTGAAGGTTGAGATGCTGAATCTGAAGTGTTGGTTTCCGTCGCCTCCCATCCTGTTGGGGTGGGGGTGGGGTTTTGCCGCGCCTCCACATTCCTCCCCTCCGACCCGTCGACCAGAGGAACCTGTCGGGCGGCGGGATGCGGCCGCGGCTCCTGCGGCAGATGGAATTCAACTCCGACACAAAGGAGGAATTCTGGCTGGAGGATCTGTTTGTCTGTCTGTGCATGAATGTGAGCTGAACTTCCTGTAAGAGGTCACAGCGTCTCTGACGGGACGCCACCTCTGACTTCCTGTTAGCATAAACGGAAAAAATGTGAGCATTTGATAACTTCTAAGATTATAAATGCAGCTGGATTTAAAAAACAAAAATATCCAATATATTAATAGGAATTAAAAAAAAGATCTTTCATTTAACTTTAAATGCAGAAATAATCATTTTGTTGATGGAAAATTCCACTTTTGATCCAATAGTTTGGTTGGAAAAGTTTATTAAATGAACAAAAAATTTTGTTGGTGGAAATGAGGATAAAAATTTCTCATAAAAACATCAAATTAAATTTATTCAGGATTTTGGAAGGAATATAATCTGTAATATTGTTATTTTTAATGTTTTTAAATCAAAGAAACTAGAGAAGAAAGAAGACAGGAAGTACGACTTGTCAAAATAAGACTCTGAAAAGTCGTTAAATTTTTTTACATTTTTCTGCTTAACCTTTGCAAGGATCAAAGGGGAATGTTGGGATTTATAATTTGTTTGTTCATTTTTATATTTTTAATCCTAAATCTTAGAGAACAAAAAAAACCAAAAAGCAGGAAGTATAACTTACCAAAATAAAACTTCAAAGGAACATCCAAAAGTTACATTTTTTTCGGGATGATCAAAGGCGAATGCTCTTAGTGTAAATGTATATTTTTTTTAGCTTAATGATTTTAGATCTAAATCTGAGAAATTAGAAAACTAAAGAACAGGAAGTGTAACTCGCCAAAATAAAAGTTTAAATGTTCATGTTCTATTTTGCGAGGATCAAAGGTGAATATCGTGATTGTAAATTTGTTTGTTAAATCCCTAATCATTGAAACTTACAAAAATTAAATAAAATAAAAGTGCAAGAAGTTTAACTCGCCAAAATAAAAGATTTAAAAATATTGTTAGATTTTATTCTACTTTTGAACTAATGCAATTTTGTAGAGCTGAAAGGCAAATTTAACAATTTTTTCTATTTTCTTCTTAAATCTAAGAAATCAATAATAATGATATAAAGAGCAGGAAGTAATACTTGCCAAAATAAAATTTGAAAATTTTTCCTTTTCTATCATATAATTATTAAGAGCAGAAGTAATACTGTGTGATTTGAAAGCATTTTTTTCTTCTTATTAAATGTTTGAATCATGATTTTAAGAATATAGAAAAACTCTAAAAACAGGAAGAAAAACTCACCAAAATAAAAGACTTCATTAAAAAGATTTTCCTGTTGCAATTTTGGGAGGATCAAAGGCGACTGTTGTTGTTTGTAAATGTGTTTATAATATTTTTATTCTTAAATCTAAGAAATTAGAAAACAAAAAAATAAACAGGAAGTAAAGTTTGCCAAAATAAAAGTCTTAAAAGGATCGATGTCATGTTTTAATCTTCTTGTTGTCATTTTTATGAGGATCAAAAGCAAGTTTTGGTTTGTTAATTTCAGTAGGATTTGCTTCCAGCTCATTTGGTTTAAAAATATAAAATCAAATGAAAGTTTTAAAACCAAATCTGACATTATTCTGCTTTAGAGGACGTTCTTGCATTAGAAGGCCTGTACCGGCCTGATCGGGTGTGGTGTGGTTTCACTCCGGTGTGTGTTGAGGCTCACAGGTGAACCGAAACGGTCCTTCCTGTCCGGACCGTGTTTGCTTTGCCTGAACAAATAGGATAAAGGCGTTCACCTGCAGGCCCTCCAAGATTCTCAGGGTTTCTTTTTTAACGGATGTTTTCCAGGAAACCTCTTCTACCGTTGATATTTGTTGGTCATTTTTCCAAACTCTCGTTCCCGTCTCCTCTTCAGAGTCCTGTACATCGGCCTGGCCTGCAACACCGCCCGCTACCTCTACATCTCCTACCTGGAGAACGCCTGGATCGTGCTGCCCATGGAGGTCCTTCAAGGTAACCAGTCTTTTGTTTTAGGGGGGCGGGGCTTACAGGAACCGACTGTTTGTCCAAGAGGTCGCTTATCAAGGAGCTTCAGCAGGAAAGGTCCGTCCCACGAAGCAGAACTCTGGTTGTTTTTGGACTAAACCCTTATATTGTGTTCTATGACCCATTTTCACACTTTGAAAATGTTTAAAATAAAAGGGTTAATGAAACTTTATGTTGATCTTTACTTTGGATTGTTTCAAATACATTTTTCAAAATAGATGCTGAATGTGTTTGGGTCACAATTGACCCATTTACATGCATGAAAAGGGGTCATTTTTGACCCAAAGACAATATGAAATGTAATAAAACTTAGTTGATCTTGATTTAATTTAAATTAAAAAAAAAAAAAAAAAAAAAAGCATTTTTTTCCCTCAAAATAAAAGCTGATTAAGCTCAGGTCATAATTGACCCATTGTTGCACGTCAGAATGGGTCCTTTTTGACCCAAACACAATATAAAGGTTGAAGACATTTATGCTACTTTGGATTTGTTTAAAAAATGCATTTTTCCCCCAAAATAAAAGCTGATTGTGGTCTGGTCACGCTTGTGAAGGGGTCATTTTTGACCCATCATCATAAAAGGGTTGATGAAACTTTAGGTTGATCTTTATACTTTAGATTGTTTCAAATACATTTACGTGCATGAAAAGGGGTCATTTTTGACCCAAAGACGATGTGAAGTGTAATACATATTTGTTTTAATATTTAATTTACAATATAAAAAAAACAAAGCATTTTTTCCCCTCAAAATAAAAACTTATTAAGCTCGGGTCATAATTGACCCATTGTTGTGCGTGAGAACACAATATACATTTATGCTATTTTGTTAAAAAAGTGTATTTTTTTCCCCCCAAAATAAAAGCTCATTGTGGTCTGGTCAACATTGACCCATTTTCACGCTTGTGAAGGGGTCATTTTTGACCCGTCATCATAAAAGGGTTAATGATGAAACTTTATGTTGATCTTTACTTTGGATTGTTTCAAATACACTTTTCAAAATAGATGCTGAATGTGTTTGGGTCACAATTGACCCCTTTTACATGCATGAAAAGGGGTCATTTTTGACCCAAAGACGATATGAAGTGTAATAAAACTTAGTTGATCTTGATTTAATTTACATTATTAAAAAAAAACAAAGCATTTTTTTCCCGTCAAAATAAAAGCTGATTAAGCTCAGGTCATGATTAACCCATTGTTGAGCGTCAGAATGGGTCATTTTTGACCCAAACACAATATAAGGGTTGAAGACATTTATGCTACTTTGGATTTGTTTAAAAAAAAAAAGTATATTTTTTTCCCCAAAATAAGAGCTTATTGTGGTCTTGTCAACATTGACCCATTTTCACGCTTGTGAAGGGGTCATTTTTGACTCGTTTTTATAAAAGGGTTGATGAAACTTTGTTGATCTTTATGCTTTAGATTGTTTCAAATACATTTACATGCATGAAAAGGGGTCATTTTTGACCCAAAGACAATGTGAAGTGTAATAAACATTTGTTTTAATATTTAATTTACAATATTAAAAAAAACAAAGCATTTTTTTCCCTCAAAATAAAAACTGATTAAGCTCGGGTCATAATTGACCCATTGTTGTGCGTGAGAATGGGTCATTTTTGACCCAAACACAATATACATTTATGCTATTTTGTTAAAAAAAAGTATTTTTTTTTCCCCCAAAATAAGAGCTCATTGTGGTCTGGTCAACATTGACCCATTTTCACGCTTGTGAAGGGGTCATTTTTGACCCGTCATCATAAAAGGGTTAAAGATGAAACTTTATGTTGATCTTTTCTCTGGATTTATTAAAAATAAAATGAATAAAATAAAAGCTATCAAAATTAACCTGTTTTCACACTTGAGAAGGGGTCATTTTTGACCCGAACACACTATAAACGTTGATGAAACTTTTATTTATCTTTGTTTTGGATTTGTCTCAAATGTTTTCTTTTGCTTCAAAAAAGAAACTGAAGGACTGAAGTTCCAAGTAAAGTTTTATTTGTAGAACACGTTTGATGTCTTTTACTACACAAAGTTACTTCAAAACAAATAACAACATAAAAGTAAACAAATTAGCGGCACTATTTTCAGTTGATCTTTGATCGCTCAGTAAAACTTTGTTTTCATAAATTATCATCTATAATCACAGTAAAAAAATAAAAACAGAAGTTTGCTGCTTAGTATATTTTTCTAGTACAGGTATCTCAACTCTTGGTATAAACGAAGTACAACTATATGTTTAATTACAGACCAACGTTAGTATACTTTCAGTTGTCCGATCAATTATTGTTACTTAAATCTTGTTGTGTATATATACCGCTTAAATTGTTTTTCATGGGAAGAAACCTGTTTAATGCGCAGTGTGACGCGTCGTCATGGTAACGGCTACAGAAAATGCAACTGGCCCTGCTGCGGCCGGTGTATGAGGAGCGTGATCTGGACAAAAACAACCGTTAAGAGGAGAATTTTCCCTCTGAAACGATCGTTTGTTTAGCCCAATAAACCACTTTCTTGCTTTTTTGCTGCTGCAGAGCGAGCTCGGTGCGGGCTCTGTTGCAGTTACCATGACAACGCATCGTAAAAGTGAAAAGTCCGATTATTTCTAACTATGCAAACCTCGTCAGGCATTATCGCTTGTGTAATGGACACCCTGCAGCCAATCAGAATCAAGTACTATTTGATAAATTAATTTCAAAATAAAAGGAAGTTCATAAAATTAAAAAAAAAATCAATGTTATATAGCTTTTTGTAAGATTTTCTAATTTTTTGGATGACTTTTTCTTGTTTTATTGTCTTAAATCATGACTTTTAGAAATGCTGTTGCTTAGATTTTCAGTGAATTTCGTTTGTGCTTCAAAGGTTGTAAACTCGTCGTCTTCAGATCCTCCAGAGATCACAGACGGATCAAAGTGACGCTCGTCACCAAAGCAGATTTTAATGAAAAAAAACCAAACGTCCAACGTCTGGAGGAGAACAGCCGCTGCTTTGTTTGAGACGTCCTCCTTAAGAAAACAGACTTAAATCCTCGTTTAAATCTCTGGATCCACTCTGGGATTAATGCTTTCAAATGATGCCATCCAGAAACGAGGTGGTCACATGACGTCTCCCTCTGCAAACAGGAAGTTGAGCTCCAAATGTTTTCATTTAGGTAGAACAGTTTTGACCCAAACCGTCAGACAGGAAGTCGGTGCTTTTATTTTGTTAAAGGTTCAGTGAGAAGAAAAGCAAAGTAAACAGCAGCTCTCTGGAATGGAAACGTGTTTGATCTGTTTTTGTTCCTGAGTGACGCAATCGAGGCGCCGAAGAAAAGAAAAGGGTGGAGGGAAAAACTCCCAGAATGCCTTTCTGCTTCACAAAGCAAAGAATGTGTGGTGGTTGTGATGTAAGAGGTGTTTGGGAGAGCTCACCTGTGCGTCCTGCAGGGGTGACGCACGCCTCCGTCTGGGCGGCGTGCATCTCCTTCCTGAGCGCCGCCGTGCCCCCGGCGCTGAGGACGTCGGCTCAGGGGATCCTGCAGGGGCTGCACCTGGGGCTGGGCCGCGGCTGCGGAGCCATGGTGGGAGGAGTCTTTGTCAATTATTTTGGTAAGGAAAAAAAAAAAACCCAAAAAGATCAAATTTAAATGTAAAACGGAGGTTCTAATGAACGGTTCTGGATCTGCTTCCCGTCCAGGTGCTGCAGAGACGTTCAGAGGAATCGGCATGGCGTCCCTCGTCATCCTCCTCATCTTCTCCCTCATCCAGTGTCTGAGTGAAGGCAGCAAAGAGAAAGGTGGGCGGGAACACTCCCATCAGCCATTGCTCTTCCATCAAACACGATCCTGAAGCTCATTTACTAAATATTTGTGTTAACAATCATCCAGTTTATTCAGTGTGTGACTGATGTTCAAAACTGATGAGTCATGAAAACTGAACAGTTTAAGGGTTAAGTAAGACAGAAACGCTAATAAAAAATGTATATTTGATAATTAAGTTGCACAAGTATGAGAAAAAAGTCAAAGTTTTACGACGATGAAATTGCAAATTTGTGAGGAAAGTTAACTTTTAATAAAAATAAAGTCGTACAACTGAGAGGAGAAAAAGATCAGAAATGTTGACAAGAAAATAAGTTCTTCAGATATGAGAAAAAGGCTGAATTGTAAAGAATAAATTCATAGAATTATAAGAACATTTCATATTTTACTAGAATGAAGTTTTGCGTCTTAGAAATAAAATTCAACAATTAAGAAAAATAAAGTGAAAGATTTAAGTAGATAAAATCGATTTTAGATCAATAATCGATCCACAAAAGTAGAGATCAATCTTAAAGTCCGCTAGTTTGATGCTAACAAATAATGTGATTTTACGGCTAATGCTAACACTCGACCAAACTAAACATACTTTACTAACTAAACATAAACTCACAAACAGGAATTTTCAAACTATTTTAAGGAAATATTTTTAAATAATTTATGGTTTTGTTTACACTTTCTTCTTCTGGAATAAGATGTAAGAACGCAATCGCCACCTGGTGGCCAAACTGTAAAACCCTCCAGGAGAAGCAGAACAATAGTTGGAGCTTCTCTGTGTGAGAATCCATGTAACTCTGTATGAGATCAACAATCGTTAATATTCAACTAATGCATTTTATTGGATGTTAACTGTATCAGATTGATGTAAAAAATCTTGAAAACAAATATATCATTAATGTATTTCTAAATAAATGTGTAAACTCCAAATTAATTAGAATTTAAATAAAACAATTTGAATAAAAGCAAATGGGAATCGAGTGGATCCAGACTCTATTTAATCAATTTTCAGAATTATTTGCGATACTCAGTCCTACATTTAAGCTTTAAAAATTCCTACATGTCCAAGTAAGAAATTGTGTTTTTATAAAAAATTAAAATGTAACATTTTGGTACTTCTTTTTTTTTATGGCAGACTTTTAAAAAAATGTTTTTAAAAAAATGGAGGTCTCGCAAGAATCTCGCTAAATCTGCTTTACTAATTTTATAACCTTATAATGTATAACTCAATTTTGTAAAATATGATATTTTAAATCAGAAATGTACTTCTATAATTCTTGTAAAATGTTTGCTTTTATTTTAGATTTGTATGATTTTCTTCTCGTAAAATTTTGACTTTATATTTAGTTAAGGTTGACTTTAACTTTGTTCAAAAGTTCAAAAACGTTTTTAAGAAAAGTCACAAACGTCTTTAAAATCTCTGGTATTTATTTACAATTCATTGTTTTCTGCTAGTTTGGATCATAGATTTAAGATTGAAAATAATCTAATCTAATCTCATTGGTTAAAATAGCCGTTTTATTTTATACTTTAATGTTAAATAATAAAGAATCAAAATGTTTAGTATTCTAACAATTGTAGGAATTTTTTCAGTTTTTGTCTAATCTGAAGACAAAGGGTTAATTCTCTGCTGTAAACTGAGAGGATCCCGGACAAGCCCCCGATGATCACGATCACGTTCTGACGTTCTCCTTCCAGAGGACAAGATTCTGGCGGAGAACATCCCGGTTCCGTCCAGCCCCGTCCCCATCGCCACCATCGACCTGGTCCAGAACCAGAACCAGAGCGCCGTGGACAGCCCGGTCCCGGCCCGCCCAGCCGCGGCGCCGCTCCTCAGGAAGACCAAGCACCAGCAGGACCAGGAGGACCCCATGAAGCCGGCCTGGGTGCTCTCCGGCGCCCCCTGGGTCACCATCGCCTTCGCCGTCGTCCAGATCCGGGAGATGGTCAGCCTGAAGAGGAGCGGCCGACCCGCCACGGAGGATCAACCGCTGGAGGTAAACGCCGCTTTTTCTGGACCCGAACACTTGGATGAGAAAAGGGAAGCAGGAATGAGTCAAACTAACAAACGGACTCTTGGATTCTAAACCTGTAACTTTCACTAATCAGAAACTTCCTCCTCTCATCGGCTGGCTGCTCTCTGAAGACAGGTGAGGCGTTGGCTGCGTGGCGGTGAGCGTGTTCGTGTGGCGCTGCGGTGACGGGTCTCCGCCCACGCTCTGCTCTGCGTTTGCTCCGTTGCGTGTGGCCGTCTGCATGCGCCGCTTTCCTGCTTGCCCCGCCCCCTCCCGCCCTGCTTTGTGCTGAAGCGTCGCCGTCGGCTCGCGGAGGCGGGGACACCTGTCCGTGCAGGTGATCCAGCTCAGCAGCTTTTTCATAAAAACTCTGTTTTCACACCAACTTCCTTCAAACAAAACCACGTTTGGGTTTGAGTGAGAAAGAAATGAAGGTTTTCTCAAAAAACAGGTAAGATGACTCCAAAAATAGATATTTTTAATTTAAAAAAACACATTTTATTCATGTTTAAGGTTCATTTTGTTAAATCTTTGTAAAAGATATTCAAAGCTCCCATCATCTTTAATACTGGAGCAGCTGGAAATAACTCTCGCTGTCGGAGCTAGCGTAGCGCTACAACGCGGTTAGCATCACTCTGTCGGGTTCTGAAGCCGATATACAACATGTTACTACAGTAAAATGCTCAGAATTAGTTGCTTTACATTGATTTCAATTCACTACCATAAACCTGTTTACATTAACTGCATAAACTCTTTATTACTGTACATTTTACTGCAGCTAAACGGTTTAAATCAGTGTTTTTGTTTTTGAATGAGGATCGCTACTGAAAAATGTTATTACTGTGAAGTAGTCGGAATTTTGTTTTGTTTATTTTTATTTCATTTTCATAGAACACAAAAGAAAAAAAATTATAATAATAAGTAAATAAAGGGACAGAAAGAAGAAAACTTATTATCTCTGCCCCTTTGACCCAAATCAATCAATCAGTTCAATTGAATCTATTGTTTTGTCTTTTACAATATTAAGTCAACTGGCTGGCAAGAAGCAACAATAATAAACAAGTAAAGAAAAAAATAGATAAATAAACAAAAAACACTCAACCAAACAGTAAGAACAACAAAACAATAATAACACTTAAATAAGTAACATCCAGTAAACTAATTAAGCAAATCCTTCAGGTTTTGTTTTTGTTAAAAGTTCCCAATGGCTTTATGATTCATATAAAGAAATAATTTTGTTTTTTCAGAATTTTTTCTAATGTAATAATGGAACTAGAATCTTTTATAGATTTTTCAAGATTATTCCATAATCTAATATCCTGCATAGACACACTTTTCTCTTTCTCTAATATTTTCATCTTTATAACCAGTGGTGTAGATGGATCCAAATAATTACTCCCAGTGATCATTCTTATTGCTCGTTTCTGTAGAACAAATATGGAATTTGATTTCTTGTTTTGAATTTGTTCTTGTGTTGTGAGTCATTAAAATTTATTTTTAAAAAAGGCGCTTGAATCAGTTTGAATTCGAACACCATCTCTAAAATGTAAACTATTACACTCCCTTGAGGTATGATGGGATGTCACCGGCTCCAAATAAAGCTCTCATATTTTGCTAATAACAACTTTTTAAACATATGAAAAAAAAAAATTTATCTGGAAATAAAAGTTTTACAGTAAAAAAAAAACAAAAGTAGAATCTGTCAACTATTGTGCTTTAATTTCTCCTGTCATGGTTTGATGATTCAGTCTTTGGTGTCACAAACTCCCACAGCTGTGAGCGTGGACCATAGAGATGACATGTCAGTCAGCAGGCGCCGCACGCCGCCTCGCCTCGGCCCACGAGGACTTCAACGAGTCCCGCTGGAGTCCTCGTCTGAACCCGTCATGTGACCCAAAGTTAAAGTCGTGACAATTGTTGCTTTTTTACAGCTTCAAATCTTAGGTTGTTACTATGACAACCTCATTTAAAAACAAAGTTACATTTATATTTCTTCAAACTTTAGCTTCTAACTAAACCTTTCATAAAGCTTCAAACCATCAGACGGTTTCCATCCTTCTGTTTGCTGAGTCATCAGTGGAAGCTGCTGAAGAAAAACCTGAAAACGTGACGACAGACTCTCCCCGCTACATTCGGACCGGATTTCAGTTGATGTGACTTGTTCTTCTGAACCCAAAAACTGTGATTTCAGTCGGTTTAAAAGCCTTTTTTTGGGGAATAAACATAAAATTGATCAGTTTTAGTAGATTGTGGGACGTTTGAGAGATCCTCCTCCATCAGCGATGAAGAGCTGAGGCCCGACAGAAACGGAGCTAACCGCTAACCTGACCAACAATCCTGGAGCCTCGTTTGTAAACATCTGTGCGTACGCAGACGTCTGTGTTCAAAAAGCACTAAGTTTGTGGAAAAAATCAATGTAAAAGCGCGTGAGAGACACCGACATCGATGACGGATAACTCCAACACTGATATGGAAACACGTTTGAGCGTTTGTCACAAACTTGATGTAACTTTCGTAACAACAACTAAGTGGTTAAAAGTCGAAAATTTCTACGTTTATTTTTCTTTATTCAGTCTGAGTAAAAGTTTACAGCAATAATAATTTCAATAGATTTCTATAGTTTGGGTCCTGGTTGGAATCCCAGATGGAGACCCGACTTTGAGGAGATTGCATGTTGGGGGCTCGTCCGGGATGCCCGGTTTCCTCACACTGTGCTTCAAAGGTTCACTGTTGCCCTGACATATGTGTGCGTATGGGCCCCCCTGTTTACCCCTTTTTACCCCGCCTTCGCCCAACTGTAGCTAGGATAGGCTCCAGAAATAAATATATACATAATTTGATATAAAATTTGTATTAAAATTGTTGCATCATCCCAGGGGCGTGGTTTGGGGGCGGGTCACCTGTCAAAATATGTTCAATGGATGGTGTAGGGTCAAAGGTCACCTGTCAAAATGAGTTTAAAGGAAAGCACTGTATATTCCTACTTCTTCTGACACAATAGTAACTTTAAAAGGAAGGCGTTTCTGTTTCTATGGTAACCGTTTCAACCTCGAGACAAAAGTTTTCCCCCAAAATTGTGAGACACAAACACAAAAGTGTGAGTTTTGTGAGCTTAGATCCAGTTCTGAAATGAGACTCGTGTTTAACCTCACGTAGCGCTAACATCATTTTTGTTTCCATTCTTGTTCCTGATTGGCTGAAGCTGCTTATGAATGTTTATTGATTGGTTTATATTTAACCAGAGTTGTTTATGGAGAAACGAGTGTTGGAGTAAAATACCAGGACTTCACCTTTAGCTGACGTTAGCGCGCTTATAAAAAATGATTTTGTAATAAAATCTTTTGTTCTAATTTTTTGTTGTTGTTATTGTTGCTAGGTGACTGATCAAGCCCCGCCCGAAAGTCAAGAAGCGGGAAAGGCGAGCGGCGACCAACCGGAACCCGAAACCCAACAAAACAGCGACGACACGGAACCGACGGACCAAACGCAGCCTGTCCCGGAGGGGGGCGGGGCGAAGGAAAACCCCGCCTTCAGTGAGGACGACGCGCAGCCGTACCTGGGCTGAACTCTGTATTTATACCGACGGAAATCTGTGGCGTTAAATTATTGGGATTTAATTTATTTATTAGAATTTTGTTGGCGGGTATGTTGGGGTTTTGAAATGAAAGTTCTCCCCCTCTTTAGTTTTATTTTCTTTTTTTTGCAGCGTCTGACCCGTAAAGGTCGACCGCGCCTCTTTATAAGCTATTCATTCCCTGAAAACAGCGACTCAGCAGTTTGATGCAGAAACATGACGCTGCGCTTTCAGAAGATCCGAGCATCAGAGTCGACTTCCAAAATTACAATTTAATGTCAGATTTTTTTTTTTTTTTTTTTTAGTTTATTTTGTATTTTTGGAGACTATCGAGTCGTGTTAAATATGGTTTCAAAAAGGACCAATTTTCCACAGAAAAACAATATAAACGTAGATATTTTGAATCAGACGAGCTGCTTAACGTTTCCTTTTGATTCTCAAACTGATCCGAAAGTATTTGTGAGTGAAAAGTGCCTGAAAGCTGCAGTAGAAAAACTCCGGAGGAGATTTAGTAAATAAAAAAAACCATGAAGAGCTTGTTTTTCCCTGCATTTGATCAGTGAGATTCTGGACTTGAAGGCCTTTGTTCTTCTCATTTTAAGCCCCTTTAATCTGCCGTTTTCTCCTGTCCGGTACTCCTACGGAGATTCCTGCTGTTCAAACTGCCAACGCTGGCGCGCAGACTCGCCTCCGAACTTCCATGCCAAAAAGTTCCCAGTATTCGGCGTTTCTGCGGAGGAAAGCCTTAAGATGAACTCTGTTCATTGTCTTGTTGCACACATGATTAAAGGATGTTTTGGAAAAACACTCAAAGGATTTGGTTTTTTTTGTTTTTTTTTTTTGAAAAAAAATCCCCCAAAAGAAATCTACAAGCCTTGAAAAAAAATAAAAATTAAAAGCTTGAAAATGCGGCTGCAGTGTCAGAGTGCGGCCACTTGATGGCAGTAGCGCTCCGGCCGGTCCGTCCGCGGTTGAGTGAGTGGAGGGTTATTGAGGTCGTGGTGCGCCTGCTACTGATGGGTGTGAGTGGGAGGACAGTAATAGGCTTCCTCAAAAACGAGACTGCGAGCTGTCATGAAAAAATAATAAAACGGAGCCGCCCCGGCTCCACTCGCCCCGCCGGTACCCGGGGAGGGAAGTCACCGGAGCCGGCGGTTCTGCAGAGCCGCACGGGTCCGATGTTCCATCCTGACCTGACTGAGATCCAAGCTTTAGAAAATACAGAATCCCAAATCTTACCCTACCCCTCCAGTGGTGGGGGGATTTGGGGGGTAGGGGTGTCTGAAATGACAGTTTTTGACTTTTGACGGAGTATCCCTCCACCTATGAGATTCTCTATGCTTTCACCTTTTTATCAGGTGATGGACCGGTCCTAACCGGGCCAAAGTTTTTAAGCTTCCTCTTTCTGAGAATGTATTTTCAAAATAAAACGCTATTACAAGAAATGTTGTTTAAAAACGTCTGTTTAGAAATATCAGATGATTTTTTCTATTCAGATGATGAAGGTTAATGAAACAAAATGGTTGATTTGTTGAAATAGTTTCTGAGTTTACCCCCTCCCTCCCCCCACGGCGTCTTTTTAACACTCAATCCAGGCTCCCATTAAAATGTTCATGATCTTATTTTGTCTTTATATAAACAAAAAATGAACATTTTTTTGTGCTAAAGGAAACGTCTTCACCCTCGTAGACGGAGAATTCTCAAATGTCCCTTTTACCAGTTTCAACAACTTTATTCGATTAAATCTTCATTTTCTGTGAAATCTTTGCGTCTGGTTTCAACTTTGTGATGAAGATTTGACCTTTTAGGTCAAAGTGCAGCTAACACCTGACGCTAGCTTTAGCTACATCTGATGTTTAAAGGGTAACCAAACCCTAAATTAACTCTTTTTTCTGGCTGTTGACGTCCATAAATAGGCCTTTAAAAGTTCTGTCTGTCGATCATCGCCACATTTTTGGCAAATTAAATTAAAAATGTTTAATTCCTCAAACTATAGTCAAAAACCATCTGTGTGCTGCCCCCTACAGGTTGAATGAGATATTACGGCTGATTTTTGCTATTGGTCAAACCACATAAGTCTGACGTCACAATCTCCAGTGATAACGGTCCTGCCCCCGAGCCCCGCCCCTCTGACTGGATTTTCACATTTTAGCTGTGGGTGGAGTCAGCCTCCAACTTCCTGGTTTGGTTACCAATCGTAAAAATTATATTTTCTAAATATAATATAAAAGTGAATCCATCGTGTCTCCAACTTTATTATCTGCAAGTGTGAAACAGTCGAGATTCTGTCGCCGTGTATTAGCTAGCTAGCTTCAATAATTCCGTTTATCGAGGAATTCTCCTGATTTATTTGTAAACAGAAGTTTGGTTGTTCTTTGAAGTCGAAGGTTCTTCTTCTGACTTTATTTCTTCCTGAAGAAATTTTCTGCAAACGTTTCACCATTTGGTTTTTGTATTTTGCTTTGAGCTACTAGCTTAGCGTTCTAGTTAACCATGCTAGTTAGCTGCTTTGAGTCATTTGACCCAGACGGATGTAACGTAAGTCTTTCAAAATAAAACGTCATTCAGTATCAGGAAATAAACAAAAATGAAAAAAAAAAAAAAATCTTTTTATTCTCGTTTATTTTTTGTCTTGATGCGTCCCGGAACCATGTGACCCACGGACCGGTGCACCGAGGTTTACAATCACACGTAAGTGATGATTTTTTGTTTTTTCATGACTTTTTAAAGTAATAAACTGATGATGTGTATTTTCTGATTGCTGGAAGCTGCGCACTAACGTAGATGACTGGCGACTGTTGATGATGTCATCGAATTTGAAGCCACTACCTTTCTAAAACTCTTCGTTTGTAGTGCTAAATGTAGTGGAAGAATTCAGACTCGAGTTTTGTGTATCATGAAGTACTTGTGAGGCGTTTTGGACTAGAAACTAGAATGTTTGTACTTGAGCGTACAGGCGGTGCTGTCGTACGACGCCGTTATACTGGGTCCTGCAAACGGTGCATGTACCCGTCTAATCCTTGTTGTTTAGGTGTTAGCTACGACCGGTCACGCGCAGCACACCCGTAGAAAAACTTGCATTAACATTTTAGCTCTACGACTTTCATTTTTCCTGTGTCCAGTCCAGGTTTTCCCATTTTCATCCGTATCCTCCTGTAAGGGCGGACGTTACTAAGACTTTACCAGGAGTCGTATTTTGATCACGAGCATCTCGACTCCATTTCTATCTTGATTTTCTTAAATATCTGCAGGTTTTTTTGTCCGGCGGCGGATCCAGCCTGAGGTTATTTTTAGCCTCTTTGTCTGAAGGAAAAGGTGATGACAGATCCCACCCCCCTCCACCTCCACCTCCACCACCAGAGTCTCTGTAGAGATCAAGCAAGAAAACTTGAAATTGAAGCTGGCAATTAAACCACAGAGAGACGCTCGGTCTTCTTCACACCTCGGGAAGAAGGCGCTCAGACGCCAAACCTGAGATCCGTCGCTCCATTTTCTGAATCTCTTTTGGGGGTCACAGGGTTGCTGGAGCCTATCCCTGCTGTTCAGGTCCACCCCAATGTACTATAGGTGTGACATCACCAATAGAAAATGGTTTACTTCAAATAAATGTAGTCAACTCGTCACCTTCTTTTATTCTTTAGTGTTCCATGTTGTTGTCATTAAGCAGAGATTTCTTCAAAGTTTGGATCTGAATTTAACATTAAAAGCTGATATTTTTGTCTTTACAATCACTTCATTTTAGCAGAAAACTCCTGAAATGTTTTATAATAGACTTGTTAAAGTTGAGCCTTCCTGTGACGGAATAAACCAAATAAAACTTTATTTCTAGAACGTTTTTCAAACGACAGCCATGTTTAAATCCCTCACGACTCTCCAGAGGAAAAACCTTTAAAGCCAAACGAAAAATGTCACAAAATTTATATGAATCAAAGACAAACTACTATTAAAACTACAGTAGCTTTAAAAAAAATCCAAAACAAATACACTTTTTCTCAGAATTCAATTAATTTATTCTCATAAAATTGTCTTTTTTCTCAGAATTTTATAACTTGTTTCTTGTATTTTTGTTTTACATTTTCTCAGTGTTTCTCACAGTCTCGAAAAAAATGTTTTCTGTTTTATTTTCCTCCAGAATTATTCCTCTAAATGTTTATTTTTTCCCCATTAAATATAAATATAATATATAATATAATTAAAAGTTGTTTTTTTCTCAGAAATATTCTTTTTACTTTTTTAACATAATGTTTCAAATGTATTCTTGTAAATTTTGAATCATAACTAAATATATTGTAAAATAAATATGCACTTTTTTCTCAAAAATCTGAGGGTTTTTTTTGTAAAATTTTGACTTTTTTGGTCACAATTTTATATTTGTACATTTTTTACATTTTTTGTCTCATGTTACAAATTTATTATGAATTTTGTCTCATATAATTACAACTTTTTTTTCTCAGAATGTTACATTTTAATACTTGTAATTTTTAATTATAACTTTATTCTTGTTAAATACTGACTTTTCCATAATAGTGCAAGTTTATTTTCGTAAAATTGTTTTTTTTCATAAATTTCTTGAAAGTTTATTACTTTTCTCTTAATATTCCGACTTTGTTCTTGTAAAATTAAGTTGTTTTTTTATATCATTTTAACTTTATTCTGACAAAATTTTAATTTTTTTTCCCTTTTTTCTCATAATGTTAAACCTTTATTCTCTTACATGTTTAACCAAAACTCATTTAATTATTACATTCTTGTAAGAGATTGACCTTTTTTATTCAAAATTTTAATTTTCGTAAAATTTAGACTTTTTTTTCTCATTTTAACTTTATTCTTGTACATTTTTGACATTTTTTCTCATAATGTCGCATTTTTTTCTTGTAAATTTTCAATGATAATTTATCAAATTATAACTTTAATCTTGTAAAATTTTGACTTTTTTTATAATTCTGCAAGTTAATTTTTTTTAAACTAAGACTGTTTTCTCGTAATTTCAAAACTTTATATTTGTAAATTTTTTTCTTATTTGAAAATTCTTCATATTTTTTCTTATTCTCGTAAAATTGCAACATTTTTCTTTTCTTTTTCTTGTAAAGTTATCATCACTATAATTTTATATGGTTCTTATAGTTCTCTGGTATACAAGTCTAATTTTATTTGAGTTGTTTTGCGTTGACGCTGTAAGGTGTTTTCAGGCGTCTTCAGATGGATGCTCCATCCCTAACAGCTCAGTGTGAAAGCGCTCTTATTTTTGTGACAAATTCATCTCCTTAATTTTTATTTTAAAAATTCACAAACCAGTTCATTTTTTTGTTTTTTCCTAAAGAGGACCAGTTAGCGACTCAAGGATTTGACCCCGAAACATTGTCGACTGATGAGAAAGACGTGACCTCCAGATGACCTCCAGATGTTCTGATACCAGAACTCCATGTTCTGGTTCTTCTCTAAAGAACCAGATCAACCATTAAAAATAAAAAAAACAAAATTTTTATTAGAATTCATCGTAAAAAGACTTAAAAATTTTAAGTTCCAGACAAATAAAGTGATTCGATTCCTATTTATTAATAGAAATGAACATTTTCTGATTCTTATTTGCTTAATAAATGCAGAAAAACAAGTAAAAACTCTTAATATCTGCAAGAAAAGTTAAAGTTCTGGATGATCAGTTTAAATATTACTGATTAGCTGGTTAGAAACCAGAATCCTTTGAATGAAACCCAGTCAGTTTTGAGAAAAGGCTTAAAAAAAAACTTTATCGACACCATTCATGATACAAAGCTGAAGCCACGCGTCTCGTTTTCCTTCAAAGCTGCAACATTTACTGCCTGCAGGTTTTTCTCTCTGGACCAAACCGAAGACGGCAGAGTTAAAGACGAGCCCAGGAAAAGCCCCAGACAGCCCCGGCCGGACCCCCTGCAGCGCCGCGTTGGAGACCACCTGAGTCAGAGCGGAGGCCACGCCGGGCCCCCGGTGCTGGCAGGGAGCTGCAGACGCTCCGTCTGCACGCCTCTCATCCTCCGTTCGGATTCAGACTCATTTTATTTTAGATCTGCTTTCAGCTGTGTTTACATCACAGCTCTGAAAAAAGGAGAGAATTTCTGGACTTTCTATTGTTGCGGAGAACAAACGGCAACATCCGAGATCGGAAAAATGTGGGATTTGTAATTCAGCCAGAGGAAAAAAAAATTGTGGAAGAAGGGAATTTCATACAGAATGTTCTCTAGTTAATGCCTGTGATGTCACCTGTGATGTCACCTGTGATGTCACCTGTTACGGCAAATAACAAACTCTAGTTGAACTAGCTCCTCATATGTTTTTAATATTGAGCTTTATTGAACGGAAAATAGCAGATTTACACCCCCCGCCCCATCGGACACCCAGGTGTCAGTGAGTCCATGAGAGTCGCTCCTTTCTGAGATCAGCCTCTAGTGGTCGTTTCTGGAACTGCAACATTTTGTAGTTTTTAATTTGGTAGCAGAACTTGGGGACCATTGACCATTTTTTTTATGTGGGGGTGACATCACCCATGTGGTTTACTTCAGAGAGTGGTTGCCATAGAAACGTTGACGAAAAACCGACTCGGATCAATCCCCGTTTGCCGACAGCGTCTGTCTCCAAGATGGCGGCGTACGCATCGTTTTAAAAAAAAAAAATGGTGACTGTTTTTGTGTGAGTCTTCATTCGGATGTTAGTAAATCCTGATTGGTCTGACTCTGTCTCGGTCAACGTTTCTATGGCAACCACTCTCCCAACCAGAAGCGAGGATGTTGGAAGGCCACGCCCCTACGACTTAAAAGCGGGCCACATTTCATTCGATTTATTCAGCATATCGACCACGAGACAGTTATGGTCAAAGACATTTAGATAATAGACATAAAAACACAAACATGAACTCTAGGTTTATATTATATTTGACTCATTAAAATCGTTAAAAATTATTAGAATTCAAATTGAATCCGTTAAAAAATGTCCATTTGAATCTTTTTTTTAAAACTTGTTTCTCTCTCTGGGAAGCTGTCCAAACATTCAATGATGTTTTCTCAACTTGTTGTCGTATGACTCTGTCCAGACACGAACCACAACTGTTCATTTCTCCTCCATGATCAATTTTCCATCAGTCGGCACTTCCGTGAATTAAAGGAAGCCGTCCATACATCATTACTGAATGAGGGCGGTGTGAACGTAGCTTCTAAGAAAGCGGCTTCTTGACGGTTTTCATTCAGGTTTGTGTGTTGGGATCAGGCGGCTGTCAGGATTCTTCTGTTTCCATCCCTCTGGCTGTGCCATGTGTTCCGGCGTTCCTCAGGAGCCCCGCCGGGTCCCCCTGTGGTTTTTTTCGTCTCTCCGGTTTCCCTCAGGCCCTGTTTTTTTGTGTTTCTTTCCTGGTTTCACACCGTGCAGGCGCTGGGATGTGTTTTAGAACCTCTTAAGCACATTACAAGCGGCCCATTCTGTGTGCATAATCACATTTGGAAATGACACGCGCCATTATCGAGGGAGCAAATGAACGTTTCCATCCGGCGGTCACAATGCCGTCTCATGATTTTATTTTTTTGCTTTTCAGGCGGGATGCTCCCAGACGCTCGGCGGCCGCTCTCCAGAGTCGACGTTTGAGGGAAAGGAGCCGAGAGGATCCGAGCCTCCCTGTGTATCTAAACCCTGATGATGGGGATTAGAGAGCACACAAAGTGCCTATAATGGACACGAATCCTGAATCATTAAAAAACAATGAGAGCGGGCTGGCTGCGAGCTGCAGTGCGGCTCTGAAGTGTGGTTAATGAGGGATTATGATGATAATTACCGTGAGATGAGAGCGAGCGGCAGAGTGAAGTGTTACTAACTGGATAATTACGGCAAAACCTCCTTTTTCCAGATGCTCGGGGATCTGCGGCTTCCAGCAGATGCTGCCGTCAGATGGAGACGGCGGAGCACATCTGCGCCAAGGTGACAATCTGCAGGTCTATTGATGTTCACTCGCTGCAAATGTGTGTTCTGTCTTCGTCTACGGCTCAGCCGCTCCGCCGCGGATGACGGCGTCTCCTTGAAGAGACGCTTCTGTTGGTTTCTGTGGTTCAGCGAAGAAAAGAAACTGCAGTTTCCAAAACACCGCTGGTGACAGAGGGAATCTCCTCTCTGTAGTTCTAAACCGCCACCCCCGAGTGATCTGTAGTTCCTTCTTCCCATGAGCAAGTCAGTCAATCCAGTTTGTATGAGAGGCCTCATGCATAAGAATGAACCACACCCCACACTGATCGGACTGTTTGTAAACTTCAAACTCTCCATTTTAAGGAAACTTTTTTACAATTGAATATACCTAATGAAGAAATTGGGGTTAAAAAAAAAAACACCAGGCGACACATATTTTGGTTCAAACTGGCAGCTTCCATGAAGCTGAGAGTCCATAGCAACCATAGACTTTTTTCAACGTCTAGTCCTAATGAAACTGATTATGTAACTTTATTCCCTAAAAGTGAAAGAAGATGTGTCAGTTTTCCTTAGCAACCAGTATTAAAGCCTACCCAGACATAAAGATGACTTGAAATTCAAAGCAGGAAGTCTCTTGGTGCCCCACGGTTGGGGAAGACGGGTGTTTTCTTGCATAGGCCCCTCCCCCTCCCTCTCGGTTGTGTTTTAGTACATTGAAGAGTTCCATACGATCCATACATGTCTCGTTTTAAAAAAAATTGCAAATACGAGCCCTGTTATGTTCTTGCATTTGATGCCAATTTAGAATTAAACAGTGTTGCAATAACTCGAATAACCACTAGAGGCTGGTTTTAAAAAATACATTTATCTTTGACTATTGTGTTAAAAGATTTCAACTTTTATAATAAAATTTAGCATTTTTGACTTTTTCCTTCCTTTTCTTTAATGGAACTAATAAAAAACAAAGTGATCCAAAAACCAGATGAGGTAGCCATCTGTTGAAACAACAGATTCATATTTTGACTACTTTTTCCCTCATCTGGCCCTAATGAAAGCGATTACGTAACTTTGTTGCCCGAAAGTGAAAGAAAATTTGTCAGCTTTTCTTAGCAACCAGTATTAAAGCTTGCTCAGACATCAAGTTGAGTTGTGATCAAAGCAGGCAGTCTCTTGGTGGCCCACTGGATGACTCAGTTAAGACGAAACCTAAGAGGAAGAGCTGGGATTTAAGAAGCTGAGATTCATTTTCAAGTCATCACATCTTAACATTTGGTTAAGGATTCCTCTGCGTTTTGGGTGTCCCCAACTCATTGCTTTTTGATGTGCTGACTGTTCCTATTAAATCAGGGGTCTTCTCGTTTTAGGACACCGGTACCTAAACCCTAGTTTGGTCTGTGTCTGGAACCAGTACAGTGTCCGGTTCCGGTGTCAGGTTAAGGTTAGGGTTACAATAATAATGCGGCCCATGGTCCTTTTTCTGGTTCCATCTGATCCAAACATGCCTGATTTAAAAATATATCTATCAATATACACAAGGACAAGCCCCCATCCTGTTTCTGCATTTGACACAAATCTAGAAAAACTCAATGTTGCCCTATCTCAAATACTTACTGGAGGCTGATTTCAAAAAGACATTTCTCTTTGACGATCCTGTTACAAAAATTCAACTCCAAAAATGTTTTATTTTTGACTTTTTTTTCTCCTTTTATTTAATGTAACTAATAAAAAGAAAATTGACCTGAAAAATCACCTGGAAAAAACCCAGTAAGACTCTGTTAAAACCACAGATTGATACTTTGATTCAAACTGACAGCTTACATAAAGGTAATAGTCCATGGCAACCATTGACTTTTTTTATCGTATGGTCCCGATGAAACATATTATGTAATTTTGGTGTCTATACGTGAAAGTAAATTTGTCAGTTTTCCTTAGCAACCAGTGTTGAAGCCTGCCCAGACATTAAGATGTGTGTGGATAGATGCAAGCAGACTGTAGGTGGCTTGTTGTGAAGCGTCTGGATTTGAGAGGCTGAGAAAACCACACAAACACAAGTATTATCTAGTATATACTATCTAGTATATATATCTTCATGACATAACACATCATCTGATACTAACACATCTGATTAAGTGAACTGCTATTGTGAATAAAAGGAACAAGAACAACCCCCTGTTCTGTTCCTTTATTTGAATTCATCATTCCAGAATGACTTCATGTTGCAGTTACTTCAATGACCACTGGAGGCTGGTTTAAAAAAAAAAAAAAGCCCGACACAGGGTTGTTAAAACCTTTGATTTGAATTGGCAGCTTCCATGAAGGTGAGAGTCCATGGCAACCATAGACTTTTTTAAATGTCTTCTTCTGACAAAACAAATTTGATGAGTTTAGTGTCTTTAGGTGAAAGTAAATTAGTCGGGTTTCCTTGGCAACCAGTATTGAAGTTCTAAAGTGATGTAATTCAGGCAGCCATCTTTCTAAGAAAAACTGTTTTTAAAGAAGCAAAGATTTCTGACATCTTGTTTCTTATCTGAAGATATAGAACAAGCTTGTAAATAGTTCTATTAAAATTATGTGTTTTATTTGTAATTTCTCAGTATAAATGTATATCGAGTTACCGTTTTGGATTTAAGGTCATTTATGGAAAACTGGGGGACCTCCTGACAGTTTTGTGGAGTCCTCCAGAGTCTGAGATTTAGGCTAGTTCCAAAGTCGTGAGGTTTTATTTTGAAATAAGTGGTCGAGTTTTACGAGGATGCGGCCGTGACCTTTCCCCGTCTCGGAGCGTACGCCTCCGCGGTGAAGACACAGCAGCCGCCGCTGCCGCTCGGACTTCAAAGGAGACAGGCTGGCATCCAACCAAATCCATACCGCAGAAAAGAGGAGCCGCTCTTCTGCTCTTTACGTTTTCCACAGATGTCGGTGGACGGAGCTCATCGGCGCTCTACCTTTAGCTGGTGCGTCTGTGTCACTATTATTATCATTTGCTGGACCCAGAATTCATGTCAGAATGGAGGAAAACGGCGGTATTGTTCCCCGCTTGAACTCCTCTACAACAGGGGAGCGTTTGTCCCGGTCGGGATCAAACGCTCCATAGATGACGCCCACTCAGCAGGGCCACGGTGGGCGCCTGGGAGCCCAGCGGGCCGGGCCGGTTTCTGCCCCGCCTGGGCCCTCCCCCGGCCCCCGCAGCCTGCAGAGCCAGAACAGCGGGGGGAGGAGGACGGGGGCAGGAGGGGTGCGCAGACGACTCTCCTGAAAGTCACAGAAGTTTTATTTTGAAACTTTTTTTCTGTTCTTCTGGAGGAGGAACTGTGTCCGAGCACTGAAACTACCCTTCAGAGGAAGGGGGTGTATGTTGTCATGGAAACCCCCTAATGAAGAGCCCTCTGGGCAACCTGCTCATCATGAGGTCAATGTGGGATGCTGATGGACACTGCTGGAAAAAAAAAGACACAGAAGGATGTTTTCCTCCTATAGGCTCCTCCCCCTCCGTCTCTGCTCTTTCTGAGATAATATTGACTCATCTGACCAAAGAACCTCTACTGTGAAATAATGGACTGAGAACTACCCGGTTCCGTTACTGCATTTGAATTCAATCCAAGTTCACGAAATCAATCAATCAAGATACTTTATTAATCCCACGGGGTGGGGAAATTAATTAATATTGCAGTTCCTGAAATGACCACTAGAGGCTGGTTTCCAAAAAACAGCCCATTATGTAGAAAATCAACATTACACAAGAAAACACCATTTTAGTTTAATGAAACTTTTTTTTAATACACCTGCTCAGTGACCTAGTGGTGGTAGGTCATGGGTTCAAATCCATCATTGGGGTCACACCAAATTCTCTGACAATGTGACCACCCTACTTAGTATTTTTTTTACTTAATTTTAATTTTTTTTTTTCAGAATTTTTAGAATGATTGAATAAATGAGTATTTATTTTATTTAAAAGGGGAAAACACATGGTTAAACAAGACAAAACCAAGTTTTAAAAAACAAAAGTAATTATTTTTATTGTTTAGGTCTTGGTTTTGTTGGGTTTTGAAGAGAAAACATCAATTTGGTGATATATCATGACATTTTGTTTGGCAATACTTGTATCAATTAAAAATGCTGGCAAGATAATATTTAATTATTTTTAATGAGCGGGACATGCACAGAATAATAAAAAACTGTTCTGGTATAGTCTTGGGATATATCAAGATATGAAGGACACATGTATTGCAAAACATAATCTATCGTAAAACGTGTTTCGCGATACATATTGTATCATGAAACATGTATTGCGTATCATGGAGACATGTTTCACGATACATAACGTATCACGAGACATGTATTGCGTTACGCATCGTATCACGAGACGTGTATCACAATACATATTGTTTCATGAAACGTGTATCGAAATAGTATCCTATCATGAGACATGTTTCACAATACATAACGTATCACGAGACATGTATCGTGTTACGCATTGTATCAGATTACGCATCGTATCACGAGACGTATTGTACTAAGAGACATATCATATCACGAGATCTGTATCGCGATACGTATTGTTTCACGAAACGTGTATTTCGATATGTAATACGAGATGTGTTTCATGATACGCATCGAATCACGAGGCGTTTATCGCGATAAGCATTTTATCATGAGGCATGTATTGCGATACATTTCGTACAGCCAGACTCAATACACACCCCGGTCTTGAACTCTTCCCTCGTTTCTCCTGACTTTGTTTCACACGGTGTATTGAGTTTAGGAGCAGCGTACAGATGGTTAAAGGTTAAGCATGCGGCATATTGAAGCGGCCTCTCCCGGCTGCCTACAAACACCAACAAATGAGTCACTGCATGTGGATCAACTCAGAATTAAAGTCTGACTCAGAGCTTTGAGGGAAAAACTATTCCGGACAGCGTTGTTAAGGAACGATGTTCGGATCAGCATCCTCTCATTTACCTATGGAGGCATTTATTAGACTGATCCCGATCAGCAACAGAGACCACATTTGGTTTACAGCACATCCGTCAGCCTTTCTGATCCTTCATTCTGTTCCCATTTGCATGACCTTGTCTGCTTCATTTCCCACTTTGGTCAACACAAGGAGGAAGCAGAATGGAGGCGCGGGAAACTGGAATTGACTTTCTGCGGAAGTTCCTCTTCACAGGTGAATCCCAGAGGCCGATCCGCTTCAGTGAGAGGAGAATTCCTCTGAAGCCGCAGAGCAGCTTTGGTCCGAAGGTGGATTTGTGATCCAAAACAAGAATCCAACTATTATAAAACTATTCAAATTCCCCTCTGCCATTCCCCCTCGATGCAAATATTTGCTGGTAAAAAGGAATTCCTACTTCCTGCTCCACAAACCTCTAAAAGGCTTGTGCAATGAAAACTATTTTTTGATAACTATAAATAACCAAGGATTCAAACATGCTGTATAATTTAGCCGTGCTAGGCTAATGGGTCGTCATTGTTCAAACCAAAAGAAAAAAACGTTTAGTGTGGTTTTTTTTTTTTCTTGATTGCTTTAAAGTTATTAAAAATGTTACAAAATGGTTCACAGTATTTCTTATGGACTTATATTAGCTAAAACATTTTTAAATCTAATTTATAACACACTTAAAGTTTCTTGATCATAAATAAGCACAGGTGTTGGCGTGATCGAATGAAAGGTTTTACACACGTGTGGAGATCCGTGTTGATCACGGTTTCAGGATTACAGTACGTCAAAGAAAGTGTTGTTTAAATGTTGCTGCCGACGTCAAACGATTAATACGACGATGTAATAGATTACAGATCATTTGTTATTTTTGTTCAAAGGTACCGTAAAACATTCCTGTCTCAGAACTGTAATCTGATTACTGGTGCTTGGAGTTTTTATTTCTAAAACTGTTGGACCGGGGCTGATCGGTGCTGGTTGACTCCTGTAAAAATGGCCATAATGGAAACATAATAGACTTTTGACATCAGAATATTTGCTAGTGAAACCTAAATAACACACTGTGTCATTTCTCTGCTTCAGAATCCATTGGAATCACGTTAACTGCGTAAACAGTTGAAGTTAGTTGCGGTAGTGGGAAGAAGACTTAAGTTCCAGGGTTTGACAGTGTATGAGAGCTGGACTGAGTGACTCCTCCACCTTGGCGCTCCAAACAGGAAGGAGTTGCTGATTCCGAAAAGCAAAAATCCCACAGACGTCTTTTCAGAAATACATACTATTATTTGATAATCTTTATTTTTTTCACGATTTTTTTTTTTCTCTATTAAAAGTCATTCAAGTTACAAACGGACCAATCAGATGCCTCTGTGGCCTCACATCGAGCGTTTGACCGATTCTCCCAGTTTTGAGTGGTAGGGGTAGGGGGCGTGGCCTTCCAGCAAGCTCACTCATGGTAGGCGAGACTCGGACCAATCCCTGATAACTGACATCGCCTGGATCCAACATGGCGTCCGTATCACCAAAAAAATGGCGACTGAATTGACTTCATCTGGTTTGAGCCGGAGGAAACTTATTTTATATGGATGACATCACACTCCCTCAGTTAAGTTATACAGTTATTAAGTTACATTTCTGCACATATTTATTTATATATTTCATGGGACAACACTGCTGAAAAGATATTTTGACAGAACGAAAGTAGTCTGTGTCCATTTTGTATAGCAGTGTAAAGTAGAGCTCCACAATTAGTCGACTAATCGACTATTAAAATAGTCGACGACTAATTTAACTGTTGATTAGTCGTTAGTGTATAATATATCGAGTAGTAAAGATGAAACTTATAAAGGCATTCTGCTAGTTTTTTGGACTATTTTAGCATTAATTACATTTTTTTTAGGCAATTATGGAGCTTAGCTAATATTTCAGCTACATGCTAACTATTTTAGCTAATTTAGTCTTTTTTTTAACCTTTTCGGGCTTTTTTAGAGTTTAACTAATATTCCAGCTGAATGCTAGTTCTTTTGGCTAGTTTAAGCTTTTTTCTGTTTTTTAGGCTAATTTGGAATTTAGCTAATATTTTAGCTAGCTATTAGCTTCAGCAATTTTAGCTATCACCTTCAGCATCTTCAGCGGACAAATGTATCGCATCATCGCAGATAATGCTATATATCTAGTTAGTTTAAAGCTATTAATCGTTAAGATGTGTGCCTTACTTTCAGTTTTCGCATGACCCGATTAGTCGACTAATCGGAAAAAATAATCGGTGATCAGTCGACTATTAAAATAATCGTTTTTGACAGCACTAGTGTAAAGTTATTTTTCCATCAAAATAAATCACAAAAGAGGTATCAGTAGCCAAACCTCTGGCAACAAAAGTGAAGGGTGTACTCACTTTTATAAGATACTGTATATAGATTTGTACATATATATATATATATATATATATATAGTTTTATGTTTTACTTTTGGATTTGTACCCAAAAAAAATTAAATCGCATTTCCTCCTTTTTGTCTCTGTAACAGGCGTGATCCCGGACGAGCCCCCAGATGACAGTTCTAAAATACGGTCAATGGGATGGATGGATTGAGTGATGTCATATGCTGCCAAGATGGCTACATCCGCAACACAGCAGATTTACAGTCATGTGGTGCATTTCCACAAGCTTAACTTTCTCAAAACAAATAGAGGAGAAAAAGTTTGAAAAGTTGAAAGTGCTAGCGTGACGTGAGCCAGCGTGACTAAAGCCGATGTTTCTGTGAGGTCCTGTTTGTGTTCTAGTGCGATCTGTCTGCAGGTTGTGAGTCTCTGTGGATGTGATGTCAAGTTTATAAAAAATAAAAACAGGAAGCCCTGGTGTCACGGCGCCGTCCGCTCCTCTCTGCATTAAAGACAAATCCCCGAGCGCTCGTTGGCGATTAAAGCGATGCCGGTTGCGATACGCTGATGTGGGCAGGCTATGTGGGTACTTGTGCGTGAGGAGCCCAAAGTTGCAGAGGTTTTTTTTTTTTTTCCTTCCTAATTGAGTCAGGGACTTATGCTGGCAAGGTAGGCGTGTGAGTGGGGGGGGGACTAATCCCAAGCTGCTGTTGTTTTCATGCCTGCTGGCTCCAGATCAAAAACTTAACAGCAATAATCATGCAAAATGTGTGGCTTCACTTCAAAGCCTGCCTCAACTTTGCTCCACACTCTCGCAGCTCGCATTGTTTAATCATTTCTAGCAGGTTTGGTTCACCTCTCTGCAGAGGATTTTTTTTTTTTTTTTTTGCCTTCATCTTTTGTCACAAATCATCCCCTTTGAAGGCGGTAAAGTCATAACCTCCGCCCCGAATTATTACCCTTAACAGATTAATCAGACCTTCAGCAGAGGCTCAGAGCTGAGGAGGGTTCACCACACGAGGGCCGCTGGTTTCTCTCTGACTGTGGTGGTGGTGGTGGCGGCGGGGGGGCGCGTCAGCCCTCGCCCGAGATAGCAGACATGTCAGACGTCAGCAGCTCCTGGGGTGAAGGCGCCGTGGGCGGCGAGGGGGGGGTCGCTGAGGCCGCTACCGCGTGGCCAAAACGGGCAAATCCCCTCCACGTCAGCCCGCTGCTCGTCAGCAGGGGAGGGGGGGGGCAGCGAAAACCCCAGAATGCAAAGCTCAGCGTGCAGGTGTGAAGCTGATTGGTTGATGGTGGAGACGTGCACGCAAAGGTCACCACTTTTTTATTTTAAAAAAATGTGACCCTTTAGCTTCATCTGAAGTTTTTAAGTTGCAAAGGAAGACCTGATGGTCTCTAAGGCACCAAATTATCCTTAAAGTCAGTCCCATTAAAATTATGTTTTTAACATTTTTTTTTTAAAGAAATCCGATCATTTCTTTGTTTAAATGCTGTTTTAAAAATCACGTATTTGTGATGTAGAAGATACACTGGGCGGGGCCTCGAGTCTCCTGCTCCGCCCCTTTCTGATGCATCCGCTTGCAGACAAATAGATCCATGTTTTCCTCATCCGACCTGATATCTGGCTCAAAAATGTAGCTCCGGTATTGCTCGCCATTTTTGTTGCATCGCTAATGCTAGCTTGGCAGGCTAGCAGGTAAGGTAAACGGAGAATTCTTTTACGTTTAGGCTGTGATTGTTACACTTTACAAACCGACTCGAAGAAGAAAACGGTTTTGTGGCCCTCACAAGAAAAAGTTTGCGGATCCTTGAATTTTTGCAACAGTACACAATTATACCGTAATTTCTGGACTATAGAGTGCACCTAAATATCAGCTACATCCACTCTAATTAAAAAGAAATAAATTTTAAGATATACAAGTCGTACTGGGCTATAAGCCGCAGACATGTATGTTGAAAAGTTACATATATACTGTATGTACAGAACGATTTTGTACTGTAAATGCACATGTATGTACTTGCCCACTCCAACGTCTCGCCATAGATTCACTGACGCTAAGCGCGGTTTCCGTCCTGGATAGCGAGCTCGATGGCCTTCAACTTAAAACTTGCATCATACAAACTTCTCCGTGTGGTTTCCGTGACGAAGGGGAGAGGATCTGAGCATAATTAACTGTTGTGCGTGTTCTATCTACTAACGAAAAACTAGCATAGGCTACTCTCCTTTGCATTGATATTTCATCAGTCTTATTGTCTGATTGCTGAAAGCAATCAGAGTATGTTATCCTATAAATTTATTATTCTTACTTCTTCTATTTTCTTATTCCGTCAAAAGTTTGCCGTGTATCTCCTCCTACAGTTTAGCAGCTACAATGTTGAAAGTTATACAGTTTGTAGAGTTTGCTTGTGTGACCTGTGCTATTACTTTGTTTAGCCATTGGACCTGCTGTGTTGTAGAGTTTGCTTGTTGACCTGTGCGTGATTTTTTAGCCATATTTTTATGTTATTTTATCTGACTTAACTGTGAGCACCCTGGTTGTTCTGTTAGGGTAAAGATAATTTTATCCAAAAAGTACTCGATATGAAATCCAATATTTTATTTAACATTGCTATTTGTAGCTCAATTCGACCTATACAGCGCCACCAGGTGGTCGTTTGAAAAATGTTTTTGTTTTTGGCCTCTATCTTGAATACCGTAAGTCAGATTTATGCTTTCTTTTCTGTGTGTTCTTTGGATGCTAATGAACGTTTTTCAAATGGGGACTATGGACTTCCGCCTAACTAGATTTTTCGCTATTTGCGATTTTTTGTAAAACACGTTTTGGCTCCCTATTCAAACATAGTTTAACTAAACTCGACAAAAATTGGTACATACCCTATTTAGACGACCCCAAATTCAATGGTACCACTCAATTGGCCAAATTCCTTACCGTTTTGAGATACTCGCAATGCTAATGAGGTGGGTGTGGTCCCAGATTTTAACATGCTCTAGATCCTACAAAGATTAGTCAAAACCTCACAATTTTAAAATATCCCTTCATCCTCTAGTGATAAAGCAGTATGAAAAGTTTTATGAAATATTTCAATAGGTGGCGCTATAATTTAGGAAATTGTGTTTAAGCCTCTATCTCAAAAACTACTCAACCTAGCTAAATAAAATTCAACACATATGTTGAAAGAGGGGACTTGTATAACATACTAGAACAAGGGCTCTGCTGCGCCACCTGGTGGTGACTTAAGAAGGATAAGCTAACTTTGGATGGGTCCTGTTATC
Source organism: Oryzias javanicus (assembly GCA_003999625.1). Taxonomy (NCBI): domain Eukaryota; kingdom Metazoa; phylum Chordata; class Actinopteri; order Beloniformes; family Adrianichthyidae; genus Oryzias; species Oryzias javanicus. Next base: position 4,100,581 of record CM012438.1, read on the forward strand.
TTCCAAATAATTGCATGTATCAATATGCAACCACTTGTATTTTGTTAAGTTGATCAAGGAGATGTTTGGTTTAGAATTTCGTACCATTTGGGTTTACGGTTGATTTTATATGAATTTTAAAAATATGTTTTCCCCCTATCAAAATACATGGGAGAAACTTTAAATCCCTATTATCTTGAAAAGTAGTTGATCAACTGGTATGAAACTTTGTAAGTAGATACTTCAGACCAATATTTAAATGCTCAATCACTGTTGGCTCTATTGCGCCACCAGGTGGGATTACTAAAGTGTATAGGCCTTATTCTCCAAGTGCATTTGTCTTAGGCCCTACCTTTTACTGCTTTGTGATTCATTGGATAGTAAAATAATAGCTCATATTCATCAACCATCTCTATTGTGTAAGGCTTTTTCGCAATTTAAGATTTTTCGCAAAACACTTTTTTGACTCCCTTTGTCACGTACTTTGACGAATCTTTGCAGTTTTCAACACATACCCTATTTGGGCTACCACAAATCCATTGGTAATATCTGTTTTCAACAGTTCCGTACAGTTTTTGAGTAACACGTTATGCAAATTAGACAAGCTGAGATTGTAATGTTTGCAACGCTGCAGCTCCTTAACAGTTTCACATAACTTCACCAAACTTACAAGACTTCTTCCACAGTGTAAGATGAGTAAGCTCAACAACTTTCACAGCGGTGCTCCCTTAGGTGGCGCTACAACGTATTCCTGTCGTTTCCTGTGATATCTCCAAAAGTACTTGACCTACGTGGACGAAACTTGGCGTGCACGTGGGACGGAAGGTCTTTAATGCTTGCGGCTGCAGAATGTTTCAGATCGGTATTGCTTTCAGCAATCAGACGCAATTTCTTCAGGGAATTGCAAATCTAGTTCTTGATTCTAATAATCTAGCGGTGGAAGAGAAATCCACAGAATAGTTAAAACTGCAGGAGTTATGGGAAATAATTAGAAGTACAGAGTTTTTGCTCGGCTCACTATATTTAGGTTTTGCTGGATTCATTTCACCACATTTTTCCTCATTTCTGTAATGTTTGGCGTGTTTTGTGTTCAGGTGTCTAGAAAGCAAAAACATGCAGACGATGTGTGTCGTCAGGGTGTCTTTGTGTCATTTAACACCTCGAAATTTTCCTAAAATACAACAAAGGAGCTGAGCTGGCAGGAAAGAGATGTTCCTGCAGCTCGTGTTACATAATGAAAAGGAGATCTTGAGTTTATCAGGATAAAGTTTGAACTATACTTTATTTATTGACGTTTAGATTTTGGTTTGATGGTATGTATGCTTTCTTTTGGGTTGGAGATGATTCAGAGTTGCGTTCAAAGGCGAATCACCAGCGACATGTGACTGCTGTTTGACAGGTTGGCTCTCACAGTCGTCTAACCTTTCAGGCTTCGCGACCACAAGGCCGCCCGCCCTGCCACAAACTGAGCCCACTTTCCACGCTGACTCATCTCCAAGCGGCGATAAACGGCGATCATAAAGCACACCTTTGCATTCGGATCAAGTGTGACGGAGGTCCGGAGGCTTTTTGATGAACCCGTTGGAGGACTCTCATTTGATCCTTCAGGTCTTACATCGTCCATCTCATTCCAGACTTTCTGAATTAGAGTGTGAGAAGACATCACAGTTGTTGGTTTTTCTTTTGCATTAAACTTGTTCACATTTGTGGTAAATGTACTTTCGAACACTTTTAATACCCAAATAATTGATCACTTTAGAACGTTTCTATAGAGTCTTGAAAGAGCCAAAATGAAATAAATATATACACCATTAAATACATAAATAAATGTGGCATTAAATAAATGTTGAAATAAATAAATAAATGTTGAAATATTTATTTATTTATATTTATTATTATTTAATTATTCATTTCAACATTTATTTATTTATTGCCACTTTTAAATAATGACACATTTATTTATTTTCCACACATTTCCAACATTTCCACATAACAAAGTTGAATATTTTGTTGTTTTTAAAAACAAAAGCAGTACTTTCTGCTGTAAAAAGAAGAAACTGGATTAATAAGACCATTTAAACAACAAAAAAAAAATGTAATTTTGGATTTCGACATGGGTCGTCACCACATGGATAGTTCTGGGGAAAAAAGTGCGATCTATTACCCGTAAAACATGATCTACCAAAAAGATGGTAAGTCTTAAAAGACTGGGTTAAAGATGTGATACAAACAGCAGTTTGATAACCTTTGTTGCCTTTTTGTTCCATGTTCTCAGCAATAACTTTTTTAACAGATATACAAGTAAACACTGAATGTTTATAAACAATTATATTTGTAGCCCAATTGTAAAAATACATTAAAATTTAGGTTCTTAACTCTTTCTGTTTTTCATTTCCTTTAATGTGACTCAAACCTACTATCTGAACAAATATCAGTGCTGTGATTTGCCAGATTTTTGAGAATTACTTTCATGACAAATACATGGTATTTTAAGGTGTGATTTATGGGTCAGTTCATTAAAAAGTGGGATATTTTAATGCGTTTAGTTGCTGAGTTTTCACCACATTGTTGTGTCACTGTGCTGTGACGTTGGTTGACCTTTGACCTGACTCATCTGTTCCTGTATCTGTGGGAAACCGCTGACATGAGCAGCAAGAAGAAATATTTCTTATTTCTAATTTGCTGTACTGCTGGTGTTTGAAAGACACTTCAAACTGTATGTTTCTGTTTCAGGGAACATTTTCATTTGTTTTTTTTTCTCACTAAGTGACTAGAATTGATTTAGGTGTTATGCTGGAACATACTTTTGCTGATATTAGTTTACTACCAAAACACTTGGCTTCCATGTCAAGTTTAGGATACAAAACTCTAAAGCTAAGACAAAAATTTCAAAAATGGTTCATAGTTGCAGTTTTAAGTCACAAAGCATTGATGCACCAACATTAGACAAAGAAAAATCTCATGTGGATTTCAAGAAATATGAGTAAACATAATGCATTTTAAAAAAAAAAAAATTAACTTTTGTGCTGTCTGTGTTGCTTTTATAGAGCTTAAATTCTGATATTAAACTCAGTTTCATCTCCAAATATGTTCATTTGTTCAAGCATCAATCACCTCGTCAACATGTTCCATCCCTGAATTAGACGCAAACCAGGAAGTACCAAATGTTGCACTTCCTCAATTGTCCGCCAAAAGCTGGTTTCAGAATTTAGTCCCACTTCCCACCAAAAGTGAAGTCTAGTTTCTAAAATGTTTACTGTGTGTGTTGTTAAGTTTTGTAGCCATGAAAATTATGAGACTGAATAGCTGTAGTTTGATTAAAGCAACGCTAACCCAAATTAGCCTATCTTAAACTGGTTTAGCTTAATTTCCAAATTTATAAGAATTCCACCATTTTTTAATTTTTTTCCTTCTATCTTAGCTTAAAAACATTTTTTTATAGCTTATCTAAAATATATATATATGTTTTTCTATCTTAGCTTAAAAACGTTTTGTCTTTTTTGCTACCATAGCTTAAAAACATTTTTTTTTTGCTAGCTTAGCTTAAAGGTTTCTTTCCTAGCTTAACCTAAAAACGTTTTTTTTTTCTTTGCTATCTTAGCTAAAAACATGTTTTTTTTTGGCTAGCTTAGCTTAAAAACGTTTATTTCCCAGCTTAACCTAAAAAAAAGTTTTTTTTCTTTGCTAGCTTAGCTTATAAAGGGTTTTTTTTTTCCCTTCTTTTGTTTCTAGGTTAGCTTAAAAACGTTTCTTTCCTAAAATTACCCTAAAACGTTTTTTTTTCTTTGCTATCTTAGCTAAAAACATTTTTTTTTGGCTAGCTTAGCTTAAAAACGTTTATTTCCTAGCTTAACCTAAAAACGTTTTTTTCTTTGCTTGCTTAGCTTATAAAAGGTTTTTTTTTTTTTTTTTTTTTTTCTAGGTTAGCTTAAAAACGTTTCTTACCTAGCTTAACCTGAAACGTTTTTTTTCTTTGCTATCTTAGCTAAAAACGTTTTTTGTTCTTTGCTATCTTAGTTAAAAACGTTTTTTTTTTTTTTGGGCTAGCTTAGCTTAAAAACGTTTCTTTCCTAGCTTAACCTAAAAACGTTTTTTTTTCTTTGCTAGCTTAGCTTATAAAAGGTTTTTTTTTTCTTTTTTTTTTTCTAGGTTAGCTTAAAAACGTTTCTTTCCTAGCTTGACCTAAAACGTTTTTTTTTTTTTTTTTTGCTATCTTAGCTAGAACATTTTTTTTTTTTTTTGGGCTAGCTTAGCTTAAAACGTTTCTTTCCTAGCTTAACCTAAAAACGTTTTTTTTTTCTTTGCTTGCTTAGCTTATAAAAGGCTTTTTTTTTTCTTTTTTTTTCTAGGTTAGCTTAAAAACGTTTCTTTCCTAGCTTAACCTAAAACGTTTTTTTTTTCTTTGCTATGTTAGCTAAAAACGTTTTTTGTTCTTTGCTATCTTAGCTAAAAACATTTTTTTCTTTGCTATCTTAGCTTAAAACAATTTTTTTCTTTGCTAGCTTAGCTTAAAAAGGTTTTTTTTTTCTTATCCCAGAATTGCACAACTCTGCAGAAACTCCAAAAGAAAGTCCATTGTTTACAAACCGTTATTAAAGTAATTTAAAGCTCTGAATGCTGTAGCTTGTTTAGCTGCATCTTAATCACAGCCACTTTTAGATCTGGTTGACATGTAAAGCAAGCAGTTGTTGTTTGTCTTTGTGCTGCTTTCTGGCGTGACACATTCTCAGAGTGTGTTTTGGCACGTTGGAGATTTCAACCTAAAGTTGTAAGTGATGCGAGTGAAGGGGGGGAGAGCCGGTTTCCACGCCGGCACATTTGCAGGCAGCCGGGCCCTTATAGCCGTTCCTGCACTTCTTCACACTCTGCAGCAAAGTTTCACACACATAAACACACTGCAGGAACACTGCAGTCTCTATCTGTATGTCACATAACCTCCGCCCACGCACGCTACACCCACACACATCCTTGCCCAAAACGCCCACATGAGCATAATGTGCGCAAAGACACACACTGACACACACATATATCGCCCCGTATACACACTCCCCGCCCACACAGGCACACACGTGTTCAGCCAGACATAAGCCGCTCATACCATCCCACACTTTCTCAACAGACACAAAGTAAGGCACACCGGCTCTAGCGTTGCACGCAGACGCACATACGTGCACGGCCTCGGCCCCTCCGTGCGCGCGAGCTCTGGCCTCACACTGCATCAAACCGAGCCTGTATCTGAAGGAAAAACCTGCTCTGCCGCACCTCCATTTTCACGTCGCCTCCTCCCGGTGAGGTCACGTCCACGCCGCTCTAAGACGCACAACACAGGGTGGAGACGACAGCAGGAGCGGCAAACTCCAGACGGCAGCACCCCCCCACCCCCCCTCGTCTATTATATTATTCTAACTCCTGCTTTTGGCATCATCCTTTCCCCCCCATATTCTCTGCAAATGAAAAGGGACACTCCATGACAGGCACCGCCACTGCCTGGAGACTGAATCATGCCGCTCCCTTGTTCCACCTTTTTTTTTTTTTCTTTCTTCCACCAAAGGAGGAACTTGGATGAAAAGAGCTGCTTTTTTAGAGCGCAAAGTGCTGAGGATGTGGGTTGGTGGGGAGGGGAGGGGACCGAGGGGAGGGGAGAAGGGGAGCATAGCGGCGTGGGCGCTCTGACAGGGTGAGGGGCTGACAGGCCCAAGCGTGGGCGTGTCATTGAAATGTGTTTCTACTCTCCGAGGGGAGGGGGGAGGGGGGTGGAGAAGAAGACGAGGAAAGGAAGAAAAAAAAAAGTTATAGGGAATGAGTAAAAAAAAAAAAAAAAAGAGAGGAATCCGAGTGAAAGAGGCTGCAGAAATTAAACGAACAGGCGTCTCATGAAAAGTGAAATACGAAGAGGCTTTCTGCCAAATGATATACATCCACGGATGGGAGGCCTGGGTGGAGGGAGGGGGTTTAAAAAAAAAAAAAAGAAAAAAGTGACGCCTACTCTGAAGGAAAGATTGACAGGACGGAATGAAGGCAGACTGCTGCTGTCATGCAGAAACCGTCTCACTTTGGCTTGCTGGGGTTGGGGGGTGGGGGTGGGGGGCGCATTTGATGATGAGTTGATTTTATTTTTATTTATTTATTTTTGGTTGTTGATATTCTCAATCCAGCCAGATGTAAAAGGGTCCTGTTGGTTGAATCAAACCTAAAACTAAAAACAAAAACGGTTCAAGCGAAATCTGCGACTTACCGTAACCATCCCGCCAAGTTTATAGCTTCACATTTATTTGTTCTTTTATTTCTTTTTCAGTTTATGGTCCATCCATTGCAATGAGAAATTAAATCATTTTAAATGTAAGGCTTTCAAATTTCAAAAGAAAAAAAAATGCTCATGAGCCTTGGCATGGCAATGACAAAGCTAACACGCTAACGCTAAAGTAATCAAGCTACATGCTAATTTTTTTTCTTAAGTCCAAAAAGAGTCAACACTGTCTTTCAAGTTTAAAACCAAATACGGTTCAAAAGTAATTGATATTAGCGGCCATTCTGATGGGTTTAATTTTGTAGCTTAGCATTTTCTGGCTGGCATGCTAATGCTAAATGAATCAAGCTACATGCTCATTTCTTTCTCAAATCCAAAAAGAGCCAGCAGGGTCTCCCTGGTCTGATCAAGTTCAAATCTAAGAACAAATAAGGTTAAAAAAAATCTGCGAATGTAGTGGAAAAATTCTAATTGGTCTTACTCTGTAGATTAGCATTTCCTGTTATATTTTTGTATCTTATATATATATATCCCAATGTTAAGTGAAGTCAATTTACAGGTAAAATGTTTCAAAGATCAGAAAAAAAATCAAAACAAATCCTAAATTATTAAAGCTAGCATGCTAACGCTAAAGAACTCCAGCTTCATGCTAATTTTGTTGATGTTTTTCACAAATCTAACCAGAGCAAACAGGGTTTTACTGATTGGTTCACGTCTAAATCCAAGAACAAATAGGGTTGGCAAGGAATTGGGATTGGCAACCATTCTGATTGGTCTTAATATGTAGCTTTGCATTTCCTGTTGTTGTTGTTTCATGTTTTTTTTTATGTACTGCTTCATCCATTACTATGTGAAGTGAAATCATATTACAGGTAAAATATTTAAAGGGTCAAGAGAAAATTAAAATCGTAAATGAGCCATCTTAGCATTCCTTTGTCAGCTAGCATGCTAACGCTAAAGTAAGCAAGCTACATGCTAATTTGTAAATGTTTTTCTCTCAAATCGAACCCGGGGCTAAAAAGGTCTCACTGGTGGAATCAAGTGGAAATCTAACAACAAATAAGGTTCAAAAGAAATCTGCGAACTTGCGTGCAACCACTCTGATTGGCCTTGGGTTAGCATTTCCTGTTGTGTTTTTGCATCTTACTTGCATACAAACCAATGAGAAGTGAAATCAATTTACAGGTAAAATGTTTCAAAGATCAGAAAAAAAAATCAAAGGAAATCTTAAATTAGATTTGTTAGCATGCCGGTGTCAAAACTAGAATGCTAACGCTAAAGAAATCAAGCTATATGCAAATTCTGTCGAATTTTACCAGAGTTAACAGAGTCTCACTAGCTGTCTAAATCCAAGAACAAATACGGTTGAAAAGAAATTGGGATTAGCAACCATTCTGATTGGTCTTGTAGCTTAGCCTTCTTGTATTGTTGTTTTGTTTTGGACATTTATTTCTCCATTCATTGCAATGTGAAGTGAAGTTATATTAAAGGTAAAATATTTCAAAGATCATAAGAAACTGTATATGAGCCCTGTTAGCATGCTAGTGTCAAAGCTAGCATGCTAAGCGCCTAGCGAAACCACTTTATTTGGTCCTTTTTTGTATCTTAGCATTTCCTGATATATATTTGAGTTTACATTCATTTCTGCATCCATTCCTAATGTGTAGAATCAATTGAATTAAACATTACAAAAGTCAGAAGACATAAAGAGAAATCTTAAATTAGCTTTGCTAGCATGCCAATGTTGAAGCTAGAATGCTAAAGTAAGCAAGCTACATCCTATTCTGCTTGGTAAAGGAACTACTAGTTCAGGGGTTTGCAACCTGCGGCTCTTTTATCTCTCCATGGTGGCTCTCTAACTGAATAAAAATAAAATACTTTTTTTTTTTTTTTTTTAATTGGAGGTTAGCTATTATTTTAGTAACATACTAACGTTTTTGGATAATTTCTATCTACTTGAGTTTTTAGGCTAATTTAGAATTTTAGCTTCTATTTTGGTAACATTTAGGATTCATTTAGTTTACTGAGGAATTTTATGCTAATTTTTAGTTTAGCTAATATTTTAGTAAAATGCTGATGTTTTTAGATAATTTTTTTTATCTATTTTTGGGATAATTTAAAGTTTATCTTCTATTTTAGCAACATGCTAACGTTTTTGACTAAATTAGTTTACTGAGGAATTTTAGGCTATTTTGGAGTTCAGCTAGTAATTAAGCAACAAGCTAGCTTTTTTGCAACTAAATGTAAAAACTTAAAAAAAATCCCCTTTTTAGAGATGCTAGTTTCTTTTTATATATTTTTTTGCTTTTGTTCGTCCCAAAAAGACTATTCATATTTAATTTAAAAAAAAAGAAGAAGGTTATGAATACAAATCCAAATTTCTTAAAGGCTAACATAAGTAAATGCGGCTCGGTTTTGATCATTAGAAAACAAGCCAAAATGGCTCTTTTACTGTTAAAGTTTTTTTTAAGTTTTTTTAAAGAGCTTCTGTTGTGTGGGTGTCTCTGGTGTTAAAAGGGTTAAAGAACCGATAATGGCACCACTTTTAGAGCGTTTATTAGATGCTAACGTTGCTAGCTTTTTAGGGGAATCCATTGAAATTGAAGTCAGTTGATTTATCCGCCTCTCTGGTATGTCTAGACCCATTTAGGGTAGTGGAGGCAAAATAAAAGTCATGTGCGTCTTTGGGAAACAATACATTTTTATCAGGGCATCTTTTCACACACCAGTGCAACCCAAAAGATTTACAACGTTTGGCTCGGTAAAAAGGCATACAGCGATTTATCTGATCTCAGATCTCAGTCGTGATGTCAAGGAGGACAAAGAACACCTGAACAATACAAGGATTTATATAAAGAAATGGCAGCTGAGGCAACCAGTTAAACAAAGATGGCTTTCACAGATGTGAAAACTTGTTGAGCAGCTGGTGCGATGAAAGCCTTTGGCTTCTTACGACTATGTTTTTTTTTTCACTTGCAGTAGCAGGACCGTCTGCAAGCATGTCTGTGTTAGAGTTCAGAGGCTGCCGCGTGACATAAATCGAGGACTTTTCCAGAAAAATCTGGATAGGGTTGCCTTTGAGACAGTATTGCTTTGATTGGCTGCTTTTGAAAAGAAAATTCAGTTTAAAATTTACAATAATATTGCGGTTTTGGCTATTTTTTACATTACATTTTGTGTCAAATATAGAACAATATTCACCTAAAATGGATAAAAATCAGAGAAACTGACAACAATTGGAGCCCAAAGAAAAACAGGATTTATTGAAATTCTGTCCCAAAGTGTCAAACCTGAAGTACATGCAACTGTCGGGTACAGTCAGACAAACTGGTACATGATTCACAAACCAATGGATGGAAAAAATAAACGGAGATTTATAAGGAACTCAAGTATTTGTGCTACAGAAAAATGGTCATGAAACGAGTCCATAACCTTATGGGACGGTGTTCCAGGTGTGTACATTATCAGACGTGAACAGACTCTAAAGAAGCAAGAGCAGCACAATCTCATCCCCAAGTTGTTGGAGGTTAAGGACGTCACCGCGTCACTTTTTGATGTTTTGGGTGTCTCCAACTCGTTGTTTTTTGGCATACAGGCTGTTCGAAAAATCTAGATGCGGACTGATCCTCGGGAGGTGATCAGTACCTGTACCCTAACCCTAGCCCGAAACGGTTAGCGTCCAGTACTGGTTCGGGTACCGCATTCATTACTGCGTCTGGATCCTGGTTAGGGTACTGATACTGGATTTGGGTACCGTTGGTTCCACGTTGTGGTACTGGACCGGTTCCGGATAGCGGCCTTTAGCATGGGGACCAGTGTTTTAATGGGAACAGTCCGCACGTCAAAAAACGACGAGTTAGGGACACCCAAAATGTCAAAAAGTGACGTGGAGGGGGCCTTGACCAAACGGCAATATTTGAGAATATAGAGAATATGTTGGGAAGAGATAAACGTGATTTTAAAAAAATGACACCCCTAGTTTTAACGTGGAAGTCAATGGGAAATTGAGCCTTTTTTGAAACCAGCTTGTGGTGGTCATTTGAGGAACTGCAACTTTTTTTTTTTTTGTGGGGTTCATTGAGCTTGGATTAAACTGACTTCAACCACACAAGTTGGAACTTGTTTTGAAATGTCTTTTTTTAATGTTTTTAATTTGAAAAACACCAACGTGAACAATTGCAGTGTGACAATCTGAAAGCGGTGGAGTCTTTTTTTTTTTTTTTTGTTTCTTACTGGATAAAAATGAAATCTTTTCATACCATTTCATGATTTAAGCTTCAAGTGTGTTCAAAATAGAAGTTTCAAAATTTGTTTCTGGTGGGCAGACGAGGAATCAAAGGTCGTGAACTTCCCCGAATGAGAAAAAAAAAAATTGCAGAGGAGGGAGTGAGTGGAACAGCTCCATAAAATAAGGTAAACTGGGAAACTGGGACTTGTGGGAACAGGCAGGCTGGGTGTCAACCTACCTCCCAGCGTAGGTGGAGATCCCATTTCCTGCTGGCGTTCCTGTTTGCTTTGTTTGCTCTTCGCTGTCGGATTATAACTGTGCGCAGATGAAAGGGGGGGGGGGAACGAGGTGGGCGATGGGGGGGGGGGGGTGTTCAGAAAAAAGAAAGAAAGAAAAGGAGAGCCCCTGCTCCTTTTTACCTCCCCTGTTTCCCCGTGCGCTTGGTTCGATCCGCAGGAAGGTCGTGTCTGCATAATTACGCTGAGACACACATCCAGACGTGGATTTAGAGGATGAAGGTGGGCGGGTTGGAATCCTACCTGCGTACCTGCAGCATGTGTGCATTCGGAAAAGACATCAGTGAGATTTTCACTCTTGACCAAACCATCTCCCTACAACTTACTGAGTTATGAGAGAAATCACGGAGAAGCAGAACATAGAAAACTCTGTCTTGAATCCACGACCAGCATTCAAGACTAAAGTGAACAATCCTAAAAACTTGTATTTTGTAGTTTTTACTTTCTAGCAGTAATTTATTTTTTTTTATCTTATAGTGTTATTTGTCTCTTTCCTGTTGTCTCTGATACCAAACAATCAGAGCAGATACTGTAACTATTGGACAATTCTTCTGATTTCTCCAGTTTCTCGATAGTTTATTATGGAATTAGCCCCAAAAAACTCGTCAATGTAAAATTTTGCTAATTTACGTAAAGCTACGTTTACACCAAGCATCCAGTTTCAATACTTTGCAAACTGCACAGGCGCAGCGAGACATCATGTGCTCAATTCTAACGCATCAAAATTTTTGCCGTGTGGCGAGATCTTTTTATCCTGAATTTAAATGTTTATACTTTGGTGAAAATTTCTGTCAACCAATCAGGAACTCATCTCGGTGGTGAAGTGTTGACGGTTTATTTATTATTTTATTGACCTATATTTAACCAGAATAATCCCATTGAAGATTTTGAACTTCTTGTGCAAGGGAGTCTTAGCTAAATGATGATGTAATCAGTGGGTGGAGTCTAGTGCTGCCACAAACGATTATTTTAATAGTCGACTAATCAGCGATTATTTATTTCGATTCGTCGACTAATTAGGTCATGTGCAAACTGGATATAAAGCACACATCTTAATCATGATGAGCTTTAAACTGAAAAAATACTACATTAGCCAAATAGCTAGCATGTAGCTGAAATATTAGCTAGACTCTAAATTAACGTAAAAAACTGAAAAAAATCCTTAAATTAGCCAAAATGGCTAGCATGTAGCTGGAATATTTGCTAAACTCCTAATTAGCCTAAAAAACTGAAAAAAAATCTTAAATGAGCCAAAATTGCTAACGTGTAGCTGAAATATTAGCTAAACTCCAAATTAGCCTAAAAAAACAAAAACATTTTTAATTAGCCAAAATAGCTAGCATGTAGCTGAAATATTAGCTAAACTCCAAATTATTCTAAAAAACAAAAAATCATCGACTATTGTAATAGTTGATTAATCGTCAATTAGTCAACTAATCATTGCAGCCCTAAAACCAAAATTGATATTTGTGCTAGGTATTTGTATCGGGGTAAGAATAAAAAAGGTCCTTTCACACTATATTTGTCCTTCAAGGACTAATGCGGGAGAGACGGAAGTACCGATTAAAGTTTACGTCGTTCAGATGCAACTCTTGAAGTAGACGATAAATCTGACCGAATCGAAAGAATCTCTGAATGATCTCATGAACCCAGACCCATCGACATGTGTGTCGACACTTTAAACCCCTTACAGGGGTCATAGGGTTGCAGGAGCAAAGCCCATCTACTGTTGGATGACACCCTGAACAGGTCGCCACAACTGAAGAAAAGACAGACACAGAAAGGACTCAGCCGGGACTCGAACCAGGGCCTTTTCAGGAGTGAGGCAAGGGTGCTAACCACTACACCACTGCCGTCTCCCTCATAGAGCTCACCAATTTAAAAATAACCCTAAACTACTTTCTCAACATTATCCATGTCCTTCACAATTTAGCAATGACGACACAAAATGAAGGTTTGCTGAGGCTCCTCCCACTTATGAATTAATCTCAATGAACTGAATTGAACTATAATGTATCAATTTATCTTGGGTTGACGTCATTGTGTATATGAGAACTGGACCGAATGATTGTGATATCATCCATAGAAAACGATTTACTTCCAGCTGCCACAAAGTAAAGTAAAGTCGATTCAGTCGTCATTTTTTTTTTTTTTACAATATGGACGCCCCCATGTTGGACCGGGCGTCGTCAGTGAGCAGTGATTGGTTAGAATCGGTCTGACTAAACATTTCTATGGCAACCACTGTCAACAATCAGGAGTGAGCTTGCTGGAAAGCCAGGGGGTGGGATCACTCAGTCCAGTTCTCATATACTGTCAATATCTTCAGCATAAACTAAATTGTTTTACACTCATTCAGATAAATAGAGATGGAGAAAACAAGGCCTCTGATTGGCTAGTTTGTAACTTGAATAACTTGCAATAAAGAAAATATATCATGAAAAAAAATTAGGATTAGTAAGAAAAGAGAGAAAGAATGTTTATTCTGACAAACAGAATGAATGAGTAATAACTGGTTATTTTTCTATAGAACTATATATGTTGGCTTTTTGGGACCAGGGTGTTGGGTTGGGTAGTGCGGGGGGGGGGGGGGGGGGGGGCATAATCAGTCTAGTTCTGTCTATGGTTACACACAATAACATTTTATTTTGACGTCTTTCTTTCGTTTTGACTGTAAATCCAGCCATACTGATTTTATTTTGAAAATCCTTTTTGAGTTTTACTTCTGACTCTTACTTTAAATTAACTATTGTCTGGGTTCAAACATCCAAAGCAGTTTTTAAGGTTTATTGTGAAAGGTATGTTAAGTAAAGGATGCTTTTAATTTGAAATGTTTTGGCCTACTTCTGGAGTGTTTCAATTCCTGCCTTGTTTTCACTTTGATATTTACTTTAGCTGCCTTTTAAAATGAATTAGCAGATTTAATATAACCCCCCCGCCACACACACACACGTTCCCCAAACACCAGTTTTTCCCTCACTAGTTTTTTTTTTGTAGACAGATGAAATAAGCTGCGGCGGCGTGTGTCAACGACTTTATCTTTGTATTTCATTTAGTGTTTTCGGGGTTGTAATGGAGCTGGAGGTGCGCGGGGAAGCGGGGGCTTTGGGAGGGTTGACAGAAGCTGAGCTGGTTTTGTCCCCCGGGGTGTTCGGCTGGCGGCTGGCCTAATTCCCCAAAATAACTCCTTGATGGGGAATCAGGAGCGCTGGCGCGGAGACTTGACTCCCGCGAAGGCGTCGCTCCGTAGTCTCTGGTCGCTTCCTTCCCGGCGCCTCATCCCGGATGCGGGGAAGTTTCTCCAGCGGCCGGTTCGGACGGGCGCGGGGAATAGGCCGAAATGACGCTTCCTCGTCTTCTGCTGGTGTTTTACACTTGTAAACGCTTCACGAAGCACGTCCTGATAAAGGAAAAGCTTCTGTCAATCAAAGTGCGAAAAAGTTCAAACCTGTTCTTCAAAATCACTATTTTATTGCAAAAACCAGAAACCCGTAGGAAATACTACGTATGTTGAGAATGGGGAACCATGATTAGTCGACGACTAATTTAATAGACGATTAGTCGTTACTTTATATTATATGGAGTCAGAGTGTAGTAAAGAGGAAAGTTATTATGGGATTGTGCTAGCTTCTTGGACTATTTATTAAGGGTTTTTTTGGGCTAATTTGTAGCTATTTTAGCTAATTTAGTCTTTTGACACCTTTTTAGGCTACTTTAGAGTTTAGCTAATATTTCAGCTATATGCTAGCTATTTGGGCTAATTTAGGCTTTTTTGGTTTTTAAGGATATTTTGGAGTTCAGCTAATATTTCAGCTACATGCTAGCTATTTTAGCTAATTTAGTCTTTTGACACCATTTTAGGCTACTTTAGAGTTTAGCTAATATTTGAACTACATGCTAGCTATTTTAGCTAATTTAGTCTTTTGTCACGTTTTTGGGCTATTTTAGAGTTTAGCTAATATTTCAGCTACATGCTAGTTCTTTTGGCTAATTTAGGCTTTTTTCATTTTTTACATTTTTTTAGAGTTTAGCTAATATTTCAACTACATGTTAGCTATTTTAGCTAATTTAGTCATTTGTCACCTTTTTCGGCTATTTTAATGTTTAGCTAATATTCCACCTGAATGCTAGCTCTTTTGGCTAATTTAGGCATTTTTCATTTTTTAGGCTATTTTAGAGTTTAGCTAATATTTCAACTACATGCGAGAAGTTTTGGCTAATTTAGGCTCTTTTCAGTTTATTTGGATAATTTGGCATTTAACTAATATTTTACCTGGCTATCAGCTTCAGTGTTTTTACCTATCGTCACTACCATCTTCTGCGGCCAACATTCAGCTTACAGCATTCACACTAGCATTATTGAAGTTGTCTAGTTTTTAATTAGTTTCAAAGCTAATGATGGTTAAGACATGTGCTTTACATCTTGTTTGCACATGACCCGATTAGTTGACTTAAATAATCAGTGATTTGTTGACCAGTAAAATAATAGTTTGCAGCAGCTCTAGTCGATCATGCGACAAATGTGGGCTCCTGTACTGATACTGGTGCAGGTACTCACAGTTAAAACATATTAGCTGAACCATATTTTTTTGACCATATTAGCTCACACAAAAAAATGAGTATGGATGACTGGTAAATAAAAAAAAATGTATTAAGATTAGTTTTTTACAGTGCTTCTTCTGCATTGTTGTCAGTAGCAAACACTGATACAAACAAGTACAATGCCCTCTAGTGGTTATTAGCAGGAAAATAACCAATATATAAAGCAAAATTTGTTTTTTCAAAATCCCATTTAAGTCGCAATCTTGGCCAAACTATGCAAAACGGGACTAGTATTCCAAAAAATACAAAGTTGACAGCTGGCAGGAGGAAGAGTTTTATTTGTAAAGAATTTCTAAATAACTTATAACTGTTACACATAAAATGATGACTGTAAAAAAAAAAAAGTTTAAATGCTTGTTTTTGATAGTTTTTCATCATCTGCGGTATTTTTAGTAGAAAAAACTGCTAACACACAGCTACAGTGCCCTCTAGTGGTTGTTAGTGAGATAGATGACAGTTAAACATCAATTTTTACTGTAAAAATAACAAACAAATAAACTAAAATGAATTGTTTCAAAATTCAATTTCAGTTGCTTTTGAGTAAAAGTTGCACTTTTGGTCAGACTATGCAAAACATTATGACTTATACTTTGAAAAATACGGTAATTGAAAGTTAACTGTTTGCAGGGGGCGGAGTCTTTTTCTTTTTTTTAAGTATTTCTAAATCCCCTTGATCTGTTTCATCAACAGTTTGATTAATGAGGATGAGTTGCAAAAAATACAGGAATAAACAAACATAATTAGCTCATTTCACGGTCCTTTGATCTTTAGCTAATGTCCAAAACCCGATCAAAGCCAACAAAGCGCAGGATTAGCTCCCACAGTGGAACAGCAAACATATCACTCATATGTTTAATCAATTAGACAACAACACTCTGGTTTTTTTCCCAGCTCTTTCACACTTTCCTGGTACAGATTTAACCAAAACACGCCTATTAGTGGAGACGAGTTGTGTTTCAGCCACTCTGGGGAAACACTTCAGACCAGCCAGAGACAAAAACGCGGCTCCAACGCGCTCGCTTCCTGCTACCCACTTCCCCCGAGTTGGAAACCATTTGCATGCGCTGTCAGTGTCATCGTAGAATTGTGAAATCTGAATGGCGGATTTGCATACGGGCGTGTTTCACTGACGCACATGTGCAGCCCTCGCCGTGCATGGGAGGAGGACGGGGGGAGGGGGGGTCACACATGACCACTACTCGGAGTTCAGATCTTGCTGGGTGATAACGGTCGTCACCGTCATACCGCCATGCCCTTTCAACCGCCAAATCAAAACACGCAACCCGCTCAGGGAGACCTGAGCTTTGATCACGCTGGGGGAACCTTTCCACGCCTCTGATCTCTGGTTTTCTTCTCTCTCTCTCTGAGAGGAACTTCCAGTTTTTAAAAAGTGCTGAATGCTGCTGCCCCGAACGTTTGCCTCCGAGGGCTTTTAGGACACGTCTGTCGGTGTTTGTTTGCTTTCTAGTCTGGAATGTCCCCCAAAACTCTGCAGTCAGAGAAGGCTGCTGGGAAATCCGCTGGCATTTCAAATCCTTATCTTTGAAACAGCTAGCAAAGAAAAGTTTCAGTCCTCTGAGATCCGAATCTGCAAATACGACTGTTTTAAAAAGACAAAAAAAAGTGTTTTTTTTGCTTTGGTAAGTCTAGTCGCTTCAAAGCTACAGAAGCAGATCTTAATCACAGAAGAAAGCTTCCAAAATCAGACGTTTGACGATGACATCTTTGTTCCTTCACCAGGAGGCTGCAGCCAACCTGCAGAGAGATCGACGCTCCAACAAATAGACGGATTCATGTTTGTCCAACCCCACGGGTTGAACACTAAATCCAAATTTTTAAAACTTTAAAAATATAACTTTTTAACATAATTGTAAACTAGATATATAACATTAGCTACAATAATGCTAGTGTGAATGCTGTAAGATGGATTTGGCCAATGAAGATGCTAGTGCTGATAGTTGAAGATGCTGAAATTGATCAAATAAATCAATTAAGCTGATAGCTAATAACGCTGAAGCTGTTAACCAGCTAAGATACTGCCTAAAAAACAAAAAAAACCCCCAAAAAGTTAGGTTAGCCAACACAGCTAGTATGTAGATACATTTTAGCTGAACTCCAAAATAGCCGAAAACTAAAATAAATCCTAAATTAGCCAAAACAGCTAAGATGTAGCTGAAATATTAGCTTGAAATATTAGCTAAACTGCAAAATAGCCTAAAACCAAGAAAAATCCTAAATTAGCCAAAAAAGCTAGCATGTAGCTAAAATATTAGCTAATCTTCGAAATAGCCTAAAACCAAAAGAGTTCCTAAATTAGCCAAAAACAACTAGCATATAGCTGAAATATAAGCCAAACTTCGAAATAGCCTAAAACCAAAAAAGTTCCTAAATTAGCCAAAACTATTAGCATATAGCTGAAATATTAGCTAAACTTCGAAATAGCCTAAAATCAAAAAAGTTCCTAAATTAGCCAAAACAGCTAGCATGTATCTAAAATATTAGCTAAATTCCAAAAGAGCCTTAAACCAAAAAACAGTCCTAAATCAGCCAAAACTATTAGCATATAGTTGAAATGTTAGCTAAACTTCAAAATAGCCTAAAACCAAAAAAATTCCTAAATTAGCCAAAACAACTAGCATGTAGCTAAAATATTAGCTAGACTTTAATTTAGCCTAAAACAAAAAAAAAAATCTAAATTAGCCAAAACAGCTAGCATTTAGCTGAGATATTAGCTAAACTTCGAAACAGCCTAAAAAAATCTTACAAAATGCAAAAAATAATCCAAATATAGAGCATAATGCAAACTTTTAAAACTTTATATCTGACACTTTTCAACCTAATTATGAATAATAAAAATGCATGAATATTATTCCAGAAAAAATCAAATTAAACCTTAAACAACTTTCAATATTTTACTCTCCATAAAAATGTTGTCAAAATTAGTTAGAAATGAGCGCAAGAAAACATCGGGTCATTAATAACAATAAAATAAAATGATCTGGAAGGCCGGTAATAATTACCCAGAGGGCCGGATCCGGCCCCCGGGCCTCGACTTTGACATGAAGTCGACATTTTTTTTCGCAATCTGTCCCTGTTGGAGCCAGACGATGTCAGTAGTTGTGATTTCTAGGGAAACATCTACTCAACATAAGTAAAACTTAGGATGGGATGTGGGCCCCATTTTGGTTTACCTTTGGGCGGAATTGGTGGGCCCCATGTGGGTTCAATGGTAGCCCCATCTTTGTTTGCCTCCGACGACAAGCGGCTGAAATGAGCTTCCTGTGACTCGATGGGAGTTGTTGGTTCCAAGTGGTACCACCTACTTTTATCGAGGCATCCCATTGTTTAGTTTATAACATTGTTAATATATTATTATTTATAAAAAATAATCTAAGATAGTAAAAATCTATAGCATTTTGGCTTCCTGTTTGGACCGTGAGGGGGGAGGAGTCACTCCGTCCAGTTCTTATTTACAGTCAATGGAAAAAACCCAACTATACCTGCCTGATAGACAAAATTTTGGGTTAAAAATGTAAAGGTCAAAGTTTGACATTCGTGTTTTGGGACCTCGTGTCTGTCACAAACCGTCATGTCTCAAAGTAGAAGTTGATGTGAAGAAGAAAAAACTCCCAAACCTGAAACTGTTTTTGCTTGATCATTTAGCTTAAACTTTCTCTTTGAGGGTCGGGACCAAACCTGGCAACAACATCAAAACAAAAAGCAGAAAAAACATCATTGTTTTTGCGCAGTCGACATAAAATAAGATACAATTACCAAACTAAATAAAAACATGAGTAGATTTTACTTTAAAATTGTCCAATTTCTACGTTTTATCAGTGAATAAAACGGCTGAGAGCTGAACGACTGAAAGCAGTTCTAATATTGACTGACAATCAGACAATATTTACAGCTGAGGAGCCGCGTGCGCAGTTAATCTGAGCGCGTGAAGAGTGCAGAGCTGCCGCGTCTCTGTGGGTGTTCAACCTGCCTGTGTTTGGTATTCCGTGCAGAAAGCCTCCCACGCCCCGTGTGTCCGCCCACGCGCGGATTTGCGTCACACAGGGAGCGGCGTGGGCGGGAGAGAGAGACACACAGAGAGAGAGAGGCTCTGTGGCAACCGCGCGGAATATCCCACTTTCCTCTGCAGCCCGCGTGAAGCTGCGCGCGCGCAGGATATGGAGCAGGAAGAGCTAACAAAATAAAAGCATTAGGAAAAATTGGAGTTAAACTTTTTCAAGAGTTAAATGTTTCTATGTTGTATATTATTAATGTTTTATAAATAAATATGTAAATTTTTTTCATCTGTTGCTTAGATTTTATTCTAATTTTCTATTTGTTTAGTTTAAATGATTTTGA
Organism: Oryzias javanicus; assembly: GCA_003999625.1. Classification (NCBI taxonomy): domain Eukaryota; kingdom Metazoa; phylum Chordata; class Actinopteri; order Beloniformes; family Adrianichthyidae; genus Oryzias; species Oryzias javanicus. The sequence continues at coordinate 4,120,289 of CM012438.1, forward strand.
ATTTTGTAAAAAATAAAATAAAATTCGAAAGTAATATCAGGGGCGGAGCTAGGGGGGCATTGGGGGCTGCCCCTCCCAGTGAAAAGTTTTTGTTCCAAATTTTTTAGTCAATATTAGTTCAAAAAACAAAATCAACAATACAAGCTTCTGCAGGCGCTAACAATAGCGCCTCAGCTACAGAAAGTCCTGTTTTGAATGTAATTACAGCAGCATAATACACAATAATCTAAGTAAATTATACATAGTAACACAACAATAAAAAATTTTTTTACCCTTTCATTTTTAATAGCCGTCCACTCTACTGTCGTGTCCCCTTCCAAAGTCTTCTCCTTCACCCCAACATAAAATCTTGTAGCTCCGCCTCTGAGTGAAATAATTAATTTATTTTATACCTATTATATATATATTTTTTATGTTTAAAAATGAAGTTTTTACTTTCACGTCATATCACTGGGCAATTAACGTGTTCTTGAACTGGCATGTTGAGTCCCCAGAGTTCACACTGGTCAAGCAGGGAGGGGCTTCTTCTTCTTTTGCTGTGATTTACAAATAACAGCGGGAAGAGGGTTGGTGGGAAATGTCATAGTGGGGCAAAATCTCACTGATTAGGCTGGAAAAGATTCAGTGCTAGCATCCTAGCAATGGCAGCTATGGATTAGCATCATGTCAGGAGAGCGGCCTTGGTTTATCTTTTATGTGAAAAACAAACACAGACATTGTCAGGCTCGTTTTTGTGGCTGCATTCACTGGATAAACCACCTACAAAATCCAATCCCAGATTGATCAAAACTCAACCCGGTTTAACTGGCAGAGCGTGTTCAGTGGCCACATGTTTTGAATAAAGCCTTAAAAAAGTCATAAAAACATGCTTGTATACGCATGGATGCATTAGCTTTGAACATACATTGACTTTTCATTGAAAATGGCCGCTTGAACTTAGGGCGGTGTAAACGTAGCTTGAGGTTGAGAAGTTGGACAATGAAAGCTAGATAGTAGCTTTTCTTCTCCGTCCAGATGCTCTCTCTATTCCCTAACTCTTAAAGGACTAAATAGTGTGGTAATATTTAGTTCCCCGGATTTTAAGCCGTATGCTAGCTTATGGGGTCCAGGTGACCTAAGCCTTACTTTGACGTGTTATCCATCCAATAAGAAATGTGGATGAAGGATGACAGAATTCACGTCTTCCGTGGACAATTAAAAAATCATTGAAAATAAAAAAGTTCAGTTTTGTGAGGTACAGATGCCAAATGAGGCAAAATTTCTTTGTGATTTTGGGCTATATAAATAAAATTGAATTGAATTGAATAGATGACCCCACTTCCAACATCAACACACCTACGATAGCACTAGGGTTCAAATAATTCTGACACATGCTAGCTATTTTTTTTTTCCAACGTCATGCATATTTGCTAAAACAAAAAACCTAATAATATAAACATTTTGCAAAGACTATTTATGAATCCACTGGATTCTGATGATGAAAACTCATAAGATTTGTAAAACATATTTTTCAAATGACAAGTCCTTCAAATGCAATGCATTGTGGTCTAAATTCCGACCATGTAAGTATTGATGCACAGAATCTTTTCAAGACGTACACAACTGTTGCAATTCCACTTGATTGCATTTTATTTACTGACAAGTACAGCACTTTATTACTTTTTAGTATTTGTTACACACTTGTTAGAACCTTCTGGGACCTTTTGACCTATTTGTAGAGCTGTAAATGTTTACGTTTCCATTAATTCTAATTCTGTCTAAAGCTCTAAATCTCATCTGTACATTCAGCTTTAACTTCCTCAAATCATTCTGAAGACAAAACCTCTCATGAGTGTTTTATGTCTGGAACATGTTACATCAGCTGCAGCTACAACAAAAGAACTTGTAATTCTATTCAATAATTGGGAGTGTCATAAAATGCACTGATGACGTGGAATTATATCTTTCTGGCTCAACAAATAACTTTTTTTTGTTGATACTGTGAATATTTTGTATGTTTGGTTGATGTTTGTCCTTCTGAAACAGGAAGAGAAAGCCCAAAATATATACTTTTTAGATAGACGTTTTAAATTAACAAAACTTAAAATGATAATTATTATATTATTGTAAATAAAAAATATATTAAATTATGTAATCATAAATGAAATATACAAAATAAAATTAATCAAATTGAGACTTTTCATATTTCAGAATTTTAAAAATATTTTTATTTTATTATTATTGTTTTGTTTATTGCTTTGTTGAATTAAAAGCAATTCCCAATATTATAATTTCATGCAGGATTCCACCAGTAACTTTTTTTTTCTCGTGCTTTTATTTTGTAACCGCACGCGGAAGTGCGCGCGAGACGTCACCCCCGGCTTTGACGTTAGCGCTCGTGCAGAGGAGGAGAGGACTCACACACGCTCACGCTCGCACACCGCGCGCACTCGGAGCCGCGGCGAGGTCAGCGGCTCTTCTTCTTCACTCTCCTCCTCCTCCTCCTTCTCCTTTCAGCAGGAGAAAAGTTTGCGCGCAGACAACGGGAGCTTCACGCGCGCAGACGACGGGAGCTTCACGCGCGCAGACGACGGGAGCTTCACGCGCGCAGACGCTCTGTTTTTATTTTTTAGAATTGCTCCTGGAAGGATCTTCCTCACAGAAAGACAGTTCCTGCATCCCGGCAGTACGAACTGACATCTTTCTGTTGAAGAGGAGCAGCCAAAACAGGGGGAGGATTCGAACCATCAACTCACCAGGTATGCCCGTTTAGATCGGAACTATAGTTTGCAGTCATGCTGCAAGAAACGTAAACGAAACCGCAAATAGAGATCAGATCATGCTTTTTTCCCCCCGGGACTCATAGTTTCTGCAGGTGCGTTTGTTGTTTAGTCTGATCGTCCGCGCGCCGCAGGACGGGATCTCTGCGCGCGCGTGCGGTCCGCTTCCCGGTCGATTGAGGAAGTTCCCCGCTGATTCACGGCGAAACCGTCGGATTCTCTCTTTTGACGTGACGCGCTGCGTCCCGGGAGTCCACGGTGCGTGCACGCGCGCGCGCTCGCCAGGTGAAAAGTCCTCAAACTCTCGCTGGGAGCGATGGTCCCTAAAGCTGCCGCGCGCGTCTGCAACCTGCAGATGAAACAACAGCGGCCAGTCTGCGTGTTCTTCTATGGATAATGGACTAAAAATCACGTTTAGTTACTTGAAAAACAAATATATTATCAAGTGCAGATAAAAGAACTGAAGTACTTTGATCTGAAGCAGCTACTTCCTTTGATGTGTGCGTCTCCAAAGACCGGGCAGGAGCCTCTCAGCATCACAGCTAATCCCATGAATGAGGATGAGAGTGCCTGAAGGAGCCCACAGGTTTTTGACCCATGTTGTCTGCGGGTCAGGAGAGGTTCAAGACAGCGGTGGAAGTCCTAGTGTACAGTGGGATACCTCGAGCATGGTGGTAGTGTTTGATAGTTCTATAAGACGACGCAAGTCCTATAATGGACGGTGAGAGTCCTAGTGAGTGGTTCTAGTGGACGGTAGGAGTCTTAGTGGACAATGGGAGACCTAGTGGAGGGAGGGACTCCCAGCAGGCAACAGGAGTACTAGTGGACAATGGGAATCCTAGTGGACAGTGAGAGTCCTAGTGGACAGTGGGGATCCAATCGCATGATGGGAGTCCTGGAGGATGGTGAAAGTCCTAGTGGACAATGGATGTTCTAGCAGACAACCCAAATCCTAGTGACTAATAGGAGTATTAGTGGACAATGGGAGTCCTAGCAAAGGACAGGAGTCCAAGTGCAGTGTACTAAGTGCACTTTTGGGCAATTGGAGTCCCAGTGGAAGGTAGGAGTCCTACTAGACAATTGGAGTCCTCGCGTTGGGTGGGAGTCCTAGTGGACAATGGGAGTCCTGGTGGAGGGTGGGAGTCCTAGCAGACGAGTCCTTGTGAACAATAGGAGTACTATTGGACAATGGGAGTACTAGTGGACGACAGGCGTTCTAGTGGACAGTGAGAGTCCTAGTGGATGATGGTAGCCCTCGAGAACTGTGGGAGTCCTAGTGGATTTGGGACCTTCATGGGTTCTGCAAGAGATACATGGGTGAGATCTGTAGTACACTAATGGGTCAACTGACCTCTGCACCATCGCTCCGTTCAGTTGGTCAAATCTGTTTGGGTTTTGAGTACCTTAGTGAAAGTTACAGGAACTGATGTGATAAATTCTTTCCCAGTTCCTTTAGAGATTGAGTTCGACGTAAAGATTCAAGTCGTTTCGATTTTGTTTTTCCATCTATTTCATGCTTTTCACAACAGGCTTTTAAATTCCTGAACTGCATAGACGGCTGGACGTGACGTCAGGATGAGTGTCTCTGCTAGATAAGGACAGTTGGAATACAAACTCGCCAGAGCATTTTTTTTATCCAAACTGACCTTCACCTACTTCTCCGCTCCTACATCCTGAAAGAACCTGTTCAGGACTTACTCCCTCTGGGTTTCTCTTCCGCTCTGAGTTTTTTCTTTCTTTTTTTTTTTCTCAGCGCAGTTGACGCCTGCTTGGCTCCCAGGGCTTATTCTGGGTGAGGCGAGCCCACCGCCTACACATCCTGCAGGGGTGGAGAGCGGTATGTGGTCCTCCCAGCAAGCCGGGCCCGGCTGACTGCCACTCCTCTGTCAGTCGGGCCTCCGCAGGGTCAAAAGTAGGCCGCCTCAGTGCTCTCACAGAGCAGTAAATTAAAATACGGAGAAGAAACAAAACGATGTTTACATCTTTATCTGCTGTTCTAAGCTCCTAACTCTCTGCTATGCCTCATCTTACCAGAGCGTGTAACTATAGACAGCAGTTGTAGACTCCTCAAGCTCTGAAAGGCTTGATCTGAACTCCAACATAGACCACACAGATGATGGATGTTTTTGGAAACTGCTCTTGGGTGCCACAACTTCCTGTCACGCCCATCCTGGTCTGATCTTGTACCCTAAGTAGGGTCAGGAATACCACCTTGAAATACCGAGTGCTGTCAGTTTTAGGGCAATGGAACCAAATCCCTGGGCCGATACAGATCTATGGATCGTATGATATGGGGCCACAAAAATACTATCAGTAACTTTTACTATTTTATGGTATGTCTATGTTCTGGTTCTGAAGGAACTTTAGGAAAACTACCGGATTCTATCCACCACATCCATACGACTCGCTCTTGACACATGTCAAGTGGTTCCCCTCACTCAAGTGTCTTAAATACGTCCGCTCTCTTTTTAAAAGCGGCTAAAAAAATAACTTTAAAGTCATACAGACAGGTTCGGTATTGTCTGACATAAAACCGGTCCGTGGCCTTTAAAGCAAGAAAGTCCTGGTTCAAATCCCGGCTGGGTCCGTTTACATCGTTCAAAGGTTAATCAAAGACCCAAAATTGTCTCTTAGGTGTGACTTTGAGAGTCTGTAGTCCTGCGGTGGACTGGAGACCCGTCCAGGACTGTTAAGAGAAATACGGTCCAAGGTCGTATCTGGTGTTTAAGGACCAGAAAATGTGAACTTAACCTTTACTTTAGAGTTTTGCTGCCTTTTGGTTTCATTGATCAGTTAATTAAAATCTCAAGTTCAAGTTAATGAGTAAAAAACAGATTCAACAGTTCATAATGCACGTCAATGCCTTTGACGTTTAAATGTTGGAGTGATGTCCAACATGACTTGAAAGGTCAATCACACAACTTTCTGTCCTGGAAGAAGGAAAAGGAGAAGTCTAGTAGAAGTGTCCAATTCTTGTTAGGCAATGCTACCATATCAACGTACGTCTGATGTTTCCTCAGGTATGGCGGCTGTGTTGCCGAGAACCCTGGGTGAGCTGCAGCTCTACAGGATTCTGCAGCGGGCCAACCTGCTCTACTACTACGAGGCCTTCATCCAGCAAGGCGGTGATGACGTTCAGCAGCTGTGCGAGGCCGGCGAGGAGGAGTTCCTGGAGATCATGGCTCTCGTCGGGATGGCGAGTAAGCCCCTACACGTGCGGCGCCTCCAGAAAGCGCTGCGAGACTGGGTCACCAACCCGGCCATCTTCAACCAGCCGCTCACTTCGCTGCCGGTCTGCAGCATCCCCGTCTATAAGCTGCCCGAGGGCTCGCCCACGCTGCTCACCGCTCAAGACAGAGCCAACACCGCCAGCGTCAAGTTACCCAAAGCCATTGCTGCCGCCTGCTCTGACCCGGGAAAGCTGGACGTGGCTAGGGACAAAGTGTCTGCCGGGTCGCCCCTGCAGGGCAGCAGCGAGGTCCGGTTCTGGTCGGGACACAGCAACGACAGCGAGCACAGCCTGTCCCCGTCAGATCTGGGCTCTCCGTCCTCGCCCAGAGACGCTCTGGAGGCGTTGGATGCAGCGGCGGTGCAGTCGGTCCTGGAGTGCGTGGACCGCATGGCGCCTGGACTCCCAAAGACAGACCTGGCCGAGGTCAAAGACCAGCTCAAGAGCAACAAGAAGCTGGCGAAGATGATCGGACACATCTTTGAGATGAGCGACGACGAGCCGCGGCGGGAGGAGGAAATTCGGAAATACAGCGCCATCTATGGACGCTTTGACTCCAAGAGGAGGGACGGCAAGCACCTGACACTGCACGAGGTGGACGGAGGCCCGAAACGTTTGTGCGGCTGGACTCTAAAAGTTGGCGTTAACGGCTTTCTCTGTTTGCGATGCTCAGTTGACGGTGAACGAAGCGGCGGCGCAGCTCTGCATGAGGGACGTGGCGCTGCTGACGAGACGAGACGAGCTGTTCGGCCTGGCGCGGCAGATTTCCAGAGAGGTCACCTACAAATACACTTACCGCACCAGCAAGTAAGAACATCCGCGCTTCCCCTCAAACATCCACACTTACACAGAGTTTTCTGTAAGACACAGAAAACATGAACTGTTGTCTGAAAGTACACAGATTATCCTTCTATGTTTTACTATTGAAGAAATACTTGTTAAACCCTCTAGCTTGTTAATGACGTCGCTGCCATAAAAGTTTTGCTTTTTTCTCTTGCAGATGTTTTGCTTTAAAAAAAAGATGAAAGAAAAAACAAATGAATATGGGTAAATTTAGCATTAAGTGTTTCATTTTGGATCTTTGCTTTTATTTAGCTTATTTTTAGCACTTTCGTATTTTCAAATCATTTAGCACATTAGACACTGATTGATTTTTTTTTTACTTTTTTTAGCTTTTTGATTAGCATGTGTAGAATCACAATGAGTATTTTTACTGTTAAACAACTTTCCTAGTCCTTAGATGTCTATTTTTAATAACACATATAGCATCATAATTAGCTTTTTTAGAATCTCTTGCTTTTTTTTAATAAAAATTTTACATAAATAACGTAGCGTCATATTTAGCATAATTAGCATTTAGAAAGTTTCCTACCTATTTTTACTTCCATTTGAATAACAAGTGTAGTACATAATTAGCATTTAGCATATTTCCTAGCTCTTTGTTGTCTTGCAGTTTGTTTGTTTTTTTTTTTAAATTTTGATAAACAAGTGTTGCATCAAAATTTGGCATTTTTAACTTATTGTACTTGTTTTTTTCAAGGAGTTTTAGTTTTTTTCAGGGTTAAGCATCATAATTAGCATGGTTAGCATTAAGCAAATATTTTACCCCTTGTTCTTTGCATTATTTACTTTTACTTTTTTAAAATTTGAATTATAATCTTGTTGCCTTTTTTGATTTTACATGTGTTTTATCTAAACATTTTTATTTCCTTTTTGTAACTTTTAAATATTTTTGTACAGCACTTTGAATTGCTATGAGTAGGAATTGTGCTTAGTAAATAAACTTGCTTGCTTTTATACAATTTTGATAACTGGATTTAGCATCACAATTTTAGCATTTTTGCAACTTTCCTAGCTTTTAGGTGTATTTTTATATTAACAAAATATATTTTTCTACCATTTGATGAACAAATATATGATCCTAATTTATAGTTAATAATTAATCAACTTCTCTAGCTTGTAATTGGTCCTGCCTTATTTCAAGATATTAGCAGTTTGGCTAACAAATATAGCATCAAAATTGGTATTCTCAGCATTAAAGAACTTTCTTTCTTTTCCTTTTCATTATTTATGATTTTTTTGTTAATAAATTAGCACCATAATTAACATTTTGAAGCATTGATAAAGCTTCATAAAAGCTTTTAGGTGTCTTTAACTCTTTTAGAGTTATTTTTTAGCATTTTGATAAACAGATGTAACGCACAAATTAGCATTTTTAGCACTGATAAAGATTGAGCTTTTTAGTCTAGTTTTTCTTAAGTTTTTTTGTTTCAATAAACAAACTTTTTGCTTTTAAGCTTTTTTTTTCATCTTTTAGTGTTTTTTAGCATTACGATTAGCAAGTGTAGCATCATTATTAGCGATTGCAACTTTGGGGAATTTTCTTTCACCGTCTAGCTAAACTGCAAGAAGTTAGCTTGAAAGTTAGCCTAAAAAGTTAGCCTAAAAATGTGATTTAGTAAAGCGTTTTCTGTTTTTGTGCAGGTCTCGCTGTGGGGACAGAGATGAACCGTCCCCTAAGAGGATTAAAACAGAGGTGAGCTGAGTTCCAAACTAAACATTTACTTCAATCTTTTTTTTTTTTACATCATTTCTTGTACGGCGAGCAAAATCTTTGACATTTTCATGCTTGTAACAATTTTCAAGCTCCTGATTGGTTAGCGGCTGATCTACGGAGCTCTGGCAGACAGAGCTGCTCTGTGTTGGATAATCAGAGAGGAAAAGCTCAGAGCAGCAGCAGACTTGAACAGATTACAAAGGGATCTCTCAGCCCTCCTCTCCCGGCGCTCTTGTTCTCGAGGCGTCTTTGAATGCCTCCTCTCAGCGTGCGAATCGATGATGGAAAACATGTGGCGGCGGCGGGCTCTGCTGGGATTTTGAGAGCCGAGCCGAGAGCGGCAGATGAACAGACACCTGTTCACAAAAGCTGCTCTGAGACGCCGAAAAGGGAAATTCCTGCAGAACCGAACAATCAGCAGAACAGAAATAAACCCGGAAGTCGTTTAGGAGTTAAATCGAACTATAAAATAGCCTAAAAATAATGATTTTTGCTCACTTAAGTGAAAAAGTATTCTTCTTTTTGCTCGTTTTGTCACTAGGAGAACTTCTTCGACATCCAGGAGGCTCTGCAGGCCATCCATATGAGGCAGGAGATGCTGAGGGAGCAGCTGGCCTGCGCCAAGTCCAAAGGGGAGGAGACGGTCGGACGTAACCTGCAGGTAGGTTTCCAGTTGCTTTAACCCATTCTTAGTCGTGATTCAGCTGTGTCATCATTCATAAAAAACAGAAGGAAAGCTGGTGTTGCAAAAAAAGAGACCAAGGAGAACATGTTTTATTTTAAAAAGTGAGAATAATTTATTTTTCTTATACAGATTTTGTAAATCCGCGGGAGAAATAAAAGGATTTTATTATTTACTATATTATTTATTATTTATTTATTAGGAGTCCCTTCCAACGTGGACTCTGCGTCTTCTCCTCATGAGAGGCGGCGTGTGGGAGGAGACATGTTTTCTCCTTCACCCTCGTCTGGCGAGCGCGAGGCATTCGCGGTCCTCGCGTTCGTCCCCGGCGAGGATTCGGCGAGCCGGGGTTCGCGCGCTGGCATGTTCCACTTGTCACGCTGATGTGATTTACTCAGGAATCGCGTTGAGGAGAACAGAGGGAGGGATTTCATGGCTGCGTTTGCGCTGCGGGCCGTCGGGTCGCCCAGCGAGGGCGAAGGAGGCGTCCCGCTGGGACTTAGAGAAAATGACTGACATGAGCGCGAGCTGTGTTTGTTCTGTACATCTTGCTGACTGTTTATTATTTTTACCAGGATCTATTATTTAGTGTTAATAAACCAGTTACTATTAAAGCCAAAGATAAAACATAAAGAGAAAAGAAGTTTCCTATAGCCCTGTGGAGTTCCTCAGGGTTCCGTTTTAGGCTCCCTTTTCTTTTTCTAGTTTATTTCATTTATATTTATCTGGGGTTTAATTTGAAACAATTTTTTAAATAAAGATTTGTTTATTTCTTTTAATAATGCATAGTTAATGGTCATTAATGATAAGTCTTTCTCTCTTGATGCTGAGGTTTTATTGATCAAAGTTAGCAGTAAAACTTAAAGCCAAAAGATTTGTACAGATTTTAAACACAGAAAAACTTTGATTATAAATTGTTCTATTTATTGTAAATTCATTGAATGTTATTTTATTTATATGCAATTCAAAATGTGTCTAAAATTGAAAAAAATAATGTTTCCTGCTTTCCTGGCTGCCCCATGGGGTTACTCAGGGTTCAGTTTAGGCTCCCTATCTTTTTTTTTTTTTTGCTGGGGTTTGATTTGAAAAGGTAACCTTCCTAAAAGATTTTTTATGTTAAGATCAATAACCAGTAATACATTGCTAATATTGAATCACTCTTGAAGTTTTCTTTCTAGATGTTGAGCTTTTGTTGATCTAAATAAGCATCTTCTGTATTTGTAAAACTAAAATAAAACAATTTTTTTAAAGCCAAAGATTTGTAAGAATTTTAACCAAAAACTACAATTATAGCATGTTTTTTAGTGTAACTCTATGAAATATTCCTAAAATTATGAAAGAAAACAAGTTTTTTACATACGTAGCTTTCCCGTGAGGTTCCTCAGGGCTCCGTTTTAGGGTCCCTTTCCTTTTTCTAATGTGTTTCAATTTTCAATAAACTCCTATTGGATGTGTTTATGAGAACATCAGTTTCCATTAATACATCATGCAAATTTTCTCTCTAGTTGAGCATTTGCTGATCAGAGTTGGCATCTTCAGCGTTAGTAAAATTTAAATTGAAAAAACAAAACCTTCCCTTAATTTATTTTAAAAGTCTTTTTGTTTTTATTTGAATACTTAAACAGCTTGGCACTCTCCTCAGGAACTTGGAAAGTGATTCAGTAGCTGCTCCAGGGGTTCCCAGGGCTGAAGTGACTTTAGTTAACAGATCCTGGAGCAAATGGAAACAGCTTTGGGATCATTTAGTCTCTCCAGCATCCAGTTCCTGCTAGACTTCTGTGCTTCTGGTTTTACTTTTACTTATTAAGTTGTGATGAAATGTGTTTTTATTCCAATTCAGTCCTTGTTTATTTCCTTATAATCAAAGTAAATGAAACAGGTAAATCAACTTTTATAAATGAAAGTCCACTTAAATACCATAAAATTCAAGAAAACACTTTAAAATATATGTCCTGGGCAGGCTTCGCCCACCAATATTGGCTCCGACCATAAGTATACCTTTTTTGAGTTCCAGAGTTTTTTCTTTTTTTTTTCCCACATTTTAAGACGCTACAGAAGACCCGGCTGACCCAACCACACCCCCCTGTAGGTTTGATCGGTTGCCCGGTGATCTCAAACAGGAAGGATTAATAAGATGTTTCGGACAAATCGGGATCAGTTTATTTCTTGGAAGAGAAAAAAACTTTTTTGCCTCTTGCTGCTGCAAACTTTTTGTGACGGTGACAAAAGCACCAATGGCTGTGGAGGAGTGGGAAAACCCCCAAAAAAAGAGTGGGTGGACCTCTAATGTTGATGATCAACTTCATGTCCTTATATGGTCATTTAAGTGCCAAGTCCAAAGATTTGAGCTTTTCACCCCAATTTTATGAACTTTCTGTTGTTTAATCCCACTTACAGCTACAATGCACCCATCATACTGGTGCATTGTGAGAAAATCCCACAATGCACCTGTAAATGTCAGTCTTTTCCTGCTTTAGGTCATCAGTTTGATTCTCTGTCCCGCAGATGCAGCTGGAGCGCCTGCTGGCAAGGCAAATGGAGATCCTGCAGGACGCCGCGGTCCAGGAGCGCCTGCAGGCTCTGGACTGGAGGATCCCGCCCGCCGCCCTGAAGTACCTCAGCGACACTCAGAACACCAACGGCGTCGCCGCCGCCGCCGACGTCAGCAGAGACGGCCAAGGTAGAGAAAATCTTCCACTTCGCTCTCGGGTGTACTCTTATTTTGGCAAATTCTGAGTTTTCGCAGCTTCATTTTCCTGTAGCCCCGCCCACATTCAAGTAGCTACTTTTGAAGTTGCTGTAATCAGAAAAACAGAACTTGAACGTAGTCGAATTTTTGGATTAATTTGGAGGTTGTGAACGCCACAGACAAGAAGCGTGGAGAGAAACGGCGCCCGTAGGTGCAGATTTCCCCACCCAGTTGTCATCTTTTCCTTCTTTTTTGATCTCCTGATCTGACTCCTCAAACGTGGATGTGGCGGGTGGGGGTGGGGGGAATCATAATTCAGGATCGCACTTGTCCTCCAGGCCTCGTCTCATTTTCATCCCTTTCCTCCCTCACCCACTCCCGACAGCTCATTATACTGCTGCTCCCACAAATCCCACAATGCACCTGTAATTATGGCGCCCACGCCTGTTTACCTCCAGCCAGTTGCCTGGAGGGGGGTGTCTTTTTTTTTCTCTCTCTATCTGCTCTGCTTTTTTCCACTTTTTTTTTCCTTCTGTTTTTTTCCGCCTTGATTTATCCTTTTTTTTTGGGCTTTTTCTTTGCCCGTTTCTTTTTTTTTCCTTCTTTTTTTGTTGTCTCTCATGATGTTATTATCTTCTTAACGGTAAATCTCAAGAGGTCAACAGGAATATTTTGCCACATAAAATTTTGCACAGCTATATGGAGGTTTTATATCATTACACTTTACTAAATAAAACATGAAACCTTTATTAACAGAGCTGTCTTTGACCGTTTACGGAAATCCCAAAAATCCAGTGGATTTAAAAAGCTGAGAAAAGCAGCTTTGCGCTGATAGATAACACTGACATGATAGTAACTATTTAAGGTAGTAAAGTCTTACTTTATGTAAATTATTGCTTGTTGACACAAAGCTGCTTTACGTTAATTGTGAAAACACTTGCTGTAAAATGTAACATATTAGCGCAAAGCTGCTTTATGCTAGTTTACGTTAAAGTGTGAAGCATCAGCGTAAAGCTGCTTTACATTAGTTTACGATAAATGTAAAATCACTTTACTACTGTAAAGTGTTGAATGTTAGCATAAAGATATTTTACAATAGCTTGCATTAAATGCAGAAATACTTAACTACAGTAAAGCGTTTAACATTGGTGTAAATCTGCTTTACGTTAGCTTACGATAATGCGAAAACACTCAACTGCAGTTAAGTGTTGGACATTAGCGTAAATCTGCTTTACTTTAGTTTATGTTAATTGAGAAAACACTTAGCTACAGTAAAGTGTTCCACATAGGTGTAAATCTGCTTTACTTTAACTTACGTTAATTGAGAAAACACTCAACTACAGTAAAGTGTTTAACATCGGTGTTAATCTGCTTAACGTTAGTTTACGTTAATGCGAAAACACTCAACTACAGTAAAGTGTTGGACATTAGCGTAAATCTGCTTTACTTTAGTTTACGTTAATTGAGAAAACACTTAGCTACAGTAAAGTGTTCCACATAGGTGTAAATCTGCTTTACGTTAATGCGAAAACACTTAACAATAGTACATTTTTGAACATTGGCATTAAGCTGCTTTACGTCATCTTGTTACTTGCGAAAACACTTTTTTACTGTAAAGTCTTGAACATCGCCGTAAAGCTGTTTACGCTAGTTTACGTTGGTTGCAAAAACACTGTACTTACTGAAGTAAAATTTGCTTCTCTCCTCGTCAGAGTCAATTAGTTTACGCTAACTGCATAAAGCCTTTTCCTACTGTAAGTGATATATATGCGCAAAGCCGCTTTTGTCTTTCCTCATAATCCATTGGAATTGTGTTAATTAGGTAAACAGTTAGTGTGTTACTGTAGTTCAAAGAACATCAACACAGTTTTTGAAGCTCTAATGCTAAAGAGTTCTGAAACAAAAATTAGCTTAAAAAATTATGAGTATTGTTGGAATTTATAGAGGGTACTGTAGCTTATTGGGTTGATGAGTTTTTTTTCAAATCGGTTGATTGGAGGATAATGCTAAGGTTTTTGACCCTAGCATAGCCAGGAGTTTTAGCTAAGTGAGTGTAGGTAACCGGAAATTATTACCGCCCCACACGAACGGTAAAAAAAGATTATGGTTGACTTGTAGCTTTAACGCTAGTCAGTTTTCAGAAGAGGAGTAGCTTCATTCTGTCACAGAATTAGATCAAATGTGATGTTTGTTTTGTTTGGCAGATGATCGACCAATCAACTTGCGGGTTGTGAGTCAAAACATGCAGGAGGGGGAGCTCCCGCTAGGGAAGCAGCTAGCCAATGAGCTGAAGCGCCACCACAACCACAACCATAACAACAACAACAACAGCAACAACAGCAGCAGCGGCAGCTCAGAGGAGACCAAAACACCAGCAACAGGTCAGCGTTGTAGCCTCGAGTTTTTCTTGTTGGCGTTTTCAATGTAAACCTCTACGCTGATGACGCCACTCTTCTTTGCTTCAGAAAACGGAACGTCGCACCGGGCACCCAGCTCCACGGAAAAGAAAACTATCAAATCAGAACCGGAAGACTCCACATAGTGCCTCCCCACCGACCCCCCCACCCCGACCCCCCCCTTGTCGTCCTCCTCCTCACACCTGACAGTATGCAGTTCCTACCCGTCAGTAGATACTAAGCAAGCACAGACACAGTAGAGCCTTAACAACCAACGTTGCCTCATGAATAGCATTTATTTTGTTTTTTCCTTTTTTCTTTCGTCTTTTGTTTTTCAAATAATTGCCAAAGCACATAAAGAGCACGCCGGGATGATCCCCTTTGCCTCCCCCCCGGGTGTTCTGCGGTGTGTAGACTCTTTACCTCTGCCAAGCTTTGCTTCTGTTGTGGTTTTTTTTTTTATGTGGAAATGTGCGGGGACTGAATCTTAACCTCAGATTTGAGTTAATATTACTTTACAAACTCCACTGACTTGCAGGAAAGTTTAGCTCATATTTATAAAGTCATCACATTTTTACACGCCCCCTTTTGTCCTCGCTATAATCAGTTACTATTGTTTAATACTTAAAAGACAAAGTAGTACCTCTTCCTCCATGCAGACCCTTAGATGTTTTGGTTCTGACTTTTTTGTTTGTGATTGCGCAAAATCGAATACTGATTAATATTAGTCGTAATCGTTTGAGTGTCTGCACATTTTTTTTAATCTGCCTCAGCTATATTTCCATAAAATACGTCACTGATCTCATTCTTGAACTGAATGAAAAAACTGGAAAGGAGCGCCGCCCCAGTGGTCTGACACCGCTACACTTTAGCCGTGTTAGCATATTTACAAAAACACCCAAACTTTAGTTGCAACATGTAAAAAAAAAAAATAGACTAATACTGGGAAAACAAATTTTACTTTAGATATGCTAACCCCCAATCTCGTTTGTAAAACAGAAAAAACACAATCCGACACTGCTACACGTTAGCCATGTTAGCATATTCACAGAAACAACCACCTTTAGTTGCAAAATTTAAAAAAATGATTCTGATTCCGTAAAATAAACTATTTTTGACTATGCTAACTCTCAATCAAGCCTATAATACGTAAAAAACATTGCTATACATTAGCCATCTTAGCGTATTTACAGAAACACCCAACTTTTAGTTGCAGCATGTAATAAAACCATACTGATACCGCTAAAACAAATGTTACATTAAATAAGCTAACCCCCACTCTTGCTTGTAATACGTAAAAAAAAAATACAATCCAACACTGCTACATGTTAGCCATGTAACACGTTAAAAAAACAAAAGACCGTTACTGCCACAACAAGTGTCTCTGCTACTAGGCTAACTGCCAACCATGATAGTGACACGTTAGCCGTATTAGCATATTTACAATGACACCCACCATTGTTTGAAAAACATGAACCAAAACAGAAAGATACTGCTAAGACAAACGTTACCATAACTACACTAACTTCTGACTTTGATAGTAACGCGTCCAAAAAAACAAAAATATTCAGACATTGCTACCCGTTAGCTGCATTAGCAAAATATTTTGACCAAGTACCCGTGTTTTGTCGTTTTTGGAAAAAAAAAAGAAAAAAACTTTTTGGTTCCCTTTATAGTGCTGAAAATATGGTATGCGGTAACCATGACAACAAGGGTGTTTTTACATGAAAGTTTGCATTGGAGGAGTTCAACGAAGTTATAAAAAAAAACGTTAAGATGCAGCCCCCGCCTCTATTTTTTTCCAAAATTTTGTCGTTCCCTTCAAAACGGGCAACCAGGAGAGGTGGGGAGCCTCCGCCCTCACCCCCAACCCCTTTACCCCCCCCCCCCATCTCCCCCGCCCAGCTCTTGTCCTGTGTATATTTCTGGGGAGGTCATTTACCGTACCGGGAGGGTGTACAGCGGAGTAGCAGCGAGGGACCTCCGCCGACGTTTATTCCTGGCGAGCCGGAGGCCGAGCGAACCGTTTCATTTCACTTTGTAATTTAGCAAAAAAACAAACTGCTATTGAGGAGAAACCACGCACCTACCAGCGAGGAGGAGGTGGGGGGGAGGTCTTCAGGAGTCTCCCAGCAGAAACTTTAAAGGAAAAGCAGCCTGTAAATAGAACTGAGAGCCTAATCTGTCCAGCAGGGGGATTTTTATTTTGTTTTTGTTTGTTCTTTCTTCGTCTGATTGTAACTTTAGCTGTAATTTTTCGGTGTCAAAACAGTGTTTCTGTATGTAGAGTAAACAAAAACAATGTCTGCTATATATCTATAAAAAAAAAAAAAATGATAAAGCTTCATAGCTTGTGTTTGTTAAAAGTAGAAACGCGTGTTTGTGCGTGTCATCCTGTAAATACACCCCCATCGATCAGAGTTGGGCTCACCCGGAGCCCCCGATGCAATATTTATGTAAGTAAGCGGTGTGTTCACGTGTCTGCCATCAGGCTGGGAATCCGTGTTTGTCTCGTCTCCGCAGACGGCAGCATGTTGTGTTTATCGTCCAGTGATAGATTAGGCTTCACCTAGTTATGCACCTGTTTTGTTTTTTTTTTAAACACTAATATATTTTATTTGTTATACGGCACATGAACATTAAACTTTATTTTTTTTTAACTCTACGGTGTGTTTGAGTGATGAAGGTGGGATGAAGGAGAGCGGCGGCGGCGAGGAGCTCTTTCCATTTCATTTTTTTTCGCCCTCAGATGAATCCCTGCGCCTCTCCGGCCATTTGCATCGGCGTCACATCGACACATTGTGAAAGTGCTCGATGACTCATTCTGACGCAGGTCCTTTTTCACATACCTCCCATCATCCTCTTCCTCCGCCCCCCTCCCGACGCGCGCACGCACGCGCACAGGCGTAGACATATTTTCTCCGGAGAGAAGCTGCGCTCGTGAACGCCCACGCCGAATGCCGCTCGCCGTGGCTCCGGCCCCTCCTCGCCCTGTCCTCCTCCTCTCCTTCCAGTGCAAAGTCACTGATGATGTTGTGTTGCCGCGGCAACGGCTGGAGGGTGGGCGGCGGCTCCACGGGCAAAGTGGGCGGAAGCCAGCCGCTAAGCGGCGTGGGAGGGAAGCGCGCCCGTCACCCTCATTTTTATTTTTTTTTTTTGAAAGGAACAGGAAGCTGACTGCTTTTGAGAAGGCGTGGGCGTCGGTGAATGATTGCCTCTCTGCTCCCTGCAGCTCCGGCGGGGAGCTCTCCTCTCCTTCCCTCCTTTTGTCTCGCTTCTGCA
Organism: Oryzias javanicus; assembly: GCA_003999625.1. Lineage (NCBI taxonomy): Eukaryota > Metazoa > Chordata > Actinopteri > Beloniformes > Adrianichthyidae > Oryzias > Oryzias javanicus. The sequence goes on from CM012438.1 coordinate 4,137,883, forward strand.
GTAAAGAAGGGCTTTTATTTTGAAATAAAAACTGCTTTTTTTATTTGAATCTAAAACTTATCAAAATTAAAGCGTGACGTACGTCTGAGGGATGCTGGAAGTCCCCCTTCGTTTCAGAGGGTTTCACGTCCAAATTCAGACGCGGCATATTAGTCATGTTTAGCCCACGTGGAGATCCAGGTGGGCGGAGCTTATGACCAGCTTTAGATAAAGTGCTATTTAAAAAAAAAAAAAAAAAAAAAAAAAAACTGTTAGTAATTTTCCATAGAAGGTCAACGTCCACAGAAGCGGAAGTAAAAAAAAAAAAGTATTTTGAGGGTTTTAAAATAGAACAATAATAATATATATATTTAGATTATATTAATATTTATCTATTTATAATTAAGTATTTAATTTGACCTGGAGTTCATCACCATCCTTCCAGTAGATGGCGCTCCAACCCTTTCAACTCCTTTGTTTATATTCTTTTCATTTAATCTGACAACGTGGTTCACCTTACACTGAATTAACAAAAACTAATTATAACAGCAATCTGAAAGAACAAACATAAATAATATTAAAATAAAAAATAATGTTTTTTTTCAAGGTAGAACTTTATCTTAAGGACAAGTTGTTAAAACTGTCCAATAATTAAAAAGAAACAAAAAATTTTAAGAAAAGTAAACAAAATAAGCATTGTTATGACATGCTTCATGATCAAATCAATTAAAAAGAAATATTTTAATTACATTTACTAGAAATTCTGTGTGCTTATCATATATTTATCACACATATATGTTTAGATATATTTTAAAGATCAAATATTCTTTTATAAGTTAGCCATCAATCATTTGAAAATTAAGTTTCTATTTATCTAAAACTAATTTTTAGCCCTTTATAATTACATTTCATGCAGTACCTAAACATCCCAGCAGGTGTCAGTAGAACACAACTTAAGTGCGACTCAAAACCACATTTTAGAAACTTATTCTTTCAGAAAAAATGAGCAAAAACATATTTGTATGGAATTTTTTTATATTTACTTTTTTTATTTAGCAGTGAAAAAAGTAATATTTATGATTGAGTCAATTATTTTAATCAATGATGAACAAAGTAAAGAGAAAAAAGAAGAATTTCCCTCCCCAAACTATTTGATATTTTTACTAAATATCATCCAAAATAAGTTTAAGAGTTTAAATTGCTCTATATTTTTTTATTTACCTATTTTTATATTTGTTCTTTTATTTATTTATTTTAAAAAAAGTCATTTATATATATATGTATATATTAGCACCAGGAATCGATAAAAAAAAAAATTAACTGGTTAATTGCAAATCTGGTAAAAATGAATCTGGATTAATCGCAGATCTTTTTTTTTGTTACAATATTTGCCCGCCACTTATTATCTGCAATGAATCACAATATGAAATCACAAGCAAAATTGTACATTCAGAACGCCTTTTTAACCTTTTGCAACATAAAACTGCCCTTCTCTACTTTTGAATTGACCCCTGTGTTTTTAATTTGAAAGACCTACCTGCTTGATTATCTTATGTCATTTTAATCAACTCAAACTCTTCTTTGTGACACTACCTTTATCTTGTTATTTTACTTTCTATGTTATATTCACACATTTGACATAAAATCATGTAAAAACACAAAATTCAGTCAAGAAAATGTTGATTTATTTGACTGTGGAAACCCCAAAAATGTTTAACAAACTGTTTTTACAACATAGAATCAAAGTTTTAGGTGTAATTTTGTAAAAACAACAAGAAAAAAAATTGTTAACAAACAAATCAACATATTTAATCCAAGCAAGAGTTAAAGATTCCTCTGGGCTTGTGTAGATTCATCTTCCAGACAGCCCAAAAAATAAGAATTTCTCTCCTAAGAGGCTTTTTCCCCCTGGAATTCTGTTTTTTTTCCAGCTTTTCTTTATTGTTTTTGTAAAAAAAAAAAATATAAAACATTTTTCTAGAAGTTTGATCCAGATCGGCTCGGCTGGAATCTACACAGGAGATGAGAGATGAGGTCTGCAAAAGCTGCCTCAGATGAGGAAAAGAAAGATCAAGCAGAGCTTTTTTAATCAGCACAATGAATTTTTGGATGAGTAATGAAGTCTACTCCACAGATGAGTAAAGAGTACAGCGGCGAGCATTTGTTATGAATCGAATAGCACAGCGGTAAAGAGGTTCAGACTTTTGCAGCAAATGATGCTCACAGAAAAAGAATTGTGTCTTCTGCATAGAGATGAATGTGGGAACCTCTTATAGAATCACCCATGTTATTAATATATATGCAAAAAAAAAAAAAAAAAATAGTGGACCCAATAATAGAGCCCTGGGGTACACCAGTGACACAAAAGGAGAGAGACAGAAATTGTTCTGATTTAATACGCTACTTTTTTTTTTTTTACTAGGATAGTTTGAGAACCATAGCAGTGCGTTTTCAGAGACACCAATGTCACGAAGCCCGTCAATAAGACATAAATGATTAACAGAGTCAAAAGCTTTCACTTCAAATAGATAAAAACTGCTGAGCTCTGCAATTTTGACTCCAAAGCAGAGGTTCTTTAAGGCTTGCTGTTGTCGCTCATAGCCAGATCTGAAACCTGATTGGACAGGAGATAAGATGTTTTGGCTTTGGAGGTAATTTGTAAGTGGACGATTTACAATTCTTTCTAAAACCTCGATTAGACATGGGAGAATGTAAATTTATGTTCAATAGTTGGTATCAGACCATTTACACAGTTTTATTAGTTTAATCTAGAAGATATATACACTTTCCACCCATATTACAAGATTTTATCCAGCTAAAACATAAATATATACAAAATTTTACTATAGATATAGATTCATAGATATAAAAAGTAAAGTAAAAGCTTATGGGAGACTAAAAGTTACATTAAAGTCTAATTAAAGTGAAAAACCTTCGTTTAAATCCCTAAAATGAGGATAAACGTCTGAAATTTGAGGTGACGAAGGTAAAGTAGTTCAAAACTCAACCTTAAACACGAGCGAACCTATTAAGATGATTGACAGCTCCACTAGCCAATCAGAAACGGACATTCCCTCCCGCTGTCCAATCAGATCTCGCGCGTGCAGGACCGCTTGGTTGTATCCATTGACTGTATCTGGACCCGTTACTCGACCTGAAAACGCCGTCGCGCTCACCGGGTTCCTCCGCGGTTCCGAACTCGGTCTCGTAGCGCTTCCAGAACCCAGAAGGTTCTTCTCTCACAAACCGGGTCGAGATGCTACATTTCCGGTCCACGGTCGCGCTGAGGGAGTTCCTTCACAGCCATCTGCAGCGGCCGCTGGCGGCTCGCGCCGCGCGGAGGGGAGCACCTGCCGCCGCCGCCGCCGCCGCGGGGACCGGCGGGAGGGCGCCCGGCAGGGGGAGGGCGCTGTCCGCGTGGACGGCCCCGCGCGGGACCAGGGGGTTCTGCTCCAAAGATGAAGCCGCCAAAGACTCCGCAACCGAGAAGTGAGTAGCGCGGGTTTCGAGGCGAACGTGAACGCACCACGGGCTAGCGCCGGTGGTTAGCAACGGAGGCAGCTGATAGTGACGATGTGTGATCAAACCCCCGCATTTCTACTGAAAACTCTCCCGTTTCTGATCAAAACTCCAGGAATAAAAACACTTTATTATCAAAAAGCAACAATTAGGTCTTAGATGTTTGATTGAAACGATAAAAATGTGTTTAGAAATGATCAAACCGAGTCGTGACCATCAGAATGAAGCAGCAGGAGCTTCATCCTCTGACCTGCTGCTGAAACTGCGTTTGTTGACTGAGCGCAGCAGCTTGATTTCACTAAAAGCCCGCGATCAGGAGCTGATGAAGGTCACTCCAGCCAGCATCTGGCATCGGGATACTAAGACTTAAAAAAAAAAAAAAAAACATCTAAAACCCATTAAGACAATAAAATAAAAGCCTAAAGCCCAATAAGAGAGACTTTTAATCTGAAAATATAGTTTTTTAGGTCACAGTGAAGCACCTGGAACCAAAGTAGAACATCATTTATGCTAGCTCTGTCTGTTTTTGAAAGTTGTTTATTAGTTAGCACAACAAGATGATACATTTTTGGCCTGTAATAAATAATTTAAAATTCTTTAAAATAGAATTTTTACTCCATAAATTGTTTTGGCCTCAGAGATAAAAACTGAATGAATTTAGGGTAGTGATCTGCTGCTATTGAAACTAATTTTCCACATATTTAGCAATTAAAAAACTCTTCCAGCAAATTTCTACCTAAGATTTTATTACTACACATTTTTTTAAAGATGTAAAGTATCCTAAAAAAAAAAAAAAAAAAAAACTCATGTAGTTTTAAGAGAATAACTTGAGTTACCTTTAGGGCAAACAGACTTAAGCTAGTTTTGTGGAACCAGCAGGCTTTAATTCTGAAATAGTTTCAAAATAATAATGATAAAAAAAAATAATAAAAGTTTAGAGAAAAATGTTTACATTTATTTTGAGTTTTATCCACTAACTATATTTTTTTATTATAAAGATTCGATTTATTCAGGCGTTCTCTTCATTTAGTTGATTTTGTAATCGGCTCCCAGCAAGGCATTTTTTTTTTTATCATTTCATTATATTGTTAAGCTGTTAAGTTATATCTAACTTCTAATTAATTTTTGAAGCATTTCAGCTTCTTCTTTTTTTTAGCTTTATCACTCTTTCAGTTAAGTTTTTTTGTTTAACTGTTAGCATTTTTTTTGCAATTAATTAGCAAAGATTTGATCTTTTTTAGCCTATATGGTTATTTTACGTCCATTTTTATAATATTAAAATATCTTTCATTTTCCATTTTATTTTTCTTAGAATATTTCAGCTAATAAATATTTTTTTTCAGCTGCTTTAGATCTTTTTTTACTGCTAAGTTATCTTTTCACATACAATTTTCACCATTGTTTAGCAGTAATTCTTTACTAATTATTTTAAAATTTATTTAAAAATATTTTCTCTTTTTAATTTTGTTATTGTTTAGCATGAAATTTCTGCTTTTTTAAATTCAGTTTGGCTTCTTTTTTAGCTGCTTCACACTTTTTATAGTGCAGCTTTAGCCGTTCTTGACATGAATTTCGTTTTAAGCCACAAGATTTGACCAAATTTGTATAATAAATAATTTTCCCCATTTTTGTTATTTGAAAAAATACAAATTTCCTACTATCATAGACATACAGCTTATTCACAAATTTGAATTTTTTTAATTTTTAGCATTAAATCAATTTCTTTAGCTTGAACCATTCTGATTCCACATCAACTTTTGACTTTTAAAATTCATCATTTTTGCATCAGAGATTTTTTTAATATATGGTTTTATTCTTAAAACTGGGTTTGATGAGAGTTTTGTTCAAACACACATTCAGGGGTTGCAGGTGTTTGGACAGCAGCTGAAGTAAACCACACGCCAGCTGTTTCCATCACATGCCGTCCTCTAATGAGACGAGAGTTTGGTGTTGACCGAAGCTTCTGCTCCTCTTCGTCCTGCTGCTCCTCCTCGTCCTGCTGCTCCTCCTCGTCCTGCTGCTCCTTTGACAGCATCGATTAGCACGAACAGATCTGCTCCAGATGAGCTTCTCCTCTTTGTCAAACGTTTGATTTTCAAGGGAAAGCCTCGCTGCATCAACCGTAGGAAATGATTGTTCAGATTTATCTGTATTTCAATGTGGTTCCAGCTGTTAACACGTGTACAGATGCAGAAAAAGTTGAGTTTGCGCACATTTCCGGAGTCATTAAACGCACCACTGCCCTGCAGGTTAGCGTTGACCCGTTTTACTGTTTGTTCTCAGATGATTTGCAGGAGATTTAGAGTTTGTGCGCTCAGCTGACTGCTTGTTAGCATCATGTTTTTCAGAGCACAAAAGAGAGTAAATTCTTTTTGGAAAGAAAGAAAAAAAAATCACATGATTTCATGAACTTTAATAAACTCTTTTTGCCTAATTTTCCACGTAGCTACCAATGGAGAAACTTCAAGGAATGAGGAATATTTAGTATCAAATTATTAGGAGAAAGACTCGTGCAAAAAAATAGGATGAAATAGAGACTAAACGTTTAGTTTGTAATTTCAGCTTCTCTCTGCTGTTTCACTCTTTTTCAGTTAACGTTGTGTTTAGCTGTTAGCATTTTTAATATTAAATCAAAAAAGTCTTGCTAATTTTCTTAGCAAGATTTCTGTATACTTATTTAGCAATTAGTTTTAAAGTCGTAAATTATCTTTAATTTCTGTTTTATCCCACATTTTAGCATTTTTCTGCAACTGAAGTTTTTTTAGCTGTTTTTAGTTTATTTTTTTCAGCAATGTTAGCATTTCAAATACACTTTCTAGCACAGTTTATGAGCGGTAATTGTTTATAATTACCAGTTTTTTCACTTTTATTCATTTTCAAATTTGGTAGCCTGGAAGGACGGAGCAGAGACTAAATAATTAGCTTGTAAGTTTTAGCTCTCTCAGCTGTTCCCCTCTTTCAGTTCATTTGGTCAGGAGCTTTTAGCATGTAGTTAGCAAAGTTTTGCTAGTTTTGTTAGATGCGAGACTTCCGTCTACACATTTAGCATTCAGTTTTTTAGTCTTAAATTATTTTTAATTTTCCATTTTATTCAACATTTCAGCATTTTTCAGTAAAATGAACTTCTTTTGATCTGTTTTAGGTTCTTTTTCAGCACAGCAAACTTAGTATTTAGTTTTTAGAATTGTTTAGCAGAACATGTTCACATTTGTTCATTTTAAAGTTATATAACATACATGGTGAATTTGGATGAAACAAACAAAAAATCGTCATGAAGTTTCAGCTTTTCTACTCTATTTCAGTTCATTTTGCGTTTAGCTTTTTTTGCATTTAATTAGCACATTTTTGCTAGTTTTCTTAGCTGTGAGAATTCTATCTACTTATTTATAGTCTTAAATTGTCTTTTTTTCCCTTTTTGGCATTTTTTAGCAAATGAAACCTTTTTGTTTTTTAGCTGTCACAGATTTTCAGCAAAATTATAATTTCAAATCCAGCTTCTAGCATAGTTCAGGAGTAAATATTCACTTCCGTTCATTTTAAAGTTATTTAGCATAAATGGTTATTTAGGATGAAACAGAAACGACATTGTTGTCATGTAATTTCAGCTTTTTCAATACTTTTTCAGTTCATTTTCTGGTTAGCTGTTAGCATATTTTGCATTTAATTAACAACGTTTTGCTAGTTTGCTTAGCTATAAGACTTATTTATTTATTTAAGTTATTTATTTACTTCTGTTTACACCTATGTTCCATTCAGTTTCATAGTCTGAAATTTTCTCATTTTTCATTTTAAACAAAATTTTTTAATTTATTCGTAAATGTAGCCATTTTTTTTTAGCTTTTGTCATAATTTTGTAACTATGTCAGCATATTTTTAACAGTTTTCAGGATTTTTAGCTGTAATTGTTTCTAACTGCCCTACATTATTTTTAAAGATATTTTCACTTTCATCCATTTTGATGTTACTTATTAAGAATAAAACAAAGCTAGTGCAGTTTAGAGACCTTAAAGTCCGTCCAGCTTCAGATCCTGGAATCTTTGGAACATCAGGCGGATCAGAGGAAAAAGTTCAGGAAGCTTCTCAGTTTTCCTGTTCTCCATTGTTGGAGTTGGCCGGTCTCCCGCGCTCCCTGCTGGTGAAACGCCAGTCGGTTTGTCTTTCGCCGCGCCGCCGGTCAACTCAATCTGTCCGAGCGAGATGGTGAAACCACGGAGAGCTGGAGTTACAGCTTGAAAATGACATTTCCCGTGATAACAGCCGGAAAAATGCAGAATCAATCTGACCCAGAACCAAATCAAGAACATTTCTTGTTCGCTCGTGTTCAGGTGCTCAAATAATTTAGGTAGTTCTGAACATCTGCCTCTGGAGTTCACGCTGAGCCTCTCACGCGCACGGACCTGCAGCTGAGTCACGGCCGACCTTCAAAACCTCCCCAAAAGGGAGGGGCGGGGCTAAAACATCAGCTGAGGGGATTTTATTATTTGATGCTTCTCTGTGAACTCATCTTTACTGCAGCTCCTCCCAAATCCTGGACAATGACTGAGGTTTGTGTTTGATTGTGTTTCATAATAAAACAAAGTCGTTCTGCATTTAAACCGTTTCCTGCAAATCCTGTTATGAATTGTGTCTTTTTATTGTTGTGCACTAATTCAATATTGTTCCCTCTTCAAACTCTCCCTGTTGTTGATCTGCTTTGCTTTGCATTTGTAAGTATGTTTCATCTTTATGATTTTACTTTTCTTTTCTTTAGTCTTTGTCTTCCTGTAGAAGTAGAGGTTTTCCACAGAAACCTGCCGGCCGCTTTTACTTTGAAACCCCTCCCTCCCCGACCCCCCCTCCCCTCCCCGTGGATGCCTTTCTTCTGCCCTTCCTCCCTCCCTCCGTTGTTCCTCCTGTTCTCTCACACAGTCTCTGATGTGAGCTCAGGTCAGAAGGAGACCACGCCAGCAAGCTCCCAAAAGCTCATTAGAGTGATGCTGCGTTCCAGGCTCAATGAAAAGTCAGGATTTCTCCATTTCTGCAAGCACAGAGCCCTAGAAAACGTCTAAAATCACACTTTAAGTACCGTATTTTCCAAACTATAGGAAGCACATAAAAAGTAAATGTCTAATTTAGAATTGATGTCACATAAATTGGGGATGACTCCAGTCAGACTTCACGACCTGGATTCACAGGTACTCGAGAACTTGATTGAAACATGCTACATGCTACACACGTTAGAAGTGTGTCAACAATTGCTACTGTGACGGTAGAAAAGTGTCTCCTCTATCGTTTATATTGTCTTTGATCAATTATTACGCCAAATATATCATTAAATATCCCGACACAGTTGTGCAGCTGTTGCCTCAACAGTATGTACACAAAAAAATGTAAAAAAAAAAGTTAAAATAAAGGAAAATTAAAAAGATATTCTTCATAACTTCTGTACATTTTTTTTCTTTTTGAATAAAAAAATATAAAAATAAATGAATAAAAATAAAGTTATATATAAAAAAAAAAAAAAAACTTCTTTACGTTCTTTGAATCTCACGCACGCCAAAATTTACGCTACTTAAGACGAGTGTAGAATGAGGGACGATGACGTTGTTTTTCCTAAAGTAAAAACGCAGATGCAGGCAGTCAAGGAGAAGCACTTCCAGCATCAGAGACGGACGTCTGTGATTTGGATTCACGACGTCCGACGATGAGCAGAACCGGCAGTATGTTAACAAGCTAGGAGGCTATTCCTGCTCCGATGCTAACACAACAAACCTTCTATCACTCAAGGAAAGTCCACAAAAATGAACGAGAGATAAACCAAAGTTGTGGAATAGAGCTGAAACTGGTATACAAACACTCAGATTCTCGCAATCTGCTCCCGAAAATCTGAGTCCGAAAATTCGCGACGTTCAGATCGCTGAGTCATGATCTGTACAAATATAGTAAAAATATTTATTGCTCTGGAATACAGAATAATGTTGGATTTTAAGGCCGAATTTGCTGCGCGACCGTCACCAGAAGTGAACAAATTTTCAAAATAAAATGTCACGAAAACTAATAAGTGCTTCTCTATCCGTTCAAAAAAAAAAAAAAAAAATGAGACGGAAGTTCTGCTCACTGACTTCAGTTCAGAGAAAAAAAAAGCTTCAAGATCGGAGCTTTAACTCCTGTGTTCATATTGTTTTGGTCACTCTTCAGCAGTTAATGCAATTAACGTAAAAGTTTGTGCAAAAATGTGTTTTTCTACGTAGAAAAAGGAAACTGTTTTGCAATTTAAAACATTTTTTTCATAAAAAGTATTTCTTTTACACATTTAGTATAAATTTTGAATTTTGGATCCAATCTGAAGTCTGTTGTATATCAGCCACATCTCTTCTCATTTGATTTATTTTGCTGCACTAAAGTATTTATTTCTCAATTGTTACTATTCATTTATCTGTTACTTGAAATATTCAGGAAAAATAAGCTGTGACATTTTTACAGAGAATTGCTGAAAATATACTTCATTGTCGTATATCGTGATATATATCGTTATCGTGATATAAAATATTTTATATGGCGATATACACTTCTTTTTTCCACATCCCCTAGCATTAACTGCGGCTACGCTAACTCCCATCAGTGTCAACAAACGTAACCATAGTCTACGCTAATTCTCAATCTTGTCAGTAACACATAAAAAAACATTTTCCAACATCTGCTACACATTAACAAATTCACAATAATGCACAATCAAACACTTCTAAACAATTCTTAAAATTTCTTTAACATCAAATAACACAAGCAGAATTAATCCATATATAAGGATTATATTAAGGATTATCAGGTGCACTGTTGTTTCTAGAAATAAATGAAGGTTTTAAAATTCTGCTTATTTGCTTATTATGTGGAAAATACGGTACACTTTAATATGAAAAATCTTGACAGTAAATGGGATTGGTGCGCACCGACATCCTGACTTCTAACTTTGAGAGGAATCTGGCAAAACTCCCTAAAACTGTTAACGTTTCGCTTCACCTACAGTGTTTTTTGTCCGTTTTCTTCAGCAGTTCCAAAAACAAATTCCCCAATTTAGTGGATTTTCTTTTTCAAAAATCTAAGAATTAAATACCAGAAACTAAAAATCAACAAACTATTTGAATAAAAATCTGATTGATCTGCTGAGCCCACGGACAGGAAACACCGCTAACCTTCAGATTCTATCCTCTGTATTTCTGGTTGGCGGCAGCGCGGAGCCCGTTCTACCTTTTAAACACCCTCTCCTAACAAGCAGGCCAGTGCTCCCATGATGCCTTGCAGGATAACATAAGCCCAGGTGCTTAAAGCTTTCCACAAATCCTATTTGGTGCTGATATGAATCATAGTGTCTTCCCGTCCGCCTCCTGACGCGCTGCTAACGCTCCTCTCTGAGAGGCTAACGGGGTTCCGGAGTACCAGCCAGGTCACATGACTGCTGCGCCACACATGAATGCTGACGGAGGGAAAACTTACCTTTGAGTGTTTGCTGTCATCAAAAGAAAGGAATCACTCACAATTATAGTTGAAAGCGTGTTTCAGCTTTTTGAGTTTCCCAAGTCAACTTCTTCATAGTTTTAAAAGACTCGTCAGTTCAAATTAAATTAAATAACACTGAATTTAGATAAATCAAAAACGTTCTTAGCTTTGTTCTCTCTTTATTTATAATTAATAATTTAATCTTAACTTAAGAATATACCTGTTATCAAGCAAGAAAGCAAAGCTCATCTTAGCGGTTAGCTTTTAAGCTAGTTTAGCAATAGTCTTTTTATTTGGATCATTTGTTTGTCACCTAGTGTATCACATGATACAATTAATTCATAAAACGATAAAATAAATTCCTTTTTCTTATTCAGTTTAGTCTCCATGTTAGCATTAGGCTTGCTCGATTAGCTAACTTTAGCATTACTCCAAAGTTTTTTAAGCTATTTTGGTGATTCGACTTTATTTTAGTAAAATTCTACCCTTAAAAAGCTCACTCTGCTGAAATTAGTTTCATGCTATCTTATGCATTAAATTATCAATGGCATTTTTTTAACCTTATTTTCAAACTTTAATTATTTTTGCAATTAGCATTTTTATCGACTTTATTCATATGCGCATTATTACAGGTAATTCAGTTTTCAAATAATTTCTTTTTAAAATAAAAATCAGCATTTAATATTTTTTTTGGAAATACGCGCTTTGCTAATTTAGCAAGCTAAGTGCTAAAAATAACTGCTAAGTGCTAATTTAACACTTAGCAGTTACATTTAACATTTTAGTGTTGCTTTTGATTATTTAGAGTAATTCAAACATATTCATTACTTATTTGGCATGTCTGGTCTTAGAACATCTGTTAGCAAAATTTGTTTTTTTATTTTAAATTAGTTTTTTTATAAAACTTATTTAGCTAGTTTAGCATTTGCTGTTATCTTTTGGCATCGACCTTTTATAATAGTGTTATTTTACCCTTTTTAGCAAATTTAGCTCATTCTGATGATAATAGTGTCATGTTAGCTAATTATTTTGAATATACAGATTATGTCTATTAGCTTAATCTTCAGCTATTTTCAATGAGTTATTGTATCTTTATAAAATTGCATTCAGATCACTGCAAACACAAAGATGAAGGTTATTCTCGTTCTTAGCATTTTAAAAAAAACATTAAAATATATATTTTTTAAAAACTGCTTTAACAGTGAAGAAGAATATTTTGACATCATCCACATTATTTAGAATTTGATTGGCTTATTTGGTAATATATTTTGAATTTTTAGAACGATCTTTACAGTTTAAACATATTTAAAGAATTTGAGTTGCGACTATCTTTTGTTAATTTAGCACTTAGCCGCTAATTTTTGTAGCTTTCCCTTTAATCAGCAATTTAGCTTTGCTCACCATTATTTAGAGTAATTCAAGCACTTTCACTTTTTTTAAATTTTTTTTTAGCAAAGATTAGCTTTAGCTTCCTTTCTGCTAGTTAGCTAGTTTAGCTCATTTTAGCATCATACTGTAGCAGTTTTCTAAACCTTTATACCTGTCCTGCACTCTACTCAGCGGTAATTTTCTTCGAAATGGAGAAAGGTTTCAGCATTCACGTGTTTGTTGATTAGGAACGACTTTCACCTCCAGAGGCTAACGCTAACAGAGCGCCACAGCCCCCCTAAGTGCTTCATAAACAGTCAACGTTTGTCTAGCTGAGACTTGCTCCCTCAGAGTGGATGGAGTTTGGCGCCGCGCTGCAGAGCGCTCTGCCCTTCAGCAGGGCACCAGTGTGTGTGTGTGTTTTTACGACCTGCTTTCAGCTTCCCATCAACAACATGCCTGAGGTCTTGGCAAACCTCCATGCTGGTATCGCAACAGCTCTGATTCAATTTCACGGCCGCCGTGCCTGTGTTATTCCAGTGGAATCCAAAACCTTTGGAATTTGTGTCGAGTCATTAAATGAGAGGTTTGGGTTAGCGCGCAGTCCTGGCTGGTACTCGGCCCTCAGCTCTGGCCTTACAGCAGCGGCTGAACCTGTGCGGCGGGCCGTGACCATCTTTCCACAGGTTTCGGGCTGAAGTAAGGCCGGCCGCTGCAGCCGTAACCCGCTGCTTCTCCTTTCAGTCCGAACGCGCGGCGTTCCGCGGCGGCAGGACCCCTCGGTCGTGGTTGACCTCTCACCTCTGCATGTGTTTGACGTTCTTGTAGGAGAAGGAAGGCAGGCATCCTGCCCAGCCTGGAGGACCTGCTCTTCTACACCATCGCAGAAGGCCAGGAGAAGATCCCGGCTCACAAATTCACCACAGTGAGTTCTCAGAACACGTCGGGACGTAACCGAGAGGAAACCGATGCAAAACCAGATCAAAACGGGCCTAAAACATTCCAAAAGAATGTGTGAAAATTTGACTTCAAAGCAAAACAGCGACTCAGCAAAATCATTTCAAAGCATAAAAAAAAGTGTGAAGATCAAAGTGAAAAAAAAAGTCGTGTTCCCGCCTTCATCGCTTCCATTTCTCTCTTTAAATCGCTGCTGTTCGCGCCTTGTTGCCTCATTGATTTCCTGTCAGGTTGTATTGATCGTGCCCCCCCCCCCCCCACAGGCTCTCAAGGCGACAGGCCTCCGCACCGGAGACCCCCGGCTGAAGGAGTGCATGGAGATGCTGAAGGTGACGATGAAGACCACGTCGGACGGCGCGCTCGACCGCCACCTCTTCAAAAAGTAGGCGGGGCCTGAATTCATTTATGCTGACTCATCAATCTGAAAAGTGGGAGGGTCCTAGATCTATTTATGGTAACTCCTCTATTTGGAAAGTGGGCGCATCTCAGATTTATTTAAATTGAAAAATGGGCGGGGCTGTGACCAATTTATGCTGACTCGTTCATTTTAAAAGTAGGTGGGTCTTGGATGCATTTATACTGACAGTTATATTAAAGAGGTGGGCGGGGCCCAGATTTATTTTATGTTGACTCATCTAGTTGAAAAGTGGGCGGACTTTAGATCTATTTGATTTTGACTTGTCTCTGGAAAAGTGGGCAGGGCTTATTTCACGTTGACTCCTCTCTTTGAAAAGTGGGCGGGCCTTAGATCTCTTTATGCCGATTCATTTGAAAAGTGATCAAATCTCAGATCTATTTAATGCTGACTCAGCCATTTGAAAAGTGGGCGGGTCTTGGATCTTTTTATACTGACTCCAGTTTTAAAAGTGAGGGGAGGAGTCTCGCATCTACTTATGCTGACTCGTCTATTTCATAAGTGGGCGGGTCTTCAAAAAAAAAAAGCGAAACAGAGAGCTTGTCTTACTCCTTTAATGGTTAGCGTGAATATTTAATGGGATCTTGTGATGCTGGACAGAGTAAAGTCATTAATTATTTCTTATTCGTTGCGTGGAACTACTTTTGACCGAAAACATTTCCACCACGGTTATAGTTTTAGGCCTCAAAACTTCAGAATTTGACTCATTTATTGTCAAAAAACCAAAGAATTTAGCTTTAAGTTCTGGCAGAGTTTTTTTTGGTTGATGCTTCCACCCCCTCCAGCTCAGTAAACACAGACAGGAGCGACAGCTTGGGAGGTGGCAGCGCATCCATTCGGGACATATGACGGCTCACCAGGGACCGGCCCCCAGAGCCGGCTGCTCCTGGCCGCCATCCATCGCTTCCGCTTTGCCCCCCCCTCTCTTCTCCTCTGGCTTATTTATAGAGCTGCGAGGGCGGCGCGTGAGCGAGTGTGTTTTTCAGCTGCAGGGATTAGACGGTTTGATGCACTGAGCCACAAATCTGCAGCGGCCTCCGCCGCAGTTACACGGCTCCTGTTTGGGATACAAAAAGAGAGAGTCTGCCGTCATTAATTCTTACTTCAAGATGAAAATTCAACAAAAAGAAGTGAGAAGACATCAGGAAAAAGTTCTGACACAAGTTAAATAAAAATCAGATCATTTAAGTTTTTAAATGAAATTAATAATAGGCGTCAACAATTTGATATAACACAAATTCATAAAATTAGCAATAAGAGAAATACTCATTTTGATAGTTTCCAGACAGCGTTGCGCCGGCCCCTAGACTGGCAATGATTTGAATAAAGAAATGCAATAAAACTTTAAGGAGCATTAAGGGAAACAAAAGCGTTCAGATTTTATGAACTGTGTTTACAGTAGCTCTAGAACTTGCTACATGTTAGCTATGTGATAAGCGCTATCCAAGTTAGCATATTCTCAATACTTGAAACTCCCAGCATTGTTTGCAATGCGTAAAAAACTGTGATAGCGTGAAAACTTACTGCTATTAAAAAAACAGTCAGACAGCTCTAGTTGTAAGCCACGTTAGCGTTTTTACCATAATTCCTAGTCTTCTTAGTAACACCCAAAAAAACCATGTACACCGCTAGGCGTTAGCTACGTTATTATTTGTACTTAAATTCCTAACCTTGTTAGTAACACTTGTTAGTAACCCAGTCAGACACCACTAGACATAAGCCATGTTAGCGTTTTTACAACAACCCTTACCTTTGTTAGAATAACGTAATAAAACACAATCAGACACTGCCAGACATTAGCCACATTAGCTTTTTTACAACAAACCCTAAACATGGGAAATAACACAATCCGAAAATGCAAGACGTTAGCCAGGTTAGCATTTAACAATAAACCTTAACCTTTTTAGTAACACGAAAAAAAAAACCACACTCAGACACCGCTAGACGTTTGCTGCGTTAGCATTTTTACAATAATTCCAAACCTTGATAGTCACAAGTAAAAAAACACAGTCAGACACCGCTAGTTGTTAGCCACATTAGCATTTTTTACAATGAATGAATGTAATGGTTTATTTAAAGCAATCATGTCATAATACATGAAATGACATGTCACTTAATGAATCACAAGTAGATCACTTGAAAGTGAGTGAAAGGAAACCCTAACCCCTAAACATGGAAAAATAAACAATCTGACAGTGCAAGACGTTAGCTAGGTTAGCATTTTTACTATGACCCTAGTAACACGTAAATAAACACAATCAGACACCGCTATGCTTTGGCTGCGTTAGCATTTTTAGAATTATTCCTACCCTTGTTAATAACACGTAAAGAGAGACGGACACAGCTAGGCGTTAGCCACATTAGCATTTTTAAAATAACTCTTAATCTTGTTATTAACATGTAAAAAACATAGTATGACACAGCTAGACATTAAGTGTAGTAGCATGTTTACAATAACTCCTAACCTTTTTAGTAAAAAGTAAAAAAAACTGTCAGACACAGCTAGACGTTAGCCAGATTAGCAGTTAGCACAACGTAATAAACACAGTCCGCCATTGATAGACATTATCTCTGAACCTTGTTAGTTATATGTAAAAAAAAAAATAAACAAAGAACGACACAGCTAGACGTTAGCAGCGTTAGCGTTTTAATAGTAACCGCTATCCTTGTTATTAACACAAAAAATACAGGCAGACACTTCTACATATTAGCTGTGTTAGCTTTTTGTACAATACACACTAACCTTGTTAGTAACACGTAAAAAAACACTGTCCAATACAGCTAGACGTTAGCTTTGTTAGCATTATTACAACAACCCCCAAATATGTTAGAAACACAACATTGATACTGCTAATAGAAAATTACTCTGAAAGAGCCAACTTCTAACAGGTTAGAAAAAACACCCTGCTAAACACTTCAAGTTTAATGGTAATGATGTTAAGATGTGTGCTTTACATTCAGTAGACGGACGACCTGATTAGTCGACTGATCGAAAAAAAATAGTCAAAGATTAGTCGACTATCAAAATAATCGTTTGCAGCAGCCCTAATATGTATAAGGTGCTCTAAATTAATAGACAACTAATAAAGCTTTTAAGTGCGCCTCACAGTGCAGAAAATACTGTATACGTTTTTATGCTGGTTGCCATGGTGACATTAGAGTTTAAGTTCAGAATGTTGATTCATTGTTTTTACTAGATAAACCCTGCAGCTCCCTGTCGTCTCCTTCAGGTGCGTTCAGAGCAACATCGTTCTGCTGACTCAGGCCTTCAGGAAGAAGTTCGTCATCCCGGACTTCCAGCCGTTCTGCGGCCACATCGACGACCTCTATGAGAACGCCAAGAACATGTCTGGCGGTCAGGTACGCCGCCTCAGATAAGTCTTGTTTTTTACTGTTCCTTCACTAAAGCTTGAACTCTTCCTCCTGCAGGTGGCCGACTACATTCCCCAGCTGGCCCGGTTCAGCCCGGACTTGTGGGCTGTCGCTCTGTGCACCGTAGACGGACAGAGGCGAGCTTTTTTCTAATTATTTTAGCGTACGAGCCGCAGTAGGTGCACGCTTACAGACAGCCGGTTTCTTCTCCAGACACACGGTGGGCGACACCAAGGTCCCCTTCTGCCTGCAGTCGTGCGTGAAGCCGCTGAAGTACGCCATCGCCGTGCACGACCACGGCACCGAGTACGTGCACCGCTTCATCGGCAAGGAGCCCAGCGGCCTGAGGTTCAACAAGCTCTTCCTGAACGAGGATGGTGAGAAGCCAGCCGCCCGTTTCCAGGGAAACCAGCTGTCAGACTTTTATTTTGGTGAAAGTTTAAAGCAAATGTTGCTATAAAACCTGACATTAAACACGTAAAATATCTCGTTTTTATTGATTTACAAACAAATGTTTAGCTGAATAAAGAAGTTGTACACCTCCTGGATCCTAACACAATAGAAACATTTTTGATTTTTTTTTTTTTTTTGCTTTATTTTGTCATTAAATTAAAGTGCAAATCTTGCTCAAATATATGAAAAACTAGGTGTCATATAATTCCTGCCGGGCATAAACCACAATTATTAATTTTATCTTACATGATCAATTTTTAATCAGTTCTTTGAATTGAAAAGGACACCATCCAAATCTACCAAATCCAATTCTCTGATTGGTCAAATTGAGCTTTCAGCGGCTTTTCAACGGTCGCGCATTTTGCATGTAGAACTCAAAAACAGACTTAAAGACTCATGTGAACGTGAGAGTTTTGAACCCAGAAGCCCAAAACGCTCATAAACACATGTTTTTTGGAAGTGGTTGCTAGGACAGTGCATTGGGGTGGGGGGTGGGGGTGGGTGAATACAGCATAAGGCGGAACAACACTGCAAAAACTGTATCTTTAAAAAAGTGAAAAATTTCCTATTTTCTGCCTTGCAACAAAAATAATCTTAAAACTGTTTTTCATTTGAAAACTGATTGTAGGTTTAAGAAAATTTGTCTTGGTGACTAAATTTTTTCTCTCAAAAATGTAAAAATTCTTAGTAAGACAATATTTCTTACCTCATTGCAATTTATTTTGGATTAAGATTTTTTTTCACATTTTAAGATTTTTTTTTCACATTTTAATCATTTTTGACTTATTTCCACTGTGCCTGTTTGTGCAGTGTATTTGCTTTTGTTGTTTCCTGTCTACTAGTCAGGAGGCAGGATGTCTTTTTTTTCGTTTGTTTGTTTTTTTTGTTCTGGTTGTCCGAGTACGGAGCCCCTAAAGGGACATTTTAGTTTTTTTTTTGTTTTTTTTTTTTTTTATTGAAGCAAAAATTTGTGGTTACCATCTACTAACCACATTTTTTTTTTTACTTGTGGGTACTATAAAGTAACTGAAAAGATATATATACTTCTAAAAAATAATGTTAAAAAAATTATGGTTAGTTACCAGATAGTATTTTTGTTTTTTACTTCAATTTTTAGGAGGAAAAATTTCTGTTTATTAACTGGCGCGCACCAGAGAGTAACTGAAATACTATAAAATTTTTCTCTTAAAACTGAAGTAAAGGAAAAATGTGGTTAGCAGCTTGTACACAACAGGTAGTAACTGGTGCACACCAGATAGTAGACACCATTTTTTATTTTTTTTTACTTCAATTTTTAGAAAAAAAAAACATTTTTGGCTAGAAACTGGTGCGCACCAGAGAGTAACAGAATTTTTTTTAATATAAAAATTTAAGTTAAAAAAAATGTGGTTAGCTACTTGTACACAACAGATAATAATTGATGCACACCACTTTTTTTTTACTTCAATTTTTAGAAAAGTTAGTAACTGGTGCGCACCAGAGAGTAACTGATTTATTTATTTTTTTCCAAAAATTGAAGCAAAAAAATAAATGTGGTTAGTAACTGGTATAGAACTGGTGCGCATCAGAAAGTAACTGAAATATTATATATATTTTCTCTTAAAATTGAAGTAAAAGAAAAATGTAGTTAGCAGCTGGTACACAACAAATAGTAACTGGTGCACACCAGATAGTACCCACATTTTTTTTTTTTACTTCAATTATTGAAAAGAAAATTCTTTTGTACTTCAGTTTATGTCTTTAACGTCCCTTTAGATGCTGCGTACACAGAACTGGATGAATGTAGAATTCAGTCCCTCTGAATCTTTGTCTGCTCTCCTCCAGACAAACCCCACAACCCCATGGTGAACGCCGGCGCCATCGTCTGCACGTCACTCATCAAGGTAAAAGTCTGCGTGCCAACACCCTCCAAATTCAAGCTTCATCTCCTGAAATAAAAGTAATCATGAGTCACTATCATGATGTGAAACCATCATCGCGCTTCCGGCAGATTACCGCGCAGATTATAGATTATCATTCTGAGGGGATTTGCCCCACCGTACCTCAGCCCGAGGAGAGGCGGGCCGCCGTCTCCGGCTCCACCTCTCCCGGGTTTCATCACACTTCCAGCAACAGCCGGGGAGGCGATTCCCGCCCCCGCACGGAAACCCAAGAGCACCACCTGCTGCCGCGAGCGCTCGCTCCACGCTCGCCGTGACCTTCTCGTGTGGCCGGAAAGCCCAGCAGGAGAGCGAGCGGCGGCGCTTCACGGCGGCGCTTAATTACTGGGAAACTCGTCAGGAGATCTCCTCATGGGAGAGCAGACTCGCTCCCGAGCACGACCGACATCATGAAGCATCACAGATTAGGATCATTCAGGCTGCAGTCGTTGAAGGGATCCTCCAGTTTGGGAGTTTTCTATGATCACATCCTCATCTGTTGGTTTTTAACAATTCTAACCAAATAAAATAAACTTTTTCTGCTTTTTTACAAATTTTCACACAATAAAGAGATATTTAATTCTAAAATATACAATTAAGATGTTTGCCTAAGATGTTTTTGGCATCACAGTCACCTTTTGTTTATTTTCAGGTATTTTTCAACTCAAGAAATTAGGATTTCATTAATTAAAGTTCCAAACCACAACTGAATAAAAGATTGAAATTGACTCATGAAGTAGTAAATCAACAGTAAATGGATTCAGAATTATGGTTGTAATACCTTACAATAAACTTCACAATATTACTGTTTCAAACGTGTTCTGTAAAGTTCTTTAAAGTAATTGCAGATAAAGTCTGTTAAAAGTACGGTAGAGGTGGGGTCATGATATGGCAACATCTGAAAAAGGTTTGGCTCTCCAAATCTGTGACATAGGGGTTTATTTTTTTATTGTTGCCTCTATTTTTATTTATTGGAATTTACACAAAAATCCGAAAAGTGGACAACATGGATTATGTTTTCACAGCCAGTTTTTGAATTAATTTAAGGAAAATAACTTAAAGAAGATAAAAATGAAAAATAAAAGATACCAAATTGGAAAGCTGAGGCTTTTACTGTCAAATAAAAGCACAATATATTACGTGGGCTACAAGGAGATACATGGATATTGGTTTAAGGAAAACTATAAGAACCAAACAAACAAATCAAAGAAATATGACCTATAGAGTTTAACAGGATCTTACTAAATCAAGCTTAAAGCGTGTTTCTGTAACTTATTAATGTGTTACTCCCAACATGGACAATCGCGTTTTTGACAGTTAAAGAAAAAAATATGGAGAGAAAATAGCCTCACGCTTGATTTTTTTTTTTGTAACTTGGGATTTGTGTGTGCGTAGTCTTTTTTTTGTATATCTGTTTAAGAAATTGGGAACATGTTTTTTTTTTTTTTTTTTTTTTACCAGATATTCACAGTCTAAATCCAAAGAAACTCTGATGACCCAGCTTTCTAGCAGCATTTAAATGCATCACTTTGGCACCAGTGTTAAAGACATGAGGAGTCTTTGTACGGAACTGGGGTTTCGTGTGTGCGTAACAAGCAATTTGTGCACGTGTAAGTAGTTGTAATTTTAATTTGTGCATGTGTAAATTGTATTTTTTTTATTTTTATACTTAAGCACAAAATGTATATTATGAGTTACAAACCAAGAACACGCACAAATGGGGGTGAGTCTATTTTCTCTCCATAAAAAATGCTGCATTTTGATCAGGAATCGTGACCTCCATGAATGTGTTGGTCCATAGCAACCATTGAGTTTTCTTCAAGTTTCTGTCTGGTAAGCATGTGTGCAAATTTTCATGTCCCTGTGTTTAAGTCATTTTAAAATGTTCCTTAGCAACCACCACTCTCGCCAAAACCAAAGTCTTTAACAGGACAATGTTTTCTGAAATACGTTTCTTGCAAGATTGCCATTTTTAGAAGCCATTACCACATAATCTAAAATATTTTCGCTAACTTTTTAGCATAATTAAGCTAAGTCCGTGACTGTAAAATGTTGTTCTAGGAGTTATTTTTTAAACTTTTTTTTTTTCTGAAAATATTAGCGAGTGCAGCTTGTTAAAGTGTAAGTGTCATTTGTGTGATTGTGCTCATGAGGAGTTCCTTGGTTCCTCCGTGTTGAAGCCCGATGAAGCTGGACGCGGCTCGGTTAAACTCGGTGACCGCCGTACGTCCTCTCTCTTTCTTCTTTAACTAAACTCCTGACCGGATTAACGGGATTCTCTAGTCACCCCCTTCTAATCTGAATTTACTCTCTCTCATGTTCTCCCGCCGTAGGCTAATATAGAGACGCCGCTCAAATACGATCATGCTAACGTCACATTTTAGCATTTTTTGGCTCAAATGTTAAAACTGACTGTTGTGTTTGCGTTCCAGCAAGGAGCCAGCAACGCCGAGAAGTTTGACTACGTGAGTATGTTGTGGTTGTTGGTTCAATCCCCCCCTGCTGTTCCTGACGCTCTCCGGCCTACAGGTCATGAACTTCATGAACAAACTGGCGGGAAACGAGTACGTTGGTTTCAGCAACGCCACGTGAGTCCCACACACACACTCGCCGAGTCGCTCCTGATCTGACGCGTTGAGATGAACAGAACTCGGTTCTCGCCGTTTCAGATTCCAGTCGGAGCGCGAGTCTGGAGACAGAAACTTCGCCATCGGCTACTACCTGAAGGAGAAGAAGGTGAGGAGGAAGAACACCATGTGTCCGGAGCAGGAAGTGACATCAGTCTATCTCCTTGTTGTTTACTGTTTTCATCCTCAGTGTTTTCCAGAAGGAACCGACATGACCTCCATCCTGGACTTCTACTTCCAGGTGAGCTCAGAAGAAATGTTCACATGTGATGACGCCGTTAGCTTAACGCCACTGAGAGCAAAAGCTGATTTCACAAACAAACACAATGTTTCCACACCAACATGCTAAAGAAAGTGTTAGCGTCCTGATAGCGTCTCAGCAGAAATCACTAAAACGTTTTTACAGCTAATGTGGATAAAGCTTTAATTGTTTTTTTTTTATGCTTTTTTTTTACATCAAATTTCTCGTATTTTTCTTTCATGGATTTCATCACATGTAAGAAATTCAAAAAGGATTAGTTTATGTTTTTCAGTTTAATTTGAACTTTTTCAGCAGATTTAGTTAATATTTTAGATATAAAATGTAGGTTTTCCAAGTACATTTATCTATTTTCCTTTTTTAATTTCCTTAATTTTCTTTCAAATAAGATCAATGTATCTTTTTCATTTTTATCACTTACTTGCACAGTTCATTTAACTGGATAAAAATTTAAATTGTTTTGCAAACTCTGCAGTTTGTGACAAATTAGCTTACTGAAATTTAACATTTTTACGTATTTTTTAAAGACATTTTTAACGATTTTTTTTTCAGTTTGTAGAATTTTTTTGAAATGTTCTCAAATAAGATATTTTTTTAGTTTTTATCTTTTGCACTTTTATCAGTTTCTTGCACAGATTATTCAACTGGATAAAAAGGAGAAAAAAAATGTTTTGATATCTGCAGTTCATACAGACTAGCTTAATAATATGAAGCGTTTCTACTTTTTCAGTTACTTTTGGTGTTTGGTTTGTATTGTAACATCAAACATTATTTATATAAATGCACGTTTTCTTGTAGCATATTCCATTGGTTAGCTAACTTTAGCTCTCTTCCAAATTTTACAGCTTGAGTTTCATATGCTACATTAGCTACATTCTACAAACATTTGTAGCATCGTTTTGTTCTTTTACTGTTTTTATTTGTTTAGAAAATTTTGTGTTTAAAAAAAAAAAATCGACGCTTGTATCACAAGGAAGTTTTTTAAATTACTGATTTACTTGATGCAAATTTAACTCTTAGCGTATTAGCAGTAAACCCTTGTTTAGCTAACTTTAGCCTTGGCATTTAGCTTAGGTGCAAGCACTTTTGTTTGTGTTGGCATCAAATTAAACTTTTAAAGATTTTCAAATTATTTTTTTCACCATTTTCCTTTTAGTATGTGGAATTAAAAAAAAAAAGTATTTGTCATTTTCAGGTTCTCATTATATTATTTAATTATTTGGCTCTTTTTAATTGAATATCTTTTTTTTAGTTAGTTTTTTGCTATATATTATCTTGACGGAATGTAGCATTTTTGCTATTCTTTTACTTTTTTTCTCCAGGTACTTTGGTGTGCAATATTCATTAAAACACTCAGTATCATTTAGCTTTAGGTAATGCAACTTGTTTAGTATTTTAGTACATAGAAATATTTAACTTTTAGCACATTTTTCTGGTTGTTAAAGTTTAGCTACATTAGCTATATGCTAGCATACATTTGTAGCATTGTTCAGTTTTTGAATATGAAGTTAATTTTGCATTAATTTTTTTAAACATTTATATCATTGATATTATTTAGCTAGTTAGCATTTAGCTTTTTTTGCTTCAGGATTTGATTAAAAATCGACTTTATTTTTAGCTGATCTGAAATGTTGCAGCCAAACTTGACATATTTTTTCGCAATAGGATAAAAAAAAAAACAACTCTAGATTAATTTACTGTACATATTTTAGCTTTGCTCCATAGAAGTGACCTGTGAGAGCGCCAGCGTCATGGCGGCAACCCTGGCCAACGGAGGATTCTGTCCAATCACAGGCGAGCGCGTCCTGAGCCCTGAGGCGGTGCGGAACACTCTGAGTCTGATGCACTCCTGCGGGATGTACGACTTCTCGGGACAGTTCGCCTTCCACGTCAGTCCCTTCACAGCTACGAAAAGTTATTCCACAGAAAAAAAAATTTATTCTGAAAGGTTTCCACTTCCTGTCTGCCCCCCCAGGTCGGCCTGCCGGCTAAATCCGGAGTGGCTGGTGGGATTCTGCTGGTGGTTCCCAACGTGATGGGCATCATGTGCTGGTCCCCCCCGCTGGATAAGTTGGGCAACAGCGTGAGAGGCATCCAGTTCTGCACGGTAACGTCAGCATCCACCTGTTTTCATCTGTGAACTCCTTCACATCCGGACTCCAGGACGTTTGTTTTCCCTGCAGGATCTGGTTTCTCTCTTTAATTTCCACAACTACGATAATCTCAGGCACTTTGCGAAGAAACTGGATCCTCGTAGGGAGGGAGGAGACCAGAGGGTGAGTCTGACCGGTCCTACATAAGTGGAGTTGGATCCACTGCTCCCCCTGCTGGACGGTTGCTGCATCACACTGTCGTCTCCTCGTGTTTCAGGTCAAGTCCGTCATCAACCTGCTGTTCGCCGCGTACACAGGAGACGTGTCGGCTCTGAGGAGGTGCGGCAGCTCCCCGTGAGCGTTCCCCCGCCGTCACGGCGACCTTTTCTCACCGCCGCTGTTCCCTCCCCGCTGCAGGTTCGCGCTGTCCTCCATGGACATGGAGCAGAGGGACTACGACTCCAGGACAGCGCTGCACGTGGCCGCAGCCGAAGGTGCAACGCCGCCCCAACAGGAGATCCTCAAAACAATTTTGATGATTTTCAGAGAAATTTGGATCCAAATGATCAAAAATCCCTTTAAAAATAACATCTGTGCTTCAAAACTGTTCGTTTCTCTGACCTTCTGATTCTAGATATTTTAGGCAAAAAAACTATTTTCAAATCATTTAGCCACATTTTCTCTAAAATTAGGGTCAATGTTTTCATTTTGTGGTAAGAAGTAAAACTTATATAAACATTTTTACATTTTTACAATGATCTTAGGTGGAAGTTTTGCTAGTTTTTTAGTTATTTTTTTCTTTTAGAGTTTCCATAAATTATAAAAATAAAAGGTTACGTTTTATTTAGAAAATATTAGGAAGCAAAGAAAAAAGTTTGTTTATAATCAAAATAAATATGTTAAGCCAAATTTTCTCCTAAATTAGTATAACTTTTAAAAAATAAAAGGTAAAATTAAATTATCTGTGAAAGTAAAGAAACATATATTTTTTTAATTCTACACGGATGTAGAATTTTTTTATACCTTTTTCTTTAGTAAAACAGTGATAATATTTTTTAAGAGTTAAGATTCCTTTAATGAAAGAAAAAAATGTTTATTTAAAAAAAAAGTACGGACCCCTAAATGAAGAATGAAGTAAAAAGAAAACAAAAAAAATCTGAACACTAACTGGTGCGCACCAGATAGTAACCAAAAAACTCAAAAAATTAAGGGAACGTTTTTATTTTTAATAAAAATTGAAGACATGAATTTAAAGAGTAGAGTTTTTATTAAATTGGAGTAAAAAAAGAGAGAATTTCTAGTTACTACCTGGTGCGTTTTTTTTCTTCTAAAAAATGTTTCTGGTTGCTACCAAATAACCACTTTTTTTTCTTTAACTTAAAATTAAAAAAATATTTTTAACTTAAATTTTCTTTTCTTTACTTGAATGTCTCTTTAGGGGCTCAGTGAAAAAGAAAGAACATTTACAGGAAAATATTTTACTTAAAAAATATATATATTGAAACCACTACATTTTCTCTGAAATGTGTATTTTTTTTACATTAACAGTAAAATGGAGTAACTTTTTCTGTGAAAACCCCAAATAGTATTAAACTCCTATAATGATCGACTCTAAGGCTGAATTATTTAGTATTTTTTTTCCATGAAAATAAAACAATGAGTTTTTAGAGTTTAATTTCTATAAATGAAAAATTCTTTTTGAAGCTTTATTCAAATACGAGACAAATTACAGGAAAATGTTAGTTTTTATCAGTATAGTTTTAAAAGGAATTAATAAACAAATTAGTTTATTTTAATGTAATTTGGCTCACTTTGATAATAGAAGTGTGGGGGTGTGTCCATGTTGGCCCCATAGATGCTAACCTTAAATTATTGTAATGTTTTTGTAGACGTACTTCCAGAAAGGATCATTTAGTTGACATTTTTTGGATCTGGTTTTAGTTTGTTTCTCTCACCTGTGATGCGTTCATGGACCTCGTGTCTTTTGTGTGTCTTAGGACACGCTGAGGTGGTCCGATTCCTGCTGGAGGCCTGTAAAGTCAACCCGGTCCCCAGGGACAGGTAGGGAGCGCGCTCACATCCCCGCCGCGTGGTTAAGAAGACTTCAAAACGTTTGTTTGGATCAGGTGGGGGAACACGCCGATGGACGAAGCGGTGCACTTCGGCCACCATGACGTGGTCACCATCCTCCGCGACTACCACAACCAGTACAGCCCGCAGGACACCGGCACGCAGAAGGAAAGCGCGGAGAAGAACCTGGACGGGATGCTGTGACGTGACTCCGCCCCCCCCGCCCTCCCCCGACCTGGAAGTTTGCAGAAGGTCCGCCGAGGAGCCGAACCTCCAACCCCGCAGAGAAAGAGCCGTTTCCTCCGACCGGATCCGTGCGTCTGCTGAACGGTTCTTCACTTAAAAACACGTGGTGGTGGAATGTACACCCCCCCTCCCCCCCGCGATATTTAATCATGTGACGTGCGCACTCCTGTGTTCGTGTTTGTGTCGGTGACGCTCTGGAAGCCGTTAGCGTTTCCGCTTCTTTCTGACGTTCCGTTCTCCATCCCTAAAGTTTAGCGATACGAGGCTAAAAGTTCAAACTTTTAACGACACGAAGAGCAAAAAAGTCTCTTATTTATCTAAATTAGAACCACAGATGAGTTCCATGAAAGTAAGTTCATTAATTTCCTATTTTTTTTATTTTTTAAATTAAGCACAAATAGGGTCTGAAATTTTTCATGACTCCTCCCCTCAATGCAGGACACGCCTCCTTTTTTTTGCTAGCGTTACCATCACGCACTAACGTATGTCCTGCGCAGTATTTACTCCTCTCCCTCCGTCGTCACGTTTGTATTTTTTCGTCGCGGTCCGAATGGTGTCCTCGCTTATGTATCGTCTGTATATTAGGTCTAATAGGTCAAAGGTCGCGGGTTGAAGTTATTTGTCCCGCGGTCGCTAGATGTCGCACTCAAAGCCATTGTGAACCAAACGAGAGTGATTGTGGCGTCTTCCGCGATCGAACGCGGAGCCTCGTGGTTATGCTGAGTCAGCACACGGCGACGGTGGAGGGGAACGACTGAAGTAAGTCATTTTAATGATAAATCGTTTTACTAAACCATCACAGATGTTTGTTTGTTTCTTGTTAGTGCTACTCAGAAAAAAAAAGCCGCTACCAAAATAAAAGCACAGAAAGGGCAGCAAAGCTAAATCTAGCTTTTAAATACATTGTTTTTTATTTTTATTTTTTCTAATAATCCCTACCTACGTGTGAATGCGCTGTTAGTTTAATTTTTTTGTAAACAAAACCATGAATTTGTGTGTTTTTCTGTTTTTATCCGATCCCCGGTTTCCGTTGACCTCAGCTGGTTCAGGAAGTTTGTACATATCAGAAGCGACACTGCCAGATTGCAACGATCCAGGCAGAGCTCCGCCCACCAGGAAGTGAGCTCGACAGAGGGAACGGTTCGAGTCGGACGGCTTCCTCTGTGGAGCGCACGCACACGTGTGCGTTTGTGTTGATGTTCGTAAACTCAGGAAGGACGCCGCCGGAGCTTCGCCGCCAGTTTTGAACCCGTGATGTGAGGAATGTGTCGCACTTGAATCTTCGTGCCGTCTTTCGTTTCGTGCGTGACGTCGAGACCGTCGTTTTTTCCGGAGCCACAAGGTCGTTTCTGTTTTGGTGAGAGAAGCACAAGAGTTTTCGTTTCTGTGAGGCAGTGGGAGTGTTCTGAATGTAACGGTTTCTTCTTGGTGTGTTATTTATGCTGCTGCGGCGCGTTCCGACCTGTCAGATATTTATTCACCGATAAAAATGTTTAATAAACTTTAAGGACAAATTGGACCGATTGTGATTTTTTTGTGTATTTTTCTTTTATACTTCATTTTTTTCAACTTGAACTCAGAAACGCATTAATTCAAAATGTCTGTTCTGGTCTTGGACTTCTTTTCGGCTAATGATTTTCAGCCGCCCTCTTTTCTGCCACCACATCCGACTCTGTAATTTGGTCACATGCTAGCTACATATAAACACCTGTTTTCTGAAATTAAAAACCCAACAAATACAAACACTTTACGGAAACTAAAATAAAATATACTTATAAACATATGCTTTTTTCCAGATGACAAACCGTTCAGACACAATGCATTGTGGTCTATATTTTTTTGCAAGGATTTCTGGAAAATTTTCCAGGGCACAGAGTTTTGGAATCGTAGATTTGGACACCCTGAAACAAGGTTTCCGCAGGGTCTTAAAAAGTCCTAAAAGCCTTGAATATGGGAATAAGACCTTAAAAAGCTTTAAAGTGTAATATCGTGGTCTTAAAAATGGTGCCGTTTAAAAGCTATTCCGTGTGACTTTTCTGGTCTAGAGTTGCGTTTTTAATACGTTTCACTGCAATAAAACGTGAGAAGTCAAGTAATTGTAATTTAATTACTGAAATTTGAACCGTGATTCATTACATTACTACTTTACTGATGAGTAATTCGTCTAAAATTCAAGGATTTAGTATTTTCTTTGTCCTTAGGGCTGGGCAATAGATCGAGAAGTTGGTCTTCATATTTCATAAGCAAGGTCTTAAAAATCCTTAGATTTAACTTGAAAAAACGTGTAGGAACCTTGTAAACCTCATAAATAATTCACTAAACCGTCAAGAAATTTGGACACAACTTACAATCGTCCTTGCAGTGATGGACTTCAGATCCTCGCGTGCTGACCAGAATCGTCAGCAGGTGGTACGAACCAACACATTCTCTCCCAACTCCTCACATATGGACAAATACATTTTTGGACATTTTGGGTGTCCCCAACTTTTCGCTTTTTAACGTGCTGACAATCCGTAAAATCAAGGGTCCGCAACCCTCGGGACGTGGTACCGGACGCGGACTGGTCCTCGGGATCCAGTAACCTAACCCTGATCCCGGCACCGGACACGATACCGGTCGTGGTACCCAACGCGAAGCGGTCCTGGACGTGGTACCTGACTCGAGGCGGTACCGGGTTGGGGTTAGAGCGCCAGTGCGCGACGCATCCTGGTACTGGACCAATGGGAACAGCCAGCATGACAAAAAACAACTTTATTGACACTCAAAATGTCAATTTTTGACACAAAGGGGTTCTGAACCAAACGCCAACATTGTTACTGATGTTTCAGTATCATTCTAGCTTCTGACTGAAGTTCTTCAGCCACATGCGCCCGCTTCGGTTTCCCGCTCTCTTCATCACCATAGATGTCTGTTTAACGTTTTCAGTGCGGAACGGCGAGCTGCGGTCAAATAAAGTCGAGACTTCACTGGAGGTCTGAAATGGTTTATTTCATGAAAATCGTTCCTGACGCCACCGTAGACAAACATAAGAGCTTATCAGGACAAACCAAAGACAATAAAAACCCAGATTACAGAAAAACATGTTTACTTCCCCATCACTAAGTGATGCTTTCGCCCAGAAACTGTCTCTAATCGTTATTCTAGTCACAATATAACTTTCAAAACATCTCTTGGCCGTATCAAAATAAAAGCATTGTCATGTTTACACAGTGCATTAAAAAGAAAAAAACCCTTTACAAACACGTCTCTTCCGCTACATTGACGCCTTCTCATTTTGAGATGCTTTTATTTTCCTATGAATCTTCATGTTTGGGGACCCGCCTGTATGTCTAAAGCCTAAACCTCTGGAAAAAGACATCACTTTGATAGCTATTTTATACATTTATTTTACAATACTGTTTTATTTTTACTCAACTCTGTGTAAATGAAGATTGTTAAAAGTGCTTTATAAATAAAGTTGGAATTGAAACCAAGAGTAATAACAAAAAGGAGGAGTCTTACCAGAATCCAAATAAATCTATTTATTACATAAAAACAGATATTCTCTCCTGGAGCTTTTTAAATAAAACCATATTGAATTTGAGATTTTACAATAAAAGCTTTTTCTTGCTTTAGTAATTCACAGATATAGCTAGTTAACCTACATGAAAGGCCACACACACTCACAGTAGCAGGGTTAGTCTGTGTGTGTGAGGGTTTGCTGCCTGATGCCAGTGATGAAGTGATGAAGAAACCAGTGCGGCGCGTGGATCCAGATCAGTTCTCATCCTGTAAGTCTCCACACATCTGAGGAGGAGGAGGAAAAAAGTTACTGATCTGATGAGTTTGAGGGAAGCGTGACGTGAAAACTGGAGACGTAGCGTGTGTTAAATGATCATTTCAGCTAGTGTAAACACTCGAACTAGCAAACCTTCTTCGGCTCTCTGAGCTTTAAACATTTTTTGTGAAGTGAAAGGCTTCGGATTGCTGAAGAACTTCCTGTCTTGATCTTTGGACTTCCCTTTTTTCATTACTTTGAAACCAAAAAAAAGAAAAAAAGCTATTCAATGGCTTTTCCTAAAATATTTAACATTTGTTCACATTTTTTTTTAACACTTATCAAGTTTGTTTTCCTAATTATTCTATTCTTTTGTTAACTGTTCAGTTTACCAATGAAATTAGGATTTTTATTTTTTTTTAGCCGTATACAGTTTTTAGGCAGTTAGGCATTTGTTGAAATAAAAAAATCTAGTTTAGCACTTAGCTTTAAATGTGGCAATGTCAACATTTAACATGAAATTTTAGCTAACTCTTGTCAGAATAAAATATTATAATCTATCTAAGCACATAGCTTCAAATGTGGCAATGTTAATATTTAATGATTATTTTTTGTTAAAATATGATAATATAATCTAAATTAGCACATAGCTTTAAATGTAGTGATATTAGCATTTAGCTTTCAATGTAAAATTTTGGCTAATTTTTTTTGGAAATATTAAATTTAGCAATAGTTAGATATATCTGTAATGTACATACAAAATACACATTTTTCTTGGCAAGCGGTTCCGTTTTTCCTTCAGTCAATTTTTGGACTATTCAAGCTAATTTAGCACTTAGCTTGAAATATAAATAAAAATAATAAAAACTTGCTTACTTTCCAAAATGTGACAAATTTAGCACTTAACATTTAATGTGAAATTTTAGCTAATTTTTGTTTAACACTAGATAATGTTAACATATAACATTTATTGTAAAGTTTTTGATAATTTTGTTAAAATATCTAGCCTAGCATTTAGCTTTAAATGTGGCATTTAACCTGAAATTTTAGCTAAACTTGTTAGAAAAAATATGATCAAATTTAGAACTTAGCTTGTGTGCATGTCCAGCACGTTTTTTGTGTTTTTTTTTTAAATCAATAATCAGCTGTTTTCCTTTGTTAGCTTCTTTTTCCTTTCAGCAGATTGGTTGTCATAGCGATCATCCACATCAACCCTCACCCTAAACGTCTGCTAAAATTCTTGGACTTTTTCCTCATGACATACTTCCTGTCACCTTCTAATATGACGACGTTCAGCGTCGCACCTTTAACTTCCATCTTGTATCTGATCCTCCAAACAGCTCCCAATTTTCTGAACAGCTAAAGAAATTTAATCTCTGATTACAGATCAAACTAATAATCAACAAACTAGTAAAACCAGACAGATTTTGTCTTCAATACTGAAGAGTGTATGACGGGGTAGCTTGGGGGTGTCATGCATTAATGTGCCGTGCGTTTGTGAAACAGTTTCACACTACTACACTAGTGAAGCATGCTGAGGAAAGCAGTGCAGGGAGTATGACAGTACGGGGGGGGGGCATCAACTCTGCAAATGTACCTGATTGTCAAACTCTCCAAAGTCCATCAGATTGTTGGTCTGAGAGCGCAACAGGAAGAGACAGACACAAAGTTTGCAGTTGAACAAACATCGGAGAACAGAGTTGTTTGAATCAGAAAAAAAAAATCTTGTTTCAAAAAGTGTTTTTATTTTGACAGTTCTTAATTATTTTATCTTCTTTTAGTCCATAATTTAAATTGCTAAAATATAATTTATCTTTAAATTATAAAATGTGACTTTAGCAAACAGAGTCCCTCAGGGGTTAATACTAGGACTTGACGATTTTGGGTTTAAATCTGCTAATATACGCTGATGACAAACAGCTTTAATCTCTATGTTTAGATCCCCTAACAACTCTAAAAATATCAGTTTAATCAGACATACAAATTAAGTTTTGTTATCTAAAGTTACGATATTATCTAAAGATGGTATTGTGTGCTCACCAGATAGTAACCAGAATGTTCTTTTTTTAAACAGTTGCTGGTGCTCACTAGATAGTATCTGGTGCTCAGCAGATAGTAACCAAGAAATTAATTTTTTTCTTAGGAAAACTAGACAATTACTTCTGCTCACTAAATGGTAACCAGATTATTATTTATTTTTTTTTTTTAACAAACAAAACAGATAGTTACTGTGCTCATTAGATATTATTTGGTGCTCACCAGATAGCAACCAGATTTTTTTTTTTTTTTACATTTATTGGTGCTCACTAGATGGTAACTAGATTTTTTTAAAGACATTTACTGGTTACCAGATAGTAAGCAGAACTTTTTGATTTTTAGGAAAAAAAAAGAACCAGATATCACCAGATAGTATCCTGAGCTCACCAGATAGTAACCAGAATTTTTTTTTGCAAGAAAAAACAGTTACTAGTGCCCCCTAGATAGTATTGTGTGCTCACCAGATAGGACCTAGAATTTTTTTTGTTTTTAGCAAAAATAAAACAGTTATTGGTGTCCACCAAATAGTAATCCGATTTTTTTTTTTTAGAAAAAACATTTACTGGTGCTCAGTAGATAGCAACTAGTGCTCAGTAGATGGTGCCTGGAATTTTTTTTTTTTAGAAAAAAAACATATTTAAACGTATTAAACGTATTTGGAGTTCACCAGATAGTAATCAGATTTTTTTTTTTACTTTTTTTTTTCTTTTTTTTTAGAAAAAAAACAGTTACTGGTGCTTAGTAGATAGTATCTGGTGTTCAGCAGATGGTAACTAGAACTTTTTTTGAAAAAAAAAAACAGTCAGTGGTGCTCACCAGATAGTAATCCGATTTTTTTTTTTTAATAAAAAAAAAAAGTTACTGCTGCTCACTAGATAACATTGTGTGCTCACCAGATGGTACCTAGAATTTTTTAAGAAAAAAAAAACAGATAGTTACTGGTGCTCACTAGATAGTTATCAAAAACATTATTATTAAAAAAAAAAGTTAATGTTGCTCACCAGATAGCAACCAGGGAAAAAAAATTCTGGTCAGTGAACAAGATAGTATCCAAATAGTATCAGGTGCACACCAGATAGTAACCAGAAAAAAAATGTATTTTACTTCAATGTTTTTTCCTTTACTTTCATGTCCGTTTAGGGGTTCCATAATTTACTTGTTACAACCTTTTATTTTGACAACTGATTAAAGTGAAAGGAGACATTTCTAAGCTTTTCAGATGTTTTGTTTGTGGGTTTTGTCATGTACAGCTTTAGCGAGAACAGTAGTGGATGTTTCTTCACTTACCACAGCATCGATGTCTCTGGGGCCCACAAACTGCTCCAGTGCCTTGTATTCTTCAGGAGACATGGGCATGATGTTGTCCTGCAGCCTGGACGGCGGTCTGGACCAGGAGGAGGAAGCGGTCTGTTAGAATCTCTGCGTCATGAACTTCTGAACGTGTTTGCCGCTGGCGCTTACACTTCTGAAACCGATATGAGCTCGGTCTTCATGTAGCCGCTGGGCTGAGAGCTCTCCACGTCCATGGGCTCTTGAACTGAAAGCAGAAGGGAAAGACGTCAGTTCTGCGCTCAGGAATGAAGGCGGGGCCGATCGGCTGCGTGACTCACTCTCTGGAGGTTTGGGGTAGTATTTTCCAAAAGCCTTGTCTTTGGGGATGTTGGGGTAGAGGAAGCGCAGCGGGTTCTCTGGAATGTTCTCGGCCGCCATCACCTTGTAGGTGCGGATGATGTCGGGCAGCGAGACGGCGGTCAGCTCCTTCTTGGTGTACGGCTCCACGGAGTGGAAGATGGGCTTGTCTGAGTGCAGAGAATCAATCACCTACGTTTTTTTCTGGCTCACAAATTTATTTTTTATAATTCTGGCCTAACTGACTGCAAAAAAAATGATCAGATCAAAGAGCTAAAGACCCCAAAAGTCTAATGTGAGAT
The DNA here is from genome assembly GCA_003999625.1 of Oryzias javanicus. Classification (NCBI taxonomy): domain Eukaryota; kingdom Metazoa; phylum Chordata; class Actinopteri; order Beloniformes; family Adrianichthyidae; genus Oryzias; species Oryzias javanicus. The sequence continues at coordinate 4,172,358 of CM012438.1, forward strand.
TTTAAGTAAAAAATTAGGATATAAAGAATCTTTTTCAGGTTCAATTTATCATCTCTGGGTTAAAGCGGTTACGACATATTTTATGGATTTGAAGCTTCATTTACATGTTTTTTTAAGGAGATGTATTAAAAAAGTTGCAGGAATTCATAGCTCCTTGAGCTTGTAGCTTCTCGTGAGGTTTGGCTCACCGTGGATGTCGTGCTCGATCCAGGTGAAGGTGATGGCGCCGTCGCGGCTGCTCTCGCTGAACCGCAGCAGGAAGGTTCCCGGACATTTGTCGCTCAGCAGAGCCTTCTCCCTCTCTTTGCTGATGAAGCCCATGATGGAGCTGCACACAGAGTCAGAGGGGGAGGGGTCAGCTGGAAGCTCCTGAGAGCGGCGGGGGCGGAGCCTCTCACCCGTCGTTCCACAGGGACAGCAGGTGCCTCTTGATCAGATCCAGGATCCCCTCAATCCACAGCCAGAAGGCGAAGGATTTCTCGTTGGCGCCCTGCTGCTGAACAGACAACAGCACGTCAGGATCGGCCGTCGCGGCGTGGACGCCGCAGCGCCGAGCTGCTGGGCCTCACCTTGCAGAACTTGGTCCAGGGGATGAGTCCCTCCGGGTTCCTCTGGGCTTTGGCTCCTGCACAGAAACATGTTCAGTCAGCCGGTCTGCGTCTGAACTCCACCCGAGCGCCTGGTGTCTGACCCAGCAGCTTGTCCGCCAGCATGTTGAGCTGCTCCTGGTTCAGGCCCCGCTTGGTGACGCAGGAGAACTGCCAGCTGAGGACCTCCGACAGCTGGGACCACTTGGCCGCCGGCGGCGACAGGAAGAACTTCAGGTTCTGGGGACGAGCAGAGACCCGTTAGCTGAGGCCCGGGGGGATCCCGGCGGGGGCGGAGAGAGAACGCCGCTCACTTTGGGCTCGGTGGTGAGCATGTTGTACCAGAGGATGGAGGCCCAGCCGCTGGGCAGCTGGCACACGTTGGAGATGACCACCACGGGCAGCGACATGGCCTGGAGCACAAAGCCCGACGCGGTCAGCACGTCACGGCGAGCGTCGACACACTCTGAGTGGAAGATCTCACCTCCAGCTTGATGCTGAGGCCGGACTGGTTGAGCTGCAGCTCCGACTCGAAGCCGAGAGAATGAAGCTCCTCGGTGACGATCAGAGGACCCTGAAGAGACACGACGCGCTCTTATTTTGGTAAAGTCAAGAGCGGAAACGACTTTTAATTGGTTGTTCTTTTACATTTTCTGTCCATTTTGAGCCAAACGTCATATTATTCCTGATTGTTCAAACTGAGCATGCTCAGTTTGTTCAAAGCAACTTTCAATGTAAAATTATTATTTCGTTTTTAATTACTTTATTTAACTGTTAAATTAAAACTTTTACAATAAACTAACAATATTTAACAATCAACTCTAATTAGTCACAATTATTCTTTAAAAGTCCACAAAAAGACAAAAAGGAAGGCTTTTATTTTGAAATTCCCTTCTGGTCTCACCTCATTGGTTCTGTTGCCGGCAACTTTCTGCTCCTTCAGTTGCTGCAAAGACAAAACGTTCATTTTTGTTGCGTTTTATTTCATGTGTTTTTAAACTGAACAGTTTACTTTTTTGTTTTTTTACACGTGGAGGGTCAAACGCTGAAGAGAGAACGGAGACTCACCAAATGTCGGAACTCGGCCGCCAAACTGCCGTTGGACTCTTCCATGTTCATGACTTTGGTGTTCGTTCCCAAAATGTTGAACTTCCGAAACCTAATTTTACGACACATCATCATCATCTTTGTTATAAAGGTAATCGTTTGAACATAAAAGGATACCAAAAATCCCCTAAATATGTTTTTAAAAAGATGTATTATCTTGTCTCACTTTTAAATCTTTAAAACCACATTTTAAAGAATATATATTTTAAATTATTCTATTTTTATTATTTATGATGGTTTTCATCAATATCTAAAAAAATAATTTATATCGCTGTGAGGAGGATTTTTATTCAATTTCAAACAAATAAGTCACTTTACATCAAAGTTTTACTAAATAATAATAAAAAAATAGAGATTTCTGTTTAACTTGTTAAACCTTTAGAAAGTTTTTCAATCATTATTTCTATTTTTACATGAAAACTACAAGGACTAAATGATTTCCAGAAAAATAAAAATCTAATATATTTAAAATGTTGATAAATATCGATATATTGATAAGCATTTGTTTATTTTGTGGCTTTGTTTCAATTTCTCTAAAATCTTCAGATTTGGATGAATTGGCGCCCTCTGGTGGACACAAAGAAAACATGCAATTTAAACTTTGTGTGGAATCAAACTTTTTATGTGTGTATATTGAATATATATATAGATATATATCTATATATATATAGATATAGATATATATCTATATCTATATATCATCAAGACTTCTTTATTTAAACGAAATAAATGTTTGGTTAAAAAATTATTTAAAATATCTAACTAGTATGTTTTGGGCTAATTATACGAGGTAATGCGACTTATGAATTTTTTTGTTAATGTCAATTAAAAAAATATTTTAAAATATTGTGCATAATAGAAAAACATTTGTTCCATTGCTACTAACCTCAAGTTTAATATTCACAGATGTTTTTGTGGATTCATCTTGTTTTTTCTAAAAACTTTTAATTTGACGCCCTCTGGTGGGCTTAAAGAAAACCAATTTAAACTAGAAAAAATGTGAATCAAGTTTTTTTTAAATTATATCATACTTATTAAAATATAAAAATAAAATTTGGATTAAAATATATTGGTAATGGCATACTTTTTTTATTTAAAAAAAATTGGTAGCCAACTATTTTTAGCTCAATTTAACAACCTCATTTAACAAAACTTAAAAATATATATATATGTTAAAATAATTTACAAAATTTGAGTAATATTTACCTATAACTGCTAACCTCCAATTTAATATTTATAGGTGGTTTTATCATTTTTTATTTCACTTCAGTTTTTATTTTTTAATTTCAGTTTTACTACAAACTTTAAATTTGGGGGAAATGGCGCCCTCTGCTGGACTTAAATAAAACTGCATGATTTTAATTTGGGGGTAATTGCAAAGAAAGGTTCAAAAATACATACATATTTATTTGATATATTGATAAAAATGTATGATTTAAAAATAGTTACTAGAGGACATTCTTTTTATTTGGAAGAACATTTTTCTGGAACTTACCCTTTTTTCTCCGTAACGTCTCTAAAGATCAGAAATGAAAGAGCGTTAGTGCTTCTGAAAAAAAACATCGAGTTCACCCAGCAAAGAGTCGCCTTACTTGTCAAACACGGCTTTGACTTTGATCTGGTAGTTAAACTCCTGCAGCTTCACCAGAAACCTGGAGCGAGAAGGAAACAAGTTTTACCAGATTGTTTTTCGGGGTTCTCACACCAAACTTCCACAAACCCACCGGAGTTTGACGGTGAACTGGACGCCGGTCTTCAGCACCAGCGGCCTCTGCGGGTGTGTGGGCATGCAGGGCTGCCGCTCCACCACCAGGGAGCTGCAGACAGAAGAGGCTGCTGACTCGCCGCTTTCACAAACGCGAGCGTCAAAGGGGGAGGAGCCTACTTGGAGAGGAGGTTTTTGAGCAGCTCCAGAGTCCGGGACTCCAGGAGGGCTTTCTTCTGCGTGATGGGGTCGTTGTCGTACGTGAACTTCTGCTCCAGCTCCTGCAGCTTCTTCAGGTGCTGGCGGACTTGTTGAAGGCTCTCCGCTGCGGCCGTGAACCTGGAGGAGGAAGAGGAGGAGGAGGATGATGGAGGACGTCTTAACGATGCGAGAAAGTCAAAGGTTTCTCACCAGTTCTGCAGCTGGTCCACGCAGGCGTTCGGCGGGCCGCCGATGCAGGCGATCTGCTGCCGCTGCTTCCACTCCGGCAGCTCCTCGGAGATCAGGTCTGTCAGGAGGGCGTGGATGACGGTGAGGAGGTCGCTCAGCTGGATCACCGCGTCCTGAAAGAGAAACTCTGTGAGCTCTGAAGCTGTGAAGCTGCCCGCTTCAGGAGATACTCCTCTGCTCACCTGACGCTTGGACTTCAGCTCGAAGCCCATCCTGGCGATCCCCATCTTCTCCTTCTCCAGCTCCTTCACCGTCATGCCGTTCATTTCGTTTTCTGCCATAAATAAATAAATGAGAATCGGGACGACAGCGTGGCTCCTCCCGGCCACACGAGGAGGCGCCTCACCTCTGTTCTTCAGGGAGTTGACCCTGAAGTCGTACTCGTCCTGCAGGTCCTCCACGTTCTTGATGTTGACGTCAACCATCTGAAAAAACAACAACAGCCACAGACGATGTTACGACGGTACGTTCACATCGCCCTCGGCAACGAACGCTTAAGCTGCCACATCCAATGAAAAGTCTATGTAAACATTTCAGGCTTCCCAGTAGCCAGCTAGCTAACCAAGTTTCTATGATTGTGTTACGTAAAAAAACACTGCAAGTTAAACAAGGCTGAGCTTTAGCTATAGTTAGCTTTAGCTGTAGCTTTAGCAAAAGCTTTGTCAATAACTTTAGCAACAGCTTAAGTTATAGCTTTAGCTACAGCTCTGTCAATAGCTCTAGCTATAGCTTTAGCTACATTTTTAGCAACAGCTTTACTAACCGCTGGATTTAGCCATACCTTTAGCAACAGATAGCTTTAGCAACAGCTTTAGCTACTGCTTTAGCTAAAGCTTTAGCAACAGCTACCTTTAGCAACAGCTTTGGAACACATAGCTTTAGTAAACTGCTTTAGATACAGCTTTGATCAACAGCTTTAGCTAAAGCTTTAGCAACAGCTTTAGCTACAGCTAACTTTAGCAACAGCTTCAGCTACAACTAGCTTTAGCAACATCTTTAGCAACTGCTATAGCTACAGTTTTGGCTACAGCTAGCTTTAACAACAGCTTTAGCTACAGCTAGCTTTAGCAACTGCTATAGCTACAGTTTTGGCTAAAGCTAGCTTTAGCAACATCTTTAGCAACTGCTATAGCTACAGTTTTGGCTACAGCTAGCTTTAACAACAGCTTTAGCTACAGCTAGCTTTAGCAACTGCTATAGCTACAGTTTTGGCTAAAGCTAGCTTTAGCAACATCTTTAGCAACTGCTATAGCTACAGTTTTGGCTACAGCTAGCTTTAACAACAGCTTTAGCTACAGCTAGCTTTAGCAACTGCTATAGCTACAGTTTTGGCTCAAGCTAGCTTTAGCAACGACTTTAGCAACAGCTTTAGCGGTGTGGCGCGTGAGCTCCACCTGGACTCGGTCCCTCATCTCCTTCACTTTGTTGTCCAGCTTCAGCTTCTCCACCACCATGGCCGACACCGTACCCTCGCCCTCCTGCCACACAAACAAACATCGTTATCGGACCGCACAACGGCGCCGGACTCCAAAAAAGCTTGCACGCTTCACCTCCAGGCTCTTCGCGTTAGCCAGAATCTTCTGCTCCTCCTTCAGGTTTCTGGAGATAATCATGGCCATGTGGACCGGGTCCTCCTGGAACCGATCCTGGAAAGGGAGACAACACTTGTGAGGAGGTTGTTGTGGCGGCGGCGGTGGCTTTCAGATTTAGCCGCCGGGAAGGTTTGGACCTGCAGGTTCCTCTTGATTTTGCGGATGTTGTGCTGCAGCAGGAAGTTGTTCTCCAGCGCGAAGCGGCTGTGCTGGTCGTCCAGCTGAGCCAGCAGGTCGTGGAAGCGGATGGTGGCCAGCGAGTCCTGCATCGCCACCGTATCCCTGTAGGGGGCGGGGTCGGACAGGTGAGCGGTGCGAGCCAGGACACGGAGCTAACGGCGCCAGTCTGCCCGCTATTACCAGTCGATGCTCTCGATCCACTTGCTCAGGTACTGCCGGATGTCCATGGGGAAGGAGTCGTCGTACAGCTGGTCCACCTGCTCCAGGTACTTACAGTCCAACATCTGAAGCTGGCCCCACTGCGCCATCCTCTGGGGAACGAGAGGAACTGCGTGAGAGCGTAAACGGACGTTAATTAAGCAAAAAACAACAAGATTAGCATAGATGCTAACGGACTTTTGGTCACACAGAGATGATGCTATACATCCTTTCAGTCCCTATTTTGTCCAAATTTAAAATTTTATAGAAATTTGCAATAAAAAAAACAAGAGAAAAAAGGAAATATTTTAAAAATAACTGAAAAAAAAAATTTTAAATTTGTCCAAATATCGACTGAATAGCCTTTAGTAAACAAAAAAATGCATGTTTTGCTTTGTAGGTCATAATCCTGTCTTTTCTGAGGTCAAAGGTCAATGCAGGGATTTTTTTCTCCTTTCAGATTACAACAAAGATAGTCAGACATACACAAAAAAATTGTCTTGGACCCACATTAAAGAGTAAATACGAATAAATAACAGAAAATAAATTAATACAAGTTGATCCAGGTTGTACTTTTAGTTGGACTTTAATTGGTAGAGAGAAATAAATGCAATTATGGCAAAAATACTGATGAAAAACCAATAGGAACTAAATAAATAGAGATTAGCATAGATGCTAACAAACTTTCTGGTCACACATAAATGATGTTACGCATCATTTCTGTTCCTTTTTTGTTCATATTTGCCCTTTGACGTAAAATTGCTTTCTTTTATTTTATTGTTTTTAAATATTTTTCCAAGTACAAAGGAAATAGCCCAAGAAGAAACTTAAAAAAAGGAAGAAACATTTCCAAACCGCACATCCTGTCCAACTTTTGTTAGCTAAGCCTTCAACAAAATTTTATTTAAACAAATGCTTGTTTTGCTTTGTAGGTCACACAGACCACAAAATATACAATGATGTTCCTGCTAATCCTGTCGTTTCTGGGGTCAGATATCAAGACTGGGATTTTTTCCTTTTTTGCTTATAACATCAGAAGTATTTGAAGAATACATCATAGTTGACTCACATCCAATAGAAAATATAAAATTTGAACAGAAACGTTCATCCAGAATGTACTTTAGGGTCAAATTTGCATTGAATTGCTCATAAACTTGTTTAAATAAAGTTATGAATGGTGACAGGGATGCGGCAGCTTCACTAAAACGGTTTTCTTTGGTTTAAATCCTTCACAAAGTTCAAAAATAACATTTCAGCAACAGCAACATTTTTACTGACTTAGGGTTTTTAGTTAAATTTTAGGCTAATTTGGTATTTAACTCGTTCTTTCGCTGCTTTTCAGCCATCAGCATCAGTGACTTTAGCTATCAACTTTTGAGTTTTTAGCGATTAATTTCAACATTTTCCGCAACCTTCACTAGCATTTTTAACAGCCGAATTCAGCATTCACACTAGCATTATTGCAGGTATTGTTATATATATAGTTTTTAGTTAGTTAAAAGCTAATAATGGCTAAGATATGTGTTTTAGATCCACTTCGTGCAAGATCGGAATCTTATCTTTTTCTGATAAGTCGACTACTAAAATAATTGTTTGTGGCAGCACTTATGTCAAACATTTTATTTCAAAATGATAATAAATCACAGATTCATAATGATACTTGGTAAAAATACAATATGACGTAACTTGTCGATAAAAAACATTTTAAGGATGAAGAGTCCGTTATTACGAGCTTCCTTGAAAGCAGCGCTGAAGGAACACCTAACCTGTTATTATTTTTTTTTTTGCATATTTTCTTTATTGTCTTTTGCTTTTTGTTGTTTTCCCATATTTATAAAGTTTTAAAACTATGCAAATTGAGCAATAAATCATAAGGTCATTTAAATATAACAGTTTTTACACATAAAGTGTGTTTTTGAGTACTTTTGTTACATAAAAACATTTCGACACATCCGTTTTTCCTCGTGCGTGAATTTTAGTTGTTAAATATGTTAAATTTGGACGAAAACAAAAACTGCTTCGTGAATGCGTGAAGCTTTATCATGTCAAATAGGTTTTTCTATGCAGTTTTCTCCTGAAGTTCATCGACTAGCTTAGCCGATTTCAAGTTGTTGTGTTTATGTCTCAGTTAAGCTGAACAGACGAATTAAAATGGCGACGCAAGGCCGGTAAAACGAGGCGCGAAACTTACCTTTTACAGTTCGAAGGTTTGTACCGTTATGGGATAAATCTGTTGTATTTTCAGCAGTTTTTCTTTTCCTGTTTTGGAGAAATGAGCCTGGCAGGTAGGTACACGCTGACTGCGTCACCAGAGAGCCAGCCAATCGCAGCCCAGAACGCCTGACACAATCCCGCCTCCGTCTTCTCTGCAACCAATCAGAAACCAGTCAACGAGGCTGTTCCCCGAGTCACAACGCACACTTCTCACAGCGAGTAAACTGAAAAAAGTATTGCTTTATTTTGTCATAAACGACCACACGACTTTCTTCAATTGAGTATTTTATGTTTAAGAAGACTCACGAAGGTTTCACTCCGTGTCTAAAAGCTGTTGTGAATTTTAAATTAGGGATAATAAGGGATTTTCAGAGGGAGGGAACGCAGTGAGTAGAACAGCGGGACGAGACCACGTGTTTTCAGAGAAAGAGAAAGGTAAAACTGAAACTTAAACAAAACTTAATTTAATCTATGTTATAGATTTACTCTTATGTAATATTACTGTCTGTAAAGCGAGATATGACAAATAAATAGTCTAGAGTATAAAATAGTATTTTATTTTTATTGTTACAACAGTTACATATAATAAAATTACTATATTTTTATGACATGAGTAAAAGATCCAGTTTTTACTTTTTAGTTAAAGATTAACTATGAATTACATTTTTTTATATGGGTTAACACTATTATTCTTTTGTTAACTTTATTGAAACTTGCTATTTAGTTTAAAAAAAAAAATTTAAATCCACTAACATAACTAAAACTCGGATTTCCAACTGAAGTTTTTAATTGTTATTGAACGATCAAAGGAGTTACGACTTGGCTGCCATTATTTCGGTGGAGTGAGAAATTTGGCCTTTTGGACTCAATAAAACGATAAATAAACAAAACAGTAAAAACTTAAAAACCCAATATGACTAAAGATTCTAAAGTCTTATTGACCCAAACGGGCGCTGCAGGTTTAAAACCCCTAGAAAAATACGTTCAGTATTTTATAGAATGAAAACAAAGATCGGATCTTGATCAAAGATTTGTGTAGATTCATAAAACTAAACGGAGACGGCACAGAAATTGATTGAAAAGCCAATCAGGATGGAGAACCCAATGAGCACAATCACAAAAAAATATCTTCGTAACAGCCAGACCGTGAAAGGTGAACCGTGTCATAGGAAGCACTGTAACGCCCTTATTTCTCAGACAGTCTTAGAAAATCTCTAAACATGTAACATCAAAGGATCTAATACACATTATTTCAGTAAATACATAGGTATTGCACCTGATTAACAATTGTATATGGTTGTATTCCTCAACAGACTCAGTCGTTGTTGCAGTATTACAGTATCTTACAATTGATCCTGCACATTTTTATGCACATTTCAAGCTACTATAACACTGGAGATGTTGCTGGCGACATCTAAACATCACACCTTCTTTGACCAACTGTTTCTCTTTGACTGTGGCTTTTTGAAAGAGGAGCTGATTTGATGAGGGTGAGTTGAAAATGTGAGTGGCAAACCAATCAGCCGGCATTCTTTGAGCCTTTATACCATTAAGAACAAATTAATTATTTAATGAGAATTTTATTGCAATAGGATACTTATAGTTTCTTCACATAAAACAAAAATCTAAATACATTTTTACCAAAATTACAGTAAATTTTGTATTTGAGGACCCACAATAAAATAAAATGAAGAAAAAGTCTGAAAAAAAAGAAAATGTCGTCAGCATTATATCTGGGTTCATGTGGAATGCTACATATTATTTAGTGTTAAATTCTAACTCTAAACATTATAAAGACTACATTAGGAAGGCGCATACATCAGCTGCAGCTCCAGTCAGTGTGTGTGGCGCAGGGTAGGCATGGGCTGCCAGTGCCGCACCTGCCACTCTCATGTATTTGAAAAAAAAATTCATAACACAAATAGTTTCCTTGTTCAGAAGAACAAAACAGTGTGGTTTTGTTCAGAGAAACAAATCTTTTAATTGTTTTTACAGGAGAAATGAACTAGACAAGTCCGGTTTACGTGAATCTCCTTTAAGTCAACTGATTTGAATTTTTAAAAATATTTACATTTAACAACAGGGAGTAAAAGGGGGTGTTACTCCGTGTCAATGATCCTGCCAACAACTCAGAGGCAAATTTCTAATAAACTCATGCTGCTATACAGAAACTATGTCCTAGAAAAAAAATGCAAGTTTTTTTTTTTTTTTAATTTGGGCCAAAAAATGGCATAATCCAAATTAAAAGACTACTGGGAACACTTACAACAGATCAAGGGATGATGGGAGTGGGATTTTAAGATGTTTGTCACTCATTGGTTTTTTTTAAAAAAAACAGTAAAAATATTTTTACAGAAATTCTTCAGAGTTATGCTTTTTAGTACTGAATGGCTGAAACATTAAAACTTACATTACTATTAACTCCCAGAAACAGTGCTTTTGAGATATACACTTTATAACACTTAATACTGTTTGCCTGTTAAATGATACCTACTTTAAAAAATCAAAATGACAAATTTAAGTGTCTGTATATAAATCCTATATTACAGAGATCAACGGCAGTACGACCAAATGTCCACTAGTGGCTGCTAAACTACAACAAAATAATAAAAAAATCCAAACAAATCTGGATTTTATTGGAAACTGAACATAGTCACTGTCCAGAAGTTTTCTTTTCTTTTTTTTTACTTTGACTAAATGGTTAAAAATAGAAGATTTTTAAACTTTGATTATAACATTTTTTTAAAGATGACTCCAACAGCAATTAGTATTTGGACTTTTTAAAGATTTTGGACAATTATTCCTAAAGGTTTTTCTTGATACTACCCTCAAAATTATTTTTAGATATTAGACCATAAAACTATTTTTATATTTTTATTTGATGGTGCAGGTCAATTGCTGTACCTCTAAATGTCCACTAGTGGCTGCCAAACCTCAATAAAATAAAATAAAAAATCTAAACAAATATGTTCATTTTTTGGAAGAAATTAAACAGTAACTATGCAGAAAATGTATTTATCTTTTTCATTATTATTTTGTATTTTTTTTACCTAGACTAAATGGTAAAAATAGAAGATTTTTATATTTGATTAGACTTAATTGGATACATTTTGAACATAACATTTGCTTCGATAGAATTGTTTTAAAATAACAAGAAGGAGGGAATCTAGTGGTTATATCTACAACTTTAGGTTATAAAGAAGTGTTTATTGCTAATACATTTAGCCAATTAGCGCTATAAAGTTATAAGACGTTTTGAACTATTGCCCCTAGTGGCTGTTCTTGATACTACACTTTAAAATAATCTATTTATAAGACCATCATGCTTCCTGATTCTTTTAGGAACTTTCTTGTGGCCGATGAAATATTACATAAAATAAACTAAATAATAATCTAGATATGTTTACAGTCTTTTTAAGCAGTTAGGTGAAACTCAAAATTCCTTAGCTGTTTGCAAAAGCACGACAACAAGGCAGTTTTCTGGATCATTTAAAGATACGTTGGTTTAAGGAAAAATATAGAAGTCAACACAATCCTAAAGTCCATAAAAGAAACCTCTCAATGACTCCATAAAAAGTGGCCACAGCGAGGAGTTTGGAAACAATCGACGCTGCGACGGGGAAAGGTGACGAGTCAGTCGGTTCATGTTTTCTAAAACAATGGAGGTCGCACGGCAGGGTTCGCTCCGGTCAGAGCTCAGATCAGGACAGGAAGCAGCAGGGGTCACTCATCTTTTGAGCCGTTGGTGCATCAAAAAGATCTCAAGTTCACTCATTCTGAGTCCTGTTAAAATTATGTCGACATTATGTGGGTTTAATTAAATTAAAAACAAAGGGATTAGGTGCAAAAATCTCTAAAACATACAAGCAGATTGTCTTATAGTCAAAAAGATAAAAAAGAAAAACTTAATTTAGAAAACAAGGGATATATTTATGACTTTATATTATTTAGCACTTTATATATTTAATATTAATACTTAAAGATGTTTTTTTGAGGAAAAAGGCAAAAAACATGCTTCTATAGTTATTATATGGGGTAAGATAGCTTTCAAAAAGAACAATAGTCATAAAGAAAAAGTTGTTTGAAAAAGAAATTTGTATTCATACATGCAAAGTTGTGCATACATTTGTATTTCGTGCACAACTTTGCAGAAAAAATATGAATTTATTTTTACTTTCAAGATGTCTCTTTTAAATACGACTTTTTTGCGTCTTGAATACGAATTTCTCCTGCTAACAAACTGTAAAAAATACGTCACAGGGTCAGAGGCTTTTAGGTCGAGGCATATACAATCCAGTTGGTGTTAAATAATTTTAAAAAGACAATTATTTAATTTTTATTAATTTGTTTACTTTACTCATAAAGTCAGTTTTTATTTTTTTTAAATAGTAATTTTTGCTTTTTTGGAAATTTGTTTTAAGCTCTGATGCTGAAACTACCTTTAAATGGTTGGATGCAAAAGAGACTTGTTTGCATAAATAATTCACAGTTATCAGTTCAAATATGTTCAAATAAAGATTTTTTAGCCATTTGATGAGACACATTTCAACTGCAGTATCTCCAAATGTCCACTAGTGGCTGCCAGACCACAACAAAATGACCAAAAATCTAAACAAGTATGTTGTTTTTATTGCGCACTGAACTAAGTTATTTTTAAGGAGTTTTGAAACGTTTGACTCGATAGTAAAAATATAAGATTTTTATAGTTTTGTTCATGTAATTAAATACATTTTGAACACGATTATTTCAAAGATGGAAATGCTTTAAAATAACCAGAAGAAGGGAATTTTGTCATCCTTTTGCTTATGAATTAACAGTTTCTTTTTGTTTAGTTAGTCATAAAAGGGTTTTGGACTATTGCCCCTAGTGGCTATTCTTGATACTACCTATAATATAAAAAATGTTAAGCCTTGATAGAATGTATAAGATAAATGTAAGCTGTTTATTCTGTATTTTAAGCTTATTTTTTGGAAATGTTTCTTGTTTAAGTGCAAAAAGTGGATAAAGTGCTAAAATTTTTCCCTCAAAAGGTTGGAATTGAATGCTGCTTGGATTTTATTTCCTTCAGTAGATTTTGAGTTTTAACACAATTTCTTCACAAAAAAAGAAGATAGAAATTGTATTTTTTGCTGCTTTGGAGATTTTGTTAAAACTTTAATGTTGAAACTACCTTGAAATATTTGGAAGCAAAACTTTGTTGTTTTGGGAACCCTTCATAAACTGAAAGAATGTAAGTCTTGGACCTTCTCGGTCCCACCAGATCGTCTCCTTCCATTTAGACACTGATTATTTCCCTTCAGGAGCAGCCGCACTGGTCCACCACCATGGACGGGATCTTCCCGTAGATGATCTGCTCCTTGCGGTTGAAGTACAGCATGTTGATGGGCGACATCTTGGTGGGCGTGCAGCAGGGCCCCGCCGAGCCGCGGGGGTTGGCCTTGTTCACCAGGTGCGCGTGCGGGTACTGCTGCAGGTGCATGGACTCGCACTCGCCGGAGCAGTAGTTGGCTCTGTAGCGCTTGGGGGCAATGATCCAGTCCCAGCCGAACTCCTCGAAGTCCACATTGAGCGGGTACCGACAGCAGCGGGTCTCTGCGGACTCCTCGTCGCAGTTGAGGGCGGAGTCACGGCGGGATCTCTTGGAGCTGTCGAGGATCTTTACCTCAATGAACGGTTGCTGGAGGGGGAATGACAGCATGGAGAGGGAAGGAAGATGAAAAACTCATGAAGAAGTTTCAGAAAAAAAAATCCAAGATGGATGATGATTTTTTTTTTTTAACTCTCTGAAGGTGCGTTTTTGAAGCTAAAGTTTAGTTATATTTCTTGCTGCTTTTGGCTACACTGACTACATTTTCGAATCATTTCAAAAGTTTGCCTTCTTAGTTTTGAAAATTAAATTTAAAAAAAGTGAAGCCACACACATTAAAACAATGCTTTGACAAAAAAAATTGTTTCATAAAAGAAAATATCTAAAAATTAAAATAGCCTTTTCGCTTTTGTCTAAACATATATCAACACATTCATGTATTTATTTTATCAATATATTACGGTTTAATCTTGCTGTTGGGTTTTATTTATATAGTAAGCACGGGTTAATCTAAGCTTTTTATAATATAGGTGAATCGTAGTAAAATAAATAAACAATTAAACTAAAATAAATTAAAATATTAATTATATCAAATAATAAATTATATTATGTACATCACTATTATGTACATCATTCACTCTTTTGTGGATTTTTTTTTGGTTAAAAAAAGTAGCCAATTCACAAATTTCCTGTTAAAATACTTAAAGAAAGCGGCAGGTGCGGCACTGGCAGCCCATGCCTAACCTGCCCCCACACTGACTGGAGCTGCAGCTGATGTATGCAGTTTACTAAATTGGTCTTTTCATCATCATAAAAGATGTTTTATTTTTCAATCACTTTATCTGATTATTTCTCGCCAACTTTCTGATTCACAGCAAAAAGTGAAATCTAAGTGAACTATTTTAAAACAAACATTTAATGGTCAAATAATTCTTCTCACTTAGCAGATTTTATGACAGATGATTTTCCTTATTTTAATAGTTTTGGTACTTAATTATATCAATATTAAGGCTTGTGTTACTATCATTGTATTACCTATTATGATTAAACACACACTTGAAACTAGAATCTCAATAGTTACAAATTAACATTATCTTCATTCAAGTTTGTGACATTTGCGATGCAAAGATCAATGCAGGAGTTTTGCTTTAATTCAAGAATTTCAAGGAACTTATAATGTACAGTGAGAAAAAGAATAGTGCTAACAAAAGTTTATTGTTATTTTCAAAGAATAAAAAAGCACTGTTGTTTTGAGTATATTTGGCTGGCTTCAAGAAACAGATCCTAGAGGTTAGTATAATATCAAGATAACTTTGATAGCAAAATCTTAATTAAAAAATCATTTTGGACATTTTGAGAAAATTAATCTCAGAAATTATATCCATATCAGTCAAAATGAGCTTAATATTAGTAAAAATGTAATAATTTATTTTTCTATATATTTTTACTTGTTTTGAACATTTTCGACCAGACAATTTTTCTTGTTCTGTTGGCATTTTAAGCAATATTTACCTTATTTTTGTACACCTTTTTCTTTTTTTCAAAGCAGACTTTTTGCAGTATGGACCTAGTTCGTTTTTTTTTTTTCATCAGCTAAAAATGTGCTGTAGAAATACACGAGGTGAGGCATGCAGTACACCTGCCTCAAGGCAGAGGGCGCTGGTGAGCCGGGACAATGTGACACAGCGGGTAAAGACTAACAGAATTAGTGTCAAGTCCAGCCGTCCAGTCATTTTATTCATGGCGGATTGTACCGTCAATTGTCTTAACTCAGGAATTTGTTTGAACCCGCGTCACTCAGAAGCAGGGTCACACTGACTTCATTAATAAATAAAAGTAAGTAAATAATAATAATTTTTTTTTCTATGCTACTGTTTGTAAACAGAAAAAAAAATTGAAATGAAATATTAAACAACACACTTCAACTGTTTCCAATCAAATGGCGAATAAGCAACTCTGTAGGGTTCACGTGTTTGTAAATCTGACTGATGACGTCAAAGCTGTGAACCTCACTGCAAGTCGGTGCTAATCGATGCTGGTGTCCAATTGGCCGAGCTCCTTTAAGATCCGCCCATCTTTCCAGGGTCATGCGCAGACACTAGCTCTCCGTGGTATTTGTGTTGTGTGGCAATGGCCAAGAAATGTTCATTCGATTCGTGCGGTGGCACACGCCAAAGACTCTTCTGGTGAGGAATCCGCACCACATTATTGTGATCCTAAAAGTATCCGAGAATGGCGTAACCACAGGGTGATATTAAGAAGACGGCTGCAGAAAATGGAGCAACAAGCAAAAGATTTCCTGAAAATGATCCGCACAAACGCGAAGAGGATTTTTGATACGGAGATTGATGCTGCTTCAAGGAGAAACGTTCACGGCCAGAGTTAATCAGAACATGATACACAGTAAAAAGTGAACCATGGAATCAGTTAACAAAAGTTCTGTAATTCCTTACATCAAAAAAATTGAGTCAAGTAATCCATTAACTCCACATCTTAATTGGATGAAAACTGATAATTTTAAAAGTAACAAATTACAAAACCTTTGTTAATTGATGCAACATTTCACTTTTTACAATGAATTTTTGCATCTTTCAATGAATCCTAAAATGTTCATCTGATAAAAATGGACATTAGTATTAGTAGAATTTTCCAAGTGATACTAAATTGACTTTAATTACTTAATCAGAATTCATATTTTCCTAATTTTACTTTGATTTTTCCCAGTCTTTCTGACTACTTTTATATTGGCTTCAAGAATCAAAGTTTGACTTATTTTGACATAAATAACCAGGATCTTGAGGCTCCTCCTCCTCACCAGCCCCTCCTCCCCCGGCTCCGCGGAGGTCACGGCCAGATCTGCTCCCCTGGAGTCGAAGGCGTTGATCTCGATGCCGTAGTTGGTCTCCAGCTGCCGCAGCCACGCCTGCAGCACCGACTTGATGTCGATGCTCTGCCACGAGCTGGCGCCGGCGTCCGCGTCGATCCGCAGCGAGCGGACGCGCACGCGCGTGCTGTTGCCGTCCTTGCCCGGCCTGAGGCGCGACACTTGCAGGAATACGGTGGACACCATGTGCGCGGGCCGCAGGTGGACCCACAGCTGCGCGCTCTGGATGTTTTTGGGCTGGATCTTGGGGCTGAGGCTGAACAGGCAGCAGGAGGACAGCTCGTCCTGGGCCACCGAATCCGCTGAAGACGAGAAATTGACGCACAATCACCACAAAGACTAACATGAGTGTGTGAAATTTAAAGGGTCAGGTAGGCTGTGGAATATGAAATATATGTGGTTAAACAAACGTTTCACAGCTGTAAACTGGATTTATGCACAAATCTGAAGCAAAATTGTTACCCTCTTAGGCACAAATATCCCAAATTTACCCAAAAATGTTGACAAATGTGCGCACAAACAGCATTAACCAGTTTAACTCTTTAAGCTATGATGTCGACCCTTTGAAGCACAAAAGGAAAATTTATGCATAAATTTTATTATTTTTGTCTTAAAGAGGCTAAATATTTCACCTTTTCAGTCAGACATTTTGATGTGTTTATGTTTAAATGTCATATTTTAACACACAAGAGACAAATTTACTTTCAAACTTCCTATTTTTTTAAAGCGTAAACTAGAAATTTTATATTTAAGGCACAGATTTCACACATTTAGGCTTATATGTTGACTTTTTACACACAAACGTCATATCTGTAAAGCAATGGCTGAACACCGCACCTTTTTAAACTCACATTTTGCAAAAAATGCACAACTTTTTACTTTTTGGATCCAGATATTGCATATTTACAAGAAAAAGCTGGCTTTTCTGAGCGCAGAAGACACGTTTTTGCTTAAACTTTAGATTTTCTAAGTTATTTACCAGACATTTGACCTTTTTAACATCACATTTCGAGTATTGCAGCAATAATGTCAAATTTTTAAACACAAAAGTAAAATGTATACTCAAAGTTTACTTTTTTTTAAAGCATTAGCCAGAGATTATGTCTTTTTAGTGTCATATTTTGTGTATCTACAAAAAAGGCTGACTTTTTTTACCACAAAAGAATAATTTTGGCACAAACTTTACATATTTTAAGCAGATATTTGTATTTTTTCAGCTCACATTTCCCGTATTTAAGCAATAGTGTCAACTTTTGAAGCGCAAAAAGAAAATTTACGCACAAATTTATTTTTTTTATTTTGAAGTGACTAAATATTGCACCTTTTCAGTCAGACATTTTGATTTATTTATGCTTAAATGTCGTATTTTGACACACAAAAGACAAATTTACTCTCAAACTTCCTTTATTTTAAAGCGTTAACTAGAAATTGTACATTTTAACTCACATATTTTTCACATTTTGGCTTAAATGTTGAATTTTTACACACAAACGTCATATTATTAAAGCAATGGCTGACCACTGCACCTTTTTAAGCTCACATTTCGAAAAAAAAATTAAGAAATGTTTACTTTTTACATCCAAAAGATACATTTATGCAAAAAATTATCTTTACTTTAACAGCATTAACCTGAGATTACACATTTTTAGCAAAAACTGTGAATTTTCTGAGTTATTAACCAGTCATTTTTAAGCTCACATTTAGAGTATTTAAGCAATAATGTTGAATTTTGAGGCACAAAAGACAATTTTATGCACAAAGTTTACTTTTTAAAAAAGAGCATTAATCAGAGATTACACCTTTTTGGTGTCAGATTTTGTGTATTTTGGTCTTTTTAAGAATTTAGAGTTTAGGCACTAAACTGTGACATTTGAACTTTTTGTGACTTTTTTTTTTTTTACCACAAAAGACTAATTTTGGCACAAACTTTACTTTTTTAACCAGACATTTTTATTTTTTCAGCTCACATTTCATGTATTTAAGCAATAATGTCGACTTTTGAATCACAAAAGGACAATTTTCGCTCCAATTTCACTATTTTGTTTTAAAGCGTTAAGTTTAGGCAGCGTTTTAGTCACATTTTGCGTGTTTATGCTTAAATGTTGAATTTTTATGCACAAAATACAAATATACACACAAACTTTCTTTTTTTTTTTTAAACATTAACCAGAGATTAAACCCTTTTTTTTTTCCTTTTTTTATTTTGCAAAAAAAACCTTCAATTTTTTTCAAGCATCCACAAATTTTTAAGCAGGAATTTTGGGCGTTTAGGCACAAATGTCAACTTTTATAGACACTTTATAGACACAAACGTATTAACCACAAGTTACACCTTTTTATTTACACATTTGTTTATTTATGAGAAAATTATGGAGTTTAATTTTACACAAACTTCAATATTTTAAAGCATTAACTTGACATTGCCATTTTTTATGCAGGAATTTCACGTGTTCAGGCACAAATGTCGACTTTTATGGACACAAAAGACAAACTCAAACAAGTAAGAAATATTACCTTTTTAAGCTCACACCAAGCATATTTAAGAAATGACGTCAACTTTTGAAGCACAAAAGGAAAAATTTACTTTTTTCTTTTAAAGCATTAATAAAACTTTGCACCATTTTAGTCACAGTAATTTTGTGTATTTATGCTTAAAAGTCAAATTTTTACTTTTTTTTGCACAAACTTTAATTCTTAAAGCATTGACTCAACAAATTTATACACAAACTTTGCTATTTTTTAAGTATTAAGCAGACATTTTACGTTTTTAAGGTCGCATTAAGCGTATTTAAACAATGATGTTGACGTTTAAAGAACAAAAGAAAAAAAAAACGTTTTGCTTTTAAAGCCTTAACTTTACTTGCACCATTTTAGTCACAAATTTATACACAAACAGCAATTTTACGTTCAAATTTGACTTTTTTTAAGCATTAGCTAAACATTTCATGTTTTAAGTCCACATTTTGCATATAAGCAAAACAATTTTCGACTTATGTGCACACAAATATTAAATTTATGCACAAATTTTGCTTTTTTTCAAGCATTAACCAAACTGCATCAGTTTAAAGAAAACATTTTGCATGTTTAAGCACAAATGTTGACTTTTATAGACACAAACAACAAAATTATGCACAAACTTTGCTTTTTTTTTTTTAGTATTAACCAGACATTTTACCTTTTTGGGATCACATTAGGTATATTTAAACAATGATGTCGACTTTTAAAGCACAAAATAAAATAAAAATAACTTTTTCAAAGCTTTAACTACTTTGCACCATTTTAGTCACACATTTTGCATATTAACACGTTGAATTTTTACTCATAAATAACAAATTTACTCTCAAATGTTGCTTTTTTTTCAAAGCATCGGCCAAACATTTCATCTTTTAAGTCCACATTTTGCATTTAAGCGAACAAATTTCCACTTATATGCACACAAGTAATACATTTGTGCGCAAATGTTGTTATTTTTAAAGCATCAACCAAACTGCATCAATTTAAGGAAAACATTTTGCATGTTTAAGCACAAATGTTGACTTTTATAGACACAGACAACAAAATTATACACAAACTTTAATTATTAACCAGACATTTTACCTTTTTAGGATCACATTAGGTATATTTAAACAATGACGTCGATCATTAAAGCAGAAGATAAAAAAATAAATTTTTTTTAAGCTTTAAATATACTTTGCACCATTTTTGTCACACATTTTGCATATTAAAATGTTGAATTTTTACTCACAAATGACAATTTTACGCTCAGATGTTTGTTTCAAAGTATCGGTCAAACATTTCATCTTTTAAGTCCACATTTTGCATATAAGCGAACAAATTTCGACTTATATGCACACAAGTACTACATTTCTGCACAAATTTTGTTTTTTTTTAAAGCATTAACCAAACTGCATCAATTTAAGGAACACGTTTTTGCATGTTTAAGCAAAAATGTTGACTTTTATAGACACAAACAACAAACTTTTTTTTTTTTTTTTCCAGCACAGAAACAGGTAAATTTCAGCTTCCTGAGTATGACGTCTCCATAAACTTACGCTTCGTTGCCATGGTGATGATGGTCTCCGTCGTGGCGTGCTCCTCGTGCTCCACGCGTGGGTCGTACTGGTCCAGCAGCTGCATGACGGGGGGCGCCTTGGGGAGCATCTGGCGGATCACGTCGCGGCTGATGTTCGGCGCCTGCTCCAGCCGCAGGATGCTCAGGATCTGCGTCTTGATGCTGTGCAGCCGCATCTGCTTGCTGCGCTCCCGAAAGTCGCAGGCGGAGCACTGCTCTCCGCTGTCCGACGTCCGGTTCACCTCCGGGGACAAACCCGCGGAGAGCAGGGCCGTCAGGAGGAGGGCGAGGAGCATGCTGGAGGAGGACGGAGCCGGGGGAGTTTCTCACTCTGAGCCTCGGCCTCTGAGTTTTGTTATTAGCTGCCAAAAAAAAAAAAAAAAAAATTTGTTTTTGACAGCAAGACTGAAATTTAAAGAGGCAGCAGACCACAACATTTTTCAGAAAATAGTTATTTTAAATTCTCTTTCTTAATTTTAAGTAATTAAAAAAATGTTGTTGATTGATTTTGATTGCTGATTTAAGAAAAAAATTATTATTATTTGCCCTTATATTTTCTGCCAGCTGGTGAAATCCAAAAGTCCATACCATTGACTGTATAAGATGAGTGAGAAAATGACTACCTCCGGCTCTAATGAAGTCAGTTCATTTGCCTTTATTTCACAATAGAGACCCCACACAACTGTCAGCCGGGGCACACAGTTTCCAGATCGTTCTGACCAGCCACGGCCCTGGATTGCATGGTGCCCTAGGTCAGAGGTCGGCAACCTTTAACAGTAAAAGAGCCATTTGAGCTCATTTTCTACTGATCAAAACCTAAAAGAAGCCGCATTGACTCGTGTTAGCCTTTTTCCATGTTGCTGAAATAAAAGCTAAACTGAAAATTAGCCTAAAACCCCCAGTAGATAACAAATTAGTTAAAAATATTAGCATATTGCTAAAATATTAGCTAAACTCAAAATTAGCATAAAAAATAATTAGAGGCCAAATCTGCCAAAAAAGCTAGCTTGTTGCTTAAATACTAGCTAAACTCTAAAATAGCCAAAAATTCCTCAGAAAAATTAGTCAAAAACGTTAGCTTGTTGCTAAAATAGAAGCTAAATTCTGAATTATCAAAAAAAAAATCAGTAGATAACAAATTAGCAGAAATATTAAAATATTAGCTTAACTCCAAATTAGCATAACATTTTTTAGAAAACTTAGCCAAAAACATTAGCATGTTGCTAAAATAGAAGCCAAAATTCTAAATTAGCCTAAAAACTCCAGTAGGTAACACATTAGCCAAAAACGTTAGTGTGTTGCTAAAATAATAGCTAATCTCCAATTCTTTTGACTATAATTTTATTTTTCTTCAGCCAGAGAGCCACCATGGAGAGATAAAAGAGCCACATGTGAATCTGGAGCCGCAGGTTGCAGACCCCTGCCCTAGGCGAAAATCACATTTTGCCTAGGTCGATCTGAATAAAACCACAACCACGCATCAGATATACATTAAGTTTCTAATATAATAACACATTTGTTTATAGAAACGTTGACATGTTACTCACGTGTTACATTTTTAAAAACATTAATACCATGACCCGTGTTTTATGTTTATAATGATCAGAGGTTTTTTGTTTTTAAAATCGGACCAAAATTAATCATTTCATTTTACTGTCTCTGCTAAGCCATATGTCATTGTTTACTGACCTTTCCCATATGGCATCACTCTTTACATATCTTAGATAGTAGCAGGTTAGCATGGCATTTCCAGCAATCTAAATGTATTTACTTAAATCTATTGAATAATTATTTATGCTAAATGAAATGCACCTGACAGCAGACAACAAGATGGCGCCCTGACATGTTTTGCAGGAATCAAAAGTCCGGAAACCAGAGGTTAACGCCCTCCCTCCATTTCGGTTGAAAAATACTTGTTTTCTGGTGTAAAAGGAGGCTAGTCATTTTTGATGAAAACCACTCGTTTTTCCATTCATTTACAAATAAAGTTTTAAAATAAATTGTATTTCGCTGTGGCCAGGGACATAATTCTAGAAACAGTTCACATTCCAGACCAGGCGGTGGCGATAAAGCGCCATGAAGTTGTTTATCAACACCCAATAAACCACCGAAGAAGAACAGACCAAGACGTTAGCAAAATTGCTAGCGGCGTTAGCTTGTGTCTACAGGGCGGCGGTGTTTTGTTCGGACGTTTATGAGGTTTTTTGACGTAAAGGACGATACGTGGTTCGTGTCGGAACTCTCGGTATTTTCCAAAGTGTCGTAAATGAGCGAATAAGTGTAACTGTGAGACTAGCGGATGATCGGAGCTGCTGCTGTTCAGAGGACTTTGGTGTTTTTTGGAGCTGAAGATCTTTTTTAGCTGCAGGAACCATGTCTTCAGAACCTCAGGAAGATTCTGACACAGAACAACTTTCTGCTGCTGAAGGAACCATCGTCCAGAACGAGAACGAGGAGCTCTGTGGTCCGCGCAGGCCGCTGGACGTCATCTGGAAACCGCAGCTTCAGCTGCACGTCGTAGGTGTGTCTACTTCACCCACTTGGTGATAAATACACTAGATTCGTGAACGTCTTTGTTCTCCTCCTCTGAGCTGGTATGTGGCTCCAAATCGGTTCGGTATCTGTTAAATGCGTCCCTCGATCTAATGAGCTGTCACTGGATTTTTTTCCCTGCGACATTCTTACGAGAGTTACGGTAAACTGCCGAACGATATTAGATCTTCTAAGGAATGTAATCATATTACTATTTATACTGAACTTCTATAGAGAAATAAACAGCTGTTACTCAGTCATTATACTTTTCAGAATGGTAAATAGTGTTTACTTGTATATAGTGATCCCACAAAAGATTGTATTAATAGTCGACTAATCTCCGATTATTTTTTTTCCGATTAGTCGACTAATCGGGCAAAGTAAATGTAAAGTACACATCTAAACCATCATTAGCTTTAAGCTAACTAAAAATTACCTGTGATAATGCTAGTGTGGATGCTGTAAGATGAATTTGGCCCTTATAGATGCTGAAATTGATAGCTAAAATCTCTGAAGCTGAAAGCCTGATAAAATATTAGTTAAATGCCAAATTAGCCTAAAAACACTGGAAAAGCATGTTAGCCAAAATAGATAGAATGCAGCTGAAACATTAGTTAAGCTTCAAATTAGCATAAAATAACTAGCATGCAGCTAAAACATTAGCTAAACTACAAATTAGCCTAAAAAACCTTAATAAATGCCAAAATATTCCTAAAAGCTAGCAGAATACCATTATAACTTTCATCTTTATCACACTCTGACTCCATATAACATAAATTAATGACTAATCAACTTTTCAATTAGTTATAGTTTATTTTAATAGTCTACTAATTGTGGCAGCCCTACTTGTATGGTGCTTCTCTACCTTCCTTGAAGGCCCCAGAGCGCTTTACAATCATAACTCCATTCACACACTGGTGGCGGTTTTGCAGTCTCACACTGGCATGAACCTGTAACCACCAGAGGCAATGTGAGCTTGAGTGTCTTCTCCACACACTTCAACACATAGGTGGACAAGGTTTGAACCAAAGTTGCAATCTTCAAATTAGAGTTTGGCTGCCTTACCGCTGCACCACAGCCTCCCACTATATAGAACAGGGGTCCCCGACTAATTTGGCAAGAGGTCCAGTAACCCTGTCGGCTTGGTGGACCGGGTTCTGAACATACAAAAACTTTAAGACAATAATTTACTTTTCTGTTTTTTTTTTAATTACAATGTTTAGTTAATTAGCAAATAACTTTTTAGATTATAGTCTCAATAAGTATTTATCTCATTTATTTTTGAAAAAAAAAAAATACTTATTTAAATTTGTAAAAAAAAATATTGCACATAAACTAGCTTCCTTGTAGTGCAATATATGTTCTCTTTCACATTCTGCTGTACGTCTACAGGTGGCATGAATGCACCTCAAAAAGCATTCATAATGAATCCCTTTTCTTGTGCAAATGTTAAATATTTTGTTTTACAACTCCTAATGTAGGTTGCAAATAATTCTACATATTGAACATTAAAGTGCTAATATTGATAAGTGCAAAAAACGTTGCAAACATAAAGGTGAAAAGCAAAACCGACTTAAAGAGACACAGATGGCACTTTGAATGGGGGTGTCGAGCTGGAACTGTATGGAACTAAATTGGGGCCAATATCATTTGAAACCCAAATAAAACTAATTGAAAAAAATGTGTTCGTTTGACCAAAAAAATGTAAAAATTATAAACTTTTTGCTATTCTTAAATAAACTTCATTATTTTGAGCTTCAAATGTTCTGGTTTTTGGGTTGCAAAACTCAAAATTTCAATTTCAAATCTTTTCCTTTTCTTTTTCTTTCTTTTTTTTTTTTTAATCTCAAAAATTCAGTTTGTAAACTTTTAGACTTTAGACTTGGCTTTATTGATCCCTTTGGGATGGCACCCTCGGGGAAATTAAGTTTTTCAGCAGCTTCCATAAGTATACATAGTAAAAATAGAAAAATCTCAAGGTACATGTACATAATGAACATAATGAAAAAAAAAAATCTCAATGTACAATAATAAAGAAGTACATCAATGTAAAGAAGAGCAAAGTCTGTATGGCAGTATCAAAACAGTTTGAGTGTGTGATTGAGTTATTGCACATGATAGGTTATTACAGTGTTAATTATTGCACTTATACCTTTATTGCACATGAGTGGATGGATGGGTGAGTTGGCCCCGTTCTGGCGCGTTGGGGCGCTGGGGCGGGGCTAACACGAAGGAACAATCAAAAACAATCAAAAACAGTCCAGATGCATTCACTGACTCTGAGAACTGGTATAATTACGGTCAGAAAATTGCTGTTTAGTTTTTACTATCATAGTCTGAAGTTGTCCTCAAGATGCATGTAATAAGCAGAGTTTAATCGCGAACAAACCGCATGACCAAAATACTGTTCCAGCCTGTTTGAAGCGCCATCTTGTTGTGTAACAGACGGGCATCAAAAACGTCCTCATGCTCACATAAAATGGCTAAAAACTTGCTGGGGCTTTAGTTGTCTCTGCTGGCTTAATGGCTATTACCGTTGCATTTTAACTTTTTTTTTCATGCAGGAAATGTGAGTTCCAGCTCCAGGGAAACACAATGATTCCTTGATGTTTGCCATCTTTTTCTTTCACTGACTTTACATACAATACAGTCAATAGGTGTGTTTGAGATCATGCAGGCAGATCGCGTGGATTGCGGTGCAGTTTTCTGCACCGGCGTCACATGTGCGCCGTCATGAAGTATCGCGAGAAAGAGGCGGGTTTAAGGCGCCTACCTAAGCCAGTGCAGCCAGAAAATAGGTACTGCGCTGGCTTCAAGCTGCCTTGATGACTACAAAACAATGCATTAGGGGAAACAATGTTCTGAATGTTCTTGTAGTTTGACGTGAAATAACTGGCGCTAAATGAAGGAAATGGGTGTATTTTTAACTCTTTCTGGAAGATAGTGAATCACTGATATAAAAATATACAAGATTTTAAATAATCTGTGGATATTTGTGTTATTGTTGCCTCTAAAATTAACTTTAATTTCAATTTTATCTGTTTATTTGGGACAGTGCACATGAAATTAATTCTGCGGCTATTTTTTTTAATCTCCTTTACACTGAAAGATGTTAAAAAATACTATAAAAGACATAACAGCACAGATCATACTAGGAGGAGTGGCGTATTAAAATTCAGCTGAATGTTGAGGACAACCCCCAACTCCTCGTTCTCATGCAGTCTCGTCGTTCACCTTCATCTCAGGCGCCATTCTCCGCCCCTTCTTGCAGGAGCTTAGTCTCGCCAACGATGCAGGCGAGGCGCTGGGGGATCTCAGACACACCTACTTTCTGGCCATGATTATCCAGATTACCGCCCTCATCGATGGTCCTTAATGTTAGCCCCGCCCCAACTCGCCACAACAGGACCAGAATTTCTGAAACTTAAATTTTCAGATTTGAAAAACAAAAAAAAATATCTGTTTGAACCCGGAAAACTGCAGCGGCAGAGCCAGCTCTCTATTTGCGCTAATCTTATCTTAGTTTAGGTAGACGAAGATCTCTCTTCAGCGTGATCATACGCAATCCCAACATGTTTTATCTTCAGAAGTTCATGCATCGCTGTAGTGCTGCTATGGATCAAAAGTTCTGCCTTGTAGAAATTGCATTGGAGACTTTTTTTTTAAACTTTCTTTCAGTTTTAATAAGTTTTTTTAAATCAGTTTTTCAAATTTTTTTTTAGTTATAGTTGTAGTGTTTTTTTGTTGATTTTCTTCAAATGTGTTTAAAAGGAGAAAGATAAAAATGTTTATAGTTTAAAGTTGTATTGTAAAGAGCCGGTTCTTGTTTTTATCATTTTGCACATTCTATCTGGAAGCAAAAAATAACATACATGATAAACACATGTGAATTAAAGCACATTTTTCTTTACATTAGTTTTTCATTTTGTGCATAATTTTATATAGTTGTTGATAATAAATTAAAGCAACAAAATTTATTTGTGTTTATTTGATTCCAATAAAGACTTTTTGATAGGAATGACGGTCCCGTGATTTAGCCACTGTTTTTAGGAAAAGTTCCACCCTCTCCAAATGTCTCTGCCGATCATTCTTGGAGGTTTAATCACGTCATCACTCTGACCAATCAAAAGCTGTTAACATCCTTACTTTTTTTGCCCCAAGTCTCACAGTTCTATCAAAAATTAACGGTAAAGCTTGTGTTTAGCAGTGTAGCTTCCTGCAGGATCCGGTGTCAGACCGTGGAAAAAGTGAACCAAATAAAGAAGCTCAGAGGCGTTTTTGCAGTGCATCTCCCATAATGCATTAGGGTAAAGTGACAGCACTGCTGCACTATTCTACTAAAATAAAATGATTTATTCACCTAAAAATAGGGACTAAATAAAATGATTTATTCACCTATTTTTAGGTGAATAAATCATTTTAGGTGAATAAAATGATTTATTCACCTAAAAATAGGGACACTCCGATCATGTGGTTGATGACTCGATCAAAATCGGACTTTATCCCCCGATTATTATCATATTTACTGTATTCTTATTAAAATCATCGCTTTATATTTCAATCTTATTATTACGGATAAATATTCCACTAAGAGTCTGCATGTCAAGAACAGATCACAAAATGTCATTGCTGGAAAACGCAGCAGAAAACTGCAGCAGTTCAAGAAGAAGGCAATAAAACAACAGTCAAGCTAGCTAGGCGATCACAGATTCAGATTTCTGGGATCAATAACTCTTTTAAAAATGCTTTAAACTGACAGCTAGTGTCTCTGTTAGTTTGTCCTAACACAAACAACAACCTCTAAAGGCATTTCAACTGAAAAAGACAGAGTTTTTGTTCATGTTTAATGTTAAGCTCTTCGTTTAGCCAACAGACAGATGGCTGCACAGCAGCTGCTAACTCCTCAGGTAATCAGTCATAATTGGGCTTGCATATCTGGAAATCGTGCACAAACACCCGCCCTCGAGGCCTGGGGTTTCCCATCCCTGTGTATCAATAGGGACGTCCCCATTTGGTTTTATAGGCCTCATGCGATTCAGAGTCATTTGATTTTGGAGTATTTGCCAATACCAAATCCCAATTTGATCATTTTGTAAAATGTTAAAAAAAATAAATACATTTTTCTCAGATGTGATTAATATCCTCATTAAAATATTTTATAAATGTATGATGGTCATGGATTTTTTTTATTTATTCAAAATATAAAATTCTGGGTTTCTGACTTATAGTGCTTAAAAACCTCTTCTTCTGTTTGTGTCCCTGCAGTCCTCCCCCAGGATTGGGCGACTGAAGAGGAGGATTTCTGCAACCAGCCGACCAACTTTAGTGTGGAGCAGGAGGATCCAGAACTTTCAGAGGCTACAGAGGAACTGAAAGAACCAGAACTTCTCCAGATTAAGAAGGAGCAGGAGGAGGAAGAACCTCCACAGATCAAAGAGGAGCAGGAGGAACATGAACCTCTACAGATTAAAGAGGAGAAAGAGGGACTTTGTCTCAATCAGGATGAAGAGCAGTTTGATCTGAAGCAGGAGACTGAGACATCGATGGAGATTCCTACTTATCAGGAAAATGAGTACAGTGAAGCAGATCTAAACTACCAGCGGACCTTTAATGTAACTGATAGTCAGGATGAAGAAAGAAACTATTATGAAGAATCATTATCAACTACAGATGGAGAGACAGACCCAGAAAACAGTTCTCTCCTGCCAGAAAGTCAGTGTTACTCTGATGTTAGTAGAAACTTCAAGAATAAAACTTTGGTTAAAAAACGCAAACAATCCCCTAAAGAAAGGAGAATTTCCTCTATAAAGTCTGATAAAATACCAGAAATGACACACAATGTGTCTGTCTTCATGAACACTGAATCTGATGAAGGACTTTATATCTGTGAAGAATGTGGTCAAAGTTTTGGTGACTGGTCTCAGCTCGGAGTTCACATGATAACTCACACGGGAGAGAAGCTTTTTTCTTGTAAAGAATGTGATACAAGATTCAGTCGTAAATCCAATCTGAAAAAACACATGACAACTCACACGGGAGAGAAGCCCTTTTCGTGTAAAGAGTGTAATACAAGTTTTATTCAAAGATTTGATCTCAAAAGACACATGAGGACTCATACAGGTGAAAAGCCTTTTTCTTGTAAAGAATGTAATAAAAGTTTTAGTCAAATATCTCATCTCAAAACACACATGAGAACTCACACAGGAGAAAAGCCCTTCACTTGTACAGAATGTGATAAAAGTTTTAGTCGTGTATCTCATCTCCAAGCACACATGAGGACTCACACAGGAGAAAAGCCTTTTTCTTGCAAATTATGCGATAAAACTTTTAGTCATGTATGTAATCTCAAAACACACATGAAAACTCACACAGGAGAGAAACATTTCTCTGGTAAAGAATGTGATAAAAGCTTTAGTCAAGTATGTCAAAACTCAGATGAAAAGCAGCAAAGACCTGAAGTCAGCTATCAAAACAATCTGAACTTCTATTACACGTATACAGAGGCACAGGCTGACAGCCTCCATACCACAGGACATTGATGGAGATATTCAATTAGGACACACAAGAAAGCATTGAATGCGAAGTTAAAATGCAGTTTCTTCAAATCTGACATATGCACTAAGAAACATATTTTTTATTGTTCTTATTTGATATAATGTCCCATAACACTGTTTCTGGTTTTCAACGTTTGCAATGTACAATAAACACTATACAAAAAATAAATAAAAATGTGAGACATTTTAATCTATGTGTAAATAGACTCTACAACATGACTTTCACCTCACGTCAAATTTTTTAACTTTTTGACGAAATTATTTTAGATGTTTGTGTTGTTTTGAAATACAACTTCAATTTTTATCTTACAGCTTTGACCAGTTTAAAGGTGTCTTTGGATCTTTTACTGGCATCTTTGTTAAACATGTTTTTAATTTTGCTGGTTGATTTACATGAATAGATATTGTAGTTTAATATTTTGGTTTGGAGTTGATCATTGTGGTTGGAACGTATGCTGAGACAAAATCTACGTTGTCTTAAGTCTGCGTGTTACCATGACAACACTAGAAATTTTTTGAATACTTATTTAATTTTCACAATACTATGTGATCAGTAGACATTTTTTGATTTTGACAAAAAGTCAAGTCATACTTTTCTGAGTTGTTTGAGAAAGTAACATTTTTGTGAAGAAACATTTTACCAGAAATGCAGTAAGAAAGAGGCGGATAAAGAAAAAAATTAATTTTTGTCTTCTGTTCATGTGATTCATGTTTTCTGGTAGAATTTATAACTGTATATCAATTCTTTTTAGTTTGCATTTCCAATCGTTCCTGTGAAGAATAAAGTGGACGTGAACATCAGTCAGAAGTGTGGAGTCTTTCCAACAATGTGGGTTTCTGCTGTTTGTTGGTTCCAAATTAGGGCTCTTTAGGTCCAGTTCTGGCTGCTGAATTCAGGACTGAGCTCAGATCATAGATCTCTCTTTAAACCCTTTTGTATCAGCTTGTTTGCATGTGTTCAAGAAAAAGTCATGAGGGTATGTAACATTTTTAACTGGGTCATTTGGGAATTTTCTGTTGTTATTATTATTATTATAAAAGGGTAAATAGACTTTTGGTGAAAATAAATGGCTCTACCCAACCACTAAGAGTCCATCTAAGAGTGGAAAAATGGTTAATCCAAATGTGCAAGAGGAACTGTACACCTTACAGTAGAGCTTGTGTAAATGTGACTTCAGCCATCACTGGAAAGAATATGTGGAGGAAACAGTTCTTCATCCCAGATCCATCCATTTACGTTGATAAACTTTTAAAAATGTATTTATAAGTAAAAAATTATAATAATTATCATCAGAATGTACAATTAACAACTAACACAAGTTTTGTTCGCATGTTATTTTTTCTTATTTAAGAAAAAAAGATGATAAATAAAACTGAAAACTGTTCTCTAAGAATCCTCGGCTGTTCGTTATTTTTTTCCTCAATTTCTAAACTTTATTCTGAAAATTAGTACCAAAAAGTCTCTTAAAATCATCATTTTGGTTGTAATTCCTTCATAAAACAAATGAAATTCAA
Organism: Oryzias javanicus; assembly: GCA_003999625.1. Lineage (NCBI taxonomy): Eukaryota > Metazoa > Chordata > Actinopteri > Beloniformes > Adrianichthyidae > Oryzias > Oryzias javanicus. Next base: position 4,203,535 of record CM012438.1, read on the forward strand.
ACAATTCAAATTAATTTATCCTTGTGATATCAATACAGTTAAATTCACTAAACAGTTTATTGCCTTTATTATGTTAATTTAAAGTATCAAAATATGAAAAATCAATGTGTAAATGTAGAAAGTAAAGACATAAAGGGATCATATTCTTACCAATTCTCCAAAAAACATGAAAGGATGCGACGTCACTTTTACTCCCACAGGTTCAGGTCATTTTCAAATTATTTCATACTAACTGACAGTGTTTTCATTGCTGTGTTTGACGCCCTCTGCTGGTGAAAAGAGCACATTACGAGGGTGGAAACTGAGGCAAAAGCTCTGTGTGCTTTGATTGTTTTTATCAGATTTATTGATTTAAAAATTTAGTCATTTCTTACTTTCAGATTAAACGCCTTGAAGTTAGTCTAGATTTCCTAAATCAGGAAAAAAAAAAAGGAAGAAAACCCTCAAGAGCTCCAACAAGCCCCGCCCACCAAGCTGTGTTTGATTAACGAAGGAGCTTCAAACCGGGAAATGGACCAAAGTTCATGAGGACCCGGGTGTTGTGACAAAAATACAACACTTTTCTCTTTCTTTAGGTTTAATTCTCTTGTCACAACGTGTTCTTGTTAATAATAACAAACAGTCTCATATTTTTCAATCGGGGAAAAAAAGAAATGGCGCATTTTGGGACCTCTATCTGAGCTGCGAAGAGATTGGCTGTTATTCCGGAAGAGTAGCTGGTCACGTGTTCACCCCTCCGAGCGGCGGCAAACAGCTCGTTAAGGTAACTGGGTCCCGGTGAGTTTGAGCGGTTCGTTTCTGCGGGATGAGTTCAGGTCACTTATTCTTAATTTTTGCTCATTTAGTTTAAAAATTTCTATATTTCAACCTTAACTTTAATTTTTAATACTTTTGCTCTAAGTTTTCTTTAAAAATAGTTTTTATTTTTAGTTTATTAGAGAGGAGGCGTGGTTTTATGATTGACAGATGATGCAGTGGACTCTGGGAACAGAGCTCAAATGTTTAACTCCCCCGTAAAACTTAAAACAGGAACGTCTGCAAGATTTAACATTTCACGTGGTATTAAACAAGGCTGCCCAGTATCGCCCTTCTTGTTTTTGTTAGTTGCTCAGACAATGGCCACGCACACAAAAATGTCTCCCTTTCAAGGTATTAATGCTGTTGGTAAAAAATTTAAAATTTGCCAATTAGCAGACGACACAGCAATCTTCTTAAAAGATTCAAATCAAATAAGAACTGCAATCAACTACATTAAAGAGTTTAGCAATGTCTCAGGATTAAAAATGAATATTAATAAATCTGTTATGTTCCCACTGAAAAATTGTAATCTAGGTAGTTTTGAAAGGATACCAATTAGTGAAAAAGTAACCTGTCTTGGAATTGTTATTTGTAAAGATAAAGAGGAACGTCACAAATTAAATTTTGATCCAATTATAAAAAAAAACTCAAGCTAAGTTAAATTCACGGTTGATGAGAGATTTATCTATATTTGGTAGGGTCTTAATATCAAAAGCAGAAGGCATATCAAGATCTGTGTATGTTGCCTTATCACTTGACATTCCAAAAAATATAATTAATCAATTAGATAAATTGCTATATGACTATATTTGGAGGAAAAAGCCCCATTATCTTAAGAAAAATGTTATTACCGGTTGTAGAGATCAAGGCGGTTTGGAGGTGCTCGACTTCACTACCATCAACAATACCTTTAAAATTAAATGGATTATAGAATTTTTGAAAAATAATGACAGCATCTGGAATGCTTTTCCGACATTTTTGTTTAATAATCTTGGTGGTATACATTTTCTTCTCAAGTGTAATTTTTCTGTTGTTAAAATTCCCTTAAAATTAGCTGAATTCCATAAGCAAGCTCTTTTATCTTGGATGTTGATTTATAAACACAACTTTAGCCCACACAGGTATTTTATTTGGAATAACAAAGAAATCCTTTACAAAAATAAATCCCTGTTTTGTCGTCCATGGTTTGATAGAGAAATTTTTTTAGTTGGTCAGTTACTGAACCAAGACGGTTTGCTCATGTCGTATGCAGAATTCCTCCAAAAATTTAATTTTCCAGTGACACCTAGAGAGTATGCAGTTGTTTTTGATGCTATTCCTGCAGGTTCACTTCAGATTCTAAAGCATTTACCATACACAAATTATACTGCTGAAATTAACCACGTTTTTATTGGAGAAATAGAAATTACAAAGAAAAGATGCACCAATAAATATATTCGAAATCAAATATCTTGTTCAGTTCCTTCTGCTGCAAAGTTTTTTTGGTATTCAACCATGGAGCGCTTTAACTGGGAAAAAGGAAACACCACTATCTACAAATACTGCATTCATAATAAATTAAAAGAAGTTTCATATAAAATATTACATCAAATATATCCTGTCAAAGATACATTGAGAAGATTTAAAATTAACATAGATGAGTCTTGTGTTTTTTGTCACTCGAGTAGAAAGACCACTTTTCATTTATTCTTTCATTGTTTTTATACCAGAAAATTTTGGTGTGATGTTGAAGACTTTATTATAACAAAACTGAATGTTAATATAAGAATTAATCTTTTTGATGTCATGTTGTACTTTGATTCACATGGTTTATCCCAGAATTTTATTTTTGCTATTCAATTGTTCATTATTTTTGGGAAATTCCATATTCACAAATGTAAATGGTCAAATTCACAACCCTGTTTTAATTTATTCTATCTGGACCTTAAATCATATTATAAAACAATAGAACACATGCAAAATCTGAAGGCTTCATGAACATTTAATATTTTAAAAGAACTGCATATTTTTTAACTTTTTTGAGTTTATACATTTATATTGTAACCCCCTGGTTTGTTAATGTTGTTGTGCCGGTTGCACTGTATTTGTTGTGTTTTCTGTTACCTATTGTTAAATAATATACAACTTAAAGTGAACTTTTGTAAATTGAAAGAATGCTCAATAAAAAAAAAAAATATATATATATATATAAAAAAGTTTAACTCCCGTTTTAGCGCTAGCATAAACTCTATTCTGGTTTGTGCTGTAACCTGTTCTAACATTCTATGGGAGTCCTCTTGTTGGGACCACAAACCACAATTTTCCAAGCTCCATAAACAAAATTTTGACCATAGAATGATAGAGCTCCACATTCTTAGCATAAAAATAATTAAAACGGGCAAATAGAATTAAAATTAAGCAAGTTATTAATATTTTATTTAAATTAAATTCATTTTTGTTTTTTATTAACATACAAATATGCTAATATATTAAATATTAGCATATTTAACTTATTGGCAAACAACTATATTATTATACAAATTAGGGCTGCCACGATTTGTCGACTAATCGATGACTAACCGACTATTAAAATAATCGACGACTAATTTAATAGTCGAATAGTTGTTACTTTATATTGTATGAAGTCAGATTTTAGTAAAGTTGAAAGTTATAATAGCATTCTGCTAGCTTTTTGGAATATTTTGGCTTTTATTAAGGTTTTTTAGGCTATTTTGGAGTTTAGCTAATATTTCAGCAGCATGCTAGCTATTTCGGCTAACTTTAGCTTTTTTACGTTTTTTAGGCAACTTTTGAGTTTAACTTATATTTCAGCTATATGCTAGCTGTTTTGGCTAATATAGAATTTTTCCATTTTTTTATGGCTAATTTGGAGTTTAGCAAATATTTCAGCAGCATGCTAGCTATTTTGGTTAACTTAAGCTTTTTTAAGTTTTTTTAGGCAATTTTTGAGTTTAGCTTATATTTCAGCTATATGCTAGCTGTTTTGGCTAATTTAGGATTTTTCTGTTTTTTTAAGGCTAATTTGGAGTTTAGCTAATATTTCAGCAGCATGCTAGCTATTTTGGTTAACTTAAGCTTTTTTAAGTTTTTTTAGGCAATTTTTGAGTTTAGCTTATATTTCAGCTATATGCTAGCTGTTTTGGCTAACTTTGGCTCTTTTTATTTTTTAGCTAATTTGGCATTTAACTAATATTTTAGCTGGTTATCAACTTCAGCATCTTTACATCCACTTTGGCCATGAACCGATTAGTCGACTAATCGGAAAAAATAATCGATGATTAGTCGACTATTAAAATAATCGTTTGTGGCAGCCCTAATACAAATATAAAGTTTGAGTCTTTTTAAGTGCTTCTTCTTACCAGTTTTTGCTCTAAACACCATCAATTTGTCACAGGACATTATTCAAGTGTTTTGGGAATTTTTCAATATTTTTTAGATGATTTTTCAATTTATGTTATTACATGCTTTCTGTCTGAGTGCAGTGTATTAATCTGTATCAAGGGCTTAAGTCTATGTGCGCTCCTCACCGAGGTCTTTAATGAAATTTGTCACAATGTGACGTGAGGAACTCGGGTCTGAAACAACAAATGCCGTGAATTTCTTCAAGTTTCCTCAATGTTTAGGAGGAGGATTAAGGACAAGAATCACCTTGTAGATTTCAGGAAGTTGTGAAATTGATCCAACGTCAAGAGAAAGCTGCCGTTGAGTCACAAATGTCCACTAAATCCCCTGTACCTTGCTGTGAATCAAAATCAAAGTATAAACTATCCCAGCATGCACCGCGTACATTTTGCAATGCAGAAACAAAGTTCTTCAAGGGCAAAGTGAACAAGCGTGAAGCGTTTTGTGCAGTGACACCCTTGGTAGTATCTACTGGTCTAATCTTTTTTCTGTAAGTATTAAACATTTTCTTTTAAATTTTACTTTAGAAACTTCCATTCGTAAAGAAAAATTACAAATCATATATTTTATATTCTTTTCTGTCAATTCCAGTAATTCAATTAAAATATTTCAAAATGTCTTCACATTTATATCTCTAATTATTGTGATTTTTAATGTTAAAAACAAAAGAATGTTCTCATGTAAAAAATTAAATTTCTTATTTAAGTCATTTTTTTGATTAAAACCTTTTGACTTCTACACATTGAGTCCTCTTGATTTCATTTGTTAGAACAAATTTTACCTTAAGTATTTGTTGGAAATTGAGAATAATTTTAACTAAATTGCTACTCAAATGGTATTTAATATTTTATTGAATTGCCGCCTGATGAACTGACGTTGTACACTCTTAATATTTTTACCTGCTTTTTTCCATTGTCTTGTTAGTTTTACTTTGTCTTTCTGGTATTCCCACTCTTAGCCTGCTTCTTTTTTATGATGTAAGTTTAAAGAAAGAAAACGGACGGACGAGTTGGAAGAGGTTGGTCATACTGAACACAAGATGGAAAATGTTTACTATTGTGAATGTAATTTTATATTTCTGTTGTTTAAATACTTGACATATTATTAAGATTGATGCAAACATCAGTTCACCTCTGCATGGATAAATGGTTAAAGAGCAAAAGCAGATGGTCAATTTCATGTACGACAGGCGGTAAGTGTTGGAGGATCTTCAGAGAACATAAACTATTGTGTTCAATAAAAAAAAGCCAAAAAAAAGACTAAATTAGTCACACCACTTTTCCCCATATATGGAGTGAAATCTGAATTAGGCGGAGTTAACTCCTGCCAATATAGTGGTGACTATTAGCTGATCTTCTAGGCTTCAAGTAGTGGAGAGTAGACGTCTATGGGCAACATCAGGTGATCTGTCTATTTCAGGGGTCTGCAACATGAGAATCTGGAGCCACATGTGACTCTTCTAACCCTCAGTATTGGCTCTCTGGGCGAAGAAAGAAAGTGGCTTGGATATTTTAATAGTCATTTAGTTGGCATTATTTTAATTTAGGTTAGTTAGGTTCATAAAGTTGTGGCTGAAGTGCTCATAGAACAGTAAGAAACAGTTTTTTACACACTTGCTCACATTTGTGAAGTTTTATCTTGTTTTATGAGTTAAAAACACATATCTTATGCTGCATAAAAATATTTATTATCTATACAGAAATGAGTTAAGAAAATATACTTTTAGATCCTATTCCTATAGAAGGATCAACCAATGAAGGTGTTTTTCTAAAGGTTAACATCAGTACTAAGTGGGGAAAAGGATGATGGTGGGATGATGCTATGAGACACAGGATGTCTTTTATTTTGAAAGGAAATAAAAACTCTTTCCACATTTAGAAAAATACACCATCTATTTCTGTTTATTTATGCCCAAGGAGAAAAAAAACATTTTATATATTTTAAAAAGTATCAAGAATATGAATGCATCTGAGTTTTCAAAAAGGTGAATTAAGACTTAACGGCTCCTGTGAGGTTTTGATCTGTGAGGAAAAAAACCCAAATGGCTCATTTAGGATTTAAGGTTGCAGAGCCCTGATCTAGTTGTATATTTCTATGGTTCTTTACATTCACATGTTCGACATTTAACAGCAACAAGGAAAGTCAGACTTAGTGACGTTTTTAGGCTGTTGCACGTCTTCAAGTTGTTCTGGGACACAAAGGTCAAAAGTCAGAGAGAGCAGTTTTCTACTCTAGAAACCATGAAGAGTAATGTTTCAATGTTGAAGAACTCAACCAAGCAGCATCAGGAACTGTAGCAGACTGGAATCTTTTTAGAATGATTTCACTCTTTAGTAGAGAGCAGAAAGTTGATCTGATCTGTTGGAACTGACTCCATCCTGATTCTTCACTGTCAGAAAGCTGTCCACCAGGGGGCAGCACTCCTTCATTCCTGAAGCAGATCCTCCCAGCTGCAGGAAACCTTTATTTGTTTATGAAGAATCTGCAGACATTCAAACACTCTGTTATGAAGAACATTCTGTCACATCTGTAGACAATATTGTTCAACAAAGATCTGATTCTGATCAGATTTAAACTCAGTTTGTGGTTTCAGAACATTTAAACTCACTCTTTCTATGCCAACAAACTCTTTGTTTTTGTGTCTTTTATCTGTTGATTCTTCACACATTTTCAAATTCACTGTTTCATTTCTCTGTTCATTTAATTCACATTGAAGCAGAAAAACAGAAGTCTCTGGTTCCTGAGGTTCTGGGGTTCTGGTGGTGACAGTTGCTGGCATGTTGGGTTGTTGTGGGTCAGTCAGACACAGAACATTTGCAGACAAACACTCATTTAGATGATCTGAACAACCAGATGTGTGACATGGTGAGAGTTCAGCTGCAGTCTTTGTTGTTTACTTTACCTGTGATTTTACTCACATTCTTCTGTTATTTTACTCTCTTCTGTTTTTCACCTTCAAAGTCCCAACTTGACCTATCTTTATTAATAGCACAGTGATGTAATTTCCTGTAAAGTGGAGAGACTCTCTGGTGTCTGATAACAGGAGAAGGCTAAAATAAACACATGCATAGAGGGGGGAGCTCTTTTCCAGTGTTCCTGAATCAAGAAATGAGAAAGTTGAAATGAGGAAGGAGACCTGGAGTGTAGCAGTCTGGACTTTCACCCCTTAATAATTAAATAAATAAGTAAAACCAAGTCTTTTTCCTGAAATCGTCCTGAAACAAGACAGAGGAAGCACCGTCTCTGCTGGTCTTCCAGGATTCAGAGAACTGTAGTTACATAAGTTACTTTAGTTTTCCTCCATGACGGAGCAGGAGGAGATCTCGTCTCTAACTTTCTTCTTCTTCCTTTACGGTGAGCCTTTGTGTTTTCTGTCGTCTTCTCCTTCATGATGAAGGCAGTGATGTTTCTATGTGATCTCATCTGTGAGGAAGAAGAGCAGCAGAGGAAGAGCTCTGACTGAAGATTGTCTTGAACTTGTTCTTCTGTTCAAAAATAAAAGTTCTTCCAAAAACCATCAGCTAAAGGTCGTTGGAGGTCACCTGTAAGATAAATTAGAACAATAAGTTAGTAGGGGGTGTTGCTATGTGTTTGGGGGGGGTGTTTAAACAGATGTCAATTAAGTCAATAAAATGTCAATTAAGAGAGGTGGGGTGGTGTTAAATAGAGGAAGTGTAGGACTGAACACAGACAGAAGCTCATTGGCTGATTCTCTGTGACATCACATCAATCATGTTCCTCTGTTTGGAGGTTCTTGTAAGTTATGGGGCCCGTTTCAAGAAGCAGGTTTTGTTGGAACTCTGAGTTCGCGAACTCCAAATTCAGCAAAACTCTGAGTTTACGGTTTCAGAAAGAGAGATAACTCAAACCCGTGAAAGTGGGTGAAACCAAGCCCGTTTCAAGAAACGGGTTAAGCTGAACTCGGAATCAATCACTGTGGCAACTGAGTCTGTGAACGAAACCTGGTCTGGAGCAGGTTTTCTTCAGGAAACTTAGAGTTCTCTGCGGTCTCCGCCCCTTTTTAAAGTGAGAGATGTTCAAATCTGAGTTCTTCATTAATATTTAGAGAACATTCACATTAGAGACGTCACGTTTCCACCAGCAGAAACCAAAATGACATGTCCATTCATAGAGGATCATGTAGAGAGGAGGCTGGATTAATCCAGAGGAAATGTTATTTATGTCTGGAGAGGATTTGAGGACACGAGTCGATTGATGCAGTTTCTCCGATTCATTTTTATTTGAGCGACATTATAAATAATGAGTTATTCCAGGGATTTGCTATTAATAATGAGTTTTATTTTCATAATTTGAAACCCTTAAAAATCGAAATCATTAAATCTCAAAAACCGGTAGGGGCTTTCAACTCGTATACAACAATCAACATAGAACAAGTATTAGCTCGGTTGTCAGCGACGCTGCCTCCGCTTTTGACGTCTTAAGTTCAATGCCCGGCCCCGGCACGTCGCGATTAAGTAAAATAAAATTACTTGCCAGCTAATTATTTTTAAGTCTTGAGAATTAAATTTAAATAAATGCTTATTTTTAACATATCTCAGGCAGCTACAGTGTTTCTTTTTAGCGTGCAGTGATATCCGTGTGTGTATGTGGTGGGGGGGAGGGTTGAGGAAAACGGTCATTCATGCGATTACGGAGATGACTGGTTAAATTATTAACAGATCAAGAACCATTCCTTACTTTACAAGTGACAAAATAACCTTCCTGATATTATTTATTCTTTATTTGAAATGATTCAAATGTAGACGTATACATTAACTCTGCAGATATTTTCTCTCTGTTTTACCACTGCAGCTGAGTTTCTTTTCTTGCGGAAAATGTTCTTGTAGTCTCATATGCTTGGAGGAACTTATCAATTTCCGTCGCCGGAAGTAACTCAGATGCTTGTTCCCGTTGCCATGGTGAATCGTGCCGTCTTTATTCCATTGATCAGGGCTTTTAATGCTCGCGACGCTCGCACCTGATTCTGGTTCCAACAACTTCAAGTTGATTGAATCAAACATTTTCAGCTGTTCTGAAACCGAAAACTCTAAGTTCGCAAATTTTGAGTCCAGTGACTCTAAGTTCAGGTTTCAACTCTACATTTGTTTAACCTGCTTCTTGAAATGGGCCCCTGATCTCAGCAGCTTCAACAGTGATGCAGAACTTTCTTCAATAAATCACTGAACCAGAGTCCAGAACTGCTGGTTTCTACATCTCAGTCAGAAGAAAAATTATTTCTTCCTTTTCTTTTCATTCTTTGATTTGTGTCTGTTGTTCTTGATCTGCTTCATGTTTCCTGAATCGTAGAAAACAGGAAGTTTCTTGTTTGTTTGTCAAAGTGAGTGAATGAGTGAAATGTTGCTCCATCATGGAGTGTTTGCTGCTGCAGCTCCATGTCTCCATCTGGTGGAGGGAGAGCAGAAGTGCAGCAGCTGATGTTCAGCAGCTTCCTCTGTCCCACACTGCTGTCTGACTGCATTCACCTGAACCTGAGAGGAAACACAAGAGAAGAGCCCATCAGTGGAGGAGGATCAGAGCTGATGATGATGAGGGTTTCCTCTGCAGATGAAGGTGTGTGGGAGCTGATCCAGTGGATCCAGCAGCATGGATCAGTGTGAGGACACACAGGAGGGAGCCCCTCCCTCTAAAAGCACTCTGTGTGGGGAAGATGAGAGCCAGAGCAAAGCTCAGAGGTGAGATGAACATCTCTAACTGTCCAGGACTCTTTTCCATGTCAGAGCTCAGCACTCACACCAGCAACCACCATTCTACACAGGAACCAACCTGGATCTGGATCTGGATCTGGATCCAGCTGTGTGTCCAACAGGAGTGACAGATCAAAGAATTTACCTCTAACCTTCAAGTCCATCAGTTCAGGAGTGGAACAGTAAGTGTTTGTCAAAAACATGCTATAAATTTAATTGAAATAGATGTATGCAGTGTCACAGTTGTCAGAACAATTTTAACAGATCAGTTTGTTCATAATCTGAGATCAATAGTTTAAACATGGAAGATAATCTGATGAACCTCCATAACAAAATTAAATTAGTTTTTAATAAAACAAACGTTTTCCCATTAGGATCCAACAGAGATCTGGACCTGGATCCAGCTGTGTGTCCAACAGGAGTGACAGATCAAAGCATTATCCTATAAACTTCAAGTCCATCAGTTCATCAGTGGAACAGTAAGTGTTTGTCAGAGTTAAAGGAGTCTGGATAATAGTTCAGATGATCAATAGTTTTCAGATGAATGACTTGAGTTCTGGTTCAGTTCTTGATCTCTCTGATCAGACTCTTGGATCATCATGTGTGATCAGATCTTTTCAGTTGATCTTCTGAGAGTCTCTGAGATCAGAGATGATGGAGAAACTTGAAACAGAAATGAATCTTTCTACATTTGATTTGGACAAATGTTTGGATCAGAAAAAAAAATGTTTTTTCAAATATGTTAATGATAGTTTTTATAATGTTAATGCTGACCGAAAATCATCCACTACATCTCTGAGTCCTCTATTTAGGTCCACAAAAACCAGAGCTAATATTTAATAAACATTAAGTAATAAAGTGATTGGCCTCCAATGATGTCAATATAATGTAGAAATTAAAGTGATTAACTCTTGATTCATTTTGATCAACTACCAGCTGAGATATATTCTATAGAATCTTTTAACAATGTCTCTCTGATGTTCTTCATAAATGTGTAAAAACTTTATGAATCCATTCAGGTCAGCTGACCCTCCAGAGGTCATTATTATTACAGCAACATCTGATTATCTGTTTTTAAAAGATTTTTGATAAACTGGATAAAATAAGAATCAACAATTAAATAACAGACTTTAATGATGTAAATTAAATATCTGGATTTATGTAGTAAAAGTTATATTTTACTTTGTTAACTAGAGTATTCTGACCATTTGTTGATTTGCTTTTTTTGGTAATATATTTTTTTCAAGTCTTCTATCCATTGAACAAGATTCTGTATCTTTAGCTTTTTGTAAGAATAAAATTTCCAGTTGTTTTTATAGTTTATTTAATTCAATAATTTTATCTGTTTAAAGATTAGATTTTCTCATAGATTCTTCACAATAGTTAGTTTTCTGTTGCTCTCCTCCTTTTACTCTTAGAGAATGCTTCATTTACAAATGATCTTCTTTAAATTTCAACCAATCCCATTGACTCATGAGACATTTTTAACTTTTACTATAGATAGTTAATCATTTCAGACACAAAGATCATCGTAAAGTGTGTTACTGGATTTTCATATTCAACTTCAGTTAGATCCTAAATTGTAAACATAAATCAATAACACTGTAGTTGATGTGTTTCTCTCTCAAATTATTGTTTTTTTTATCTGATAAGAACTGAGAGATCAAATATTGTAAGAAATAATTTTTAGAATTTAAACAGTCTTGAGGAAATATTTTCTCTTTTTGGTGGATTTTCAAAATAAATCATCTAGCTCCGATTTTACAGTCAAGTTTGTGAAACCACAAGTCTGACTGAATTCACAGCTCTCTGTCATTTACTGCAGAATAAATGTCCAGTGGGACTTTCAGAGAGAAAAGCTTTGAGTGTTACATTAACCTACTGCCTTCATAATGTCTGCAGCCTGAAAACTATTATGCTCCTGAAAACTTATTCTGGAACAGAAGTAGTTATTGATTGAAATTCTTCAAGGTTCTGATCTGAACTGAGCTCCAACTTTGTAAAGAGCTGCTTGAGCTTTGCATCAAAGACTGTATAAACACTTCAGTGACTTTCTATAGACATGGACAGAGTGTGTTAATATGATCCCCTGGTTTGAAGTTAAATCTAAATTTCAACTGTAAAATGAAAATCAAATGATCCTGTATGAGTTCAATTTTTACATAACAATAAATGTGAATTTGTATATTTAATATTGATTGATTGACTGATTGGTTCATTTCAAGCATAGATTGAAAAATACAGGACAAAAACTGTTATTTCAAAGTCATTACAAAAATAATAAAATGCATTGATTAGAAAATAAAAAACAAACAAACAAAACACATTTATGTCACATTTGGGTCATTAATATTTTTGTGATAATTAACTTAAGTCATTAGAGTTCGATTGATTGATTGATTGAAAAGGAGTGGGAAGAAGTAAATTTATATAATCCCACCCCCACTAAATTGCGTAATTTCTCTGTTTTGCATAATTATTTAATGTTTTATGTTTTGATCAGATCAAATGCAAGTTGTTGTTTTTTTAAATCCCAATAGCAAAGTGAAGTTCTTGTTGATTATTGATTAATCTCATCAAACATTATTTCATGATTCCAGTAACAGTAACAATTATACATTATGTAACAAATGTAATACTCATTGATTATCATTAAAATACAATTTCATAATAATGCAGAAAATAATAATTAGACATTGAAATCAAGTTTTAAAGTAACCATAGAGTGCTTATTGATCATTTTCTGAAAAAATTCTTATATATATTTTTTAGTAAACAATAATGATTCACACAATATGTAATAATCACTGATTATCATTTGAACACAAAAATACATTAATCATTAATATGAAATAAACAAATAATAATTATGGATTTCAAATTAAACCACAAGGTCACTAAAAATGTTTACATTTTTGTAAGTTTGGTCTTTTGACAGTAATGTTATTAGGGATTGACTTGGTTGTGTAACATTCTAGCTGTGACTTTGTGAACTGATCTGACTCAAGTTAGTTTTCTTTGAATCCTCCCAGCACAGACAGAATGGATGTGATTGTTGTGATTCTCCACAGAGTGGACCAGCAGAGCTCAGAGACTCCCAGTGGTCCGTCTGTCCAGCAGCATCAAACACAGCTGGATTCCATCTTTCTGGTCTGTACATGAACAACAACTGCTTTTCCATCATTCTGTCCACAGTCATCTCCATGCTGCACTTTGGAGACCAGTGGATTGTCAGTGTGTCCAACATGGAGCTGATGTTTGGCTCCATCACTTCACTCTGATTGGCTCATTCATCTAGAATTCTGTTGCAGCTGCTGGAGGACAACATTGTCACTTTTGTGAAGAAGGAGCTGAAGAAGATCCAGAAGCTTCTGATTCAGAGGGAGGATAAGGAGGAGGATGAAGATGAAGAGCAGAGGAGCAGCAGAGAGTCACTGATGAAGATCACAGAAAACTTCCTGAGGAGAATGAAGCAGGAGGAGCTGGCTGATCGACTGCAGAGCAGTAAGAGGATTTCTCTGAAGGTTTCAGCTGCTGAGAAATGAAGATTTACTGATGTCTCAACACATGGAACAACATGGATTCAAACCCTCATCATTCAGGCTGCAGAGAGTTTATTTACTCTGTTTGTTGTCTTCATTCAGGATCTCCTGCTGCAGTTTGTCGACATAAAGTCCAATCTGGTCTGAAGAAGAAGTTCCAGTGTGTGTTTGAGGGAATGGCTAAAGCAGGAAACCCAACCCTTCTGAATGAGATCTACACAGAGCTCTACATCACAGAGGGAGGAACTGGAGAGCTGAATGAAGAACATGAGGTCAGACAGATTGAAGCAGCATCCAGGAAAGCAGACAGAGCAGAAACCAGCATCAGACAAGAAGAGCTCTTTCAACTCCCAGCTGGAAGACAAGAACCAATCAGAACCGTGATGACAAAGGGAGTGGCTGGCATCGGGAAAACAGTCTTAACACAGAAGTTCACTCTGGACTGGGCTGAAGGCAAAGCCAACCAGAACATCCACTTCACATTTCCATTCACTTTCAGAGAGCTGAATGTGCTGAAAGAGGAGAAGTTCAGCTTGGTGGAACTTATTTATCACTTCTTCCCTGAAACCAAAGAAGCAGGAATCTGCAGCTTTGAAGACTTCCAGGTCGTCTTCATCTTTGATGGTCTGGATGAGAGTCGACTTCCTCTGGACTTCCACAAGACTGGGATCCTAAATGACCCTAGAAAGTCCACCTCAGTGGATGATCTGCTGACAAACCTCATCAGGGGGAACCTGCTTCCCTCTGCTCGCCTCTGGATAACCACACGACCTGCAGCAGCCAATCAGATCCCTGCTGGATACGTTGACATGGTGACAGAGGTCAGAGGGTTCAATGATCCACAGAAGGAGGAGTACTTCAGGAAGAGATTCAGAGATGAAGAGCAGGCCAGCAGGATCATCTCCCACATCAAGAGATCCCGAAGCCTCCACATCATGTGCCACATCCCAGTCTTCTGCTGGATCACTGCTACAGTTCTGGAGGATCTGCTGAAGAGCAGAGAGGGAGGAGAGCTGCCCAATAGCCTGACTGAGATGTACATCCACTTCCTGGTGGTTCAGGCCAAAGTCAAGAAGGTCAAGTATGATGGAGGAGCTGAGACAGATCCTCACTGGAGTCCAGAGAGCAGGAAGATGATGGAGTCTCTGGGAAAACTGGCTTTTGAGCAGCTGCAGAAAGGAAACCTGATCTTCTATGAATCTGACCTGACAGAGTGTGGCATCGATATCAGAGCAGCCTCAGTGTACTCAGGAGTGTTCACACAGATCTTTAGAGAGGAGAGAGGCCTGTACCAGGACAAGGTGTTCTGCTTCATCCATCTGAGTGTTCAGGAGTTTCTGGCTGCTCTTCATGTCCACCTCACCTTCATCAACTCTGGACTCATCCTCATGGAGGAAGAACAACAGAAAAGGTCTTGGTTTTCAAAATTGTTTGAAAACAGTCCAGTCCAGTTCTACCAGAGTGCTGTGAATACGGCCTTACAGAGTCCAAACGGACACCTGGACTTGTTCCTCCGCTTCCTCCTAGGTCTTTCACTGCAGACCAATCAGAATCTTCTACGAGGTCTGCTGACTCAGACAGGAATTATCTCACAGACCAATCAGGAAACAGTCCAGTTCATCAAGAAGAAGATCAGTGAGGATCTGTCTGCAGAGAAAAGCATCAACCTGTTCCACTGTCTGAATGAACTGAATGATGGTTCTCTAGTGGAGGAGATCCAACAGTTCCTGAGGTCAGGACGTTTCTCCACAGATAAACTGTCTCCTGCTCATTGGTCTGCTCTGGTCTTCATCTTACTGTCATCAGAAGAAGATCTGAAAGTGTTTGACCTGCAGAAATACTCTGGTTCAGAGGAGGCTCTTCTGAGGCTGCTGCCAGTGATCAAAGCCTCCAACAAAGCTCTGTAAGAACTCTCATGAAAATCATCTTCAGAATGAATTTGAGGGAAAAACAAGTTTCAATAACTGTTGTCTGTCTGTTTTCTTCAGACTGAGTGACTGTAATCTGTCAGAGAGAAGCTGTGCAGCTCTGTCCTCAGCTCTCAGCTCTCAGTCCTCCAGACTCAGAGATCTGGATCTGAGTTTCAACAAGCTGCAGGATTCAGGAGTGAAGCTTCTCTCTGCTGGACTGGAGAGTCCACACTGTAAACTGGAGACTCTCAGGTCAGATTTCATTCAACTGTTTTTTCTCTTTTTCAGAAGAAAGTATCAGATAGATGTCAGAGAAGAAGAAACAACAGAGGTCTGTTGCATACAATGTAAAAAATCACAACAATCTGCTGGAGTTATACATCCTGGATTTTCTTTTCCTGATGGTTACAAATGTTATCCTGGGTTTTTCACACCAGACTAAAAATGAGAACCTAACTCCATCCAGGTGTAGATTTCTGGGATAAGTTCATGTTCTCTGTGTTCTTTGAAAGAAAACATGAATCAATCACAGAACTGCAGATTTAAATGAACAAACAATTGCAGCACATTTCTGACCCATAGAGCAGCAGCTCCTTATGAAAATGTGTGAGGAGGTCAAACTATGGTGGACTGACAGGTTTTTCCCACAGACCTGGTTCTGGTGCTTATTTACTGAGCTTGGATCAGCACCAGATCTTTCAGTTCATAGTTTTTAGGTTGACTTTTGGTCTGTATGCTTCTAAAGACATAATCTTTGCTGGGTTAGATAGAAGAGCCTCTGCAGGTAGTTTTTATGCAAGACTGGGGGCGGAGCTAAAGGGTCAAAATAAGCTCTATGTTTATTAAGGGTGTGCCAAAATATCGATATTGCAATATATCGTGATATTTAGTCCTGCGTTTGATTCTCGATGGGTTCTCACCAAGTACCGATATTATATTTTCATTTGTGGAGGCTGTTGCGTCTGATTAAGTTTCCATTTTCAAGCATTTGACCCAATAAAATTAAACCGTTTATTGCCCAGTTGTTTAGACTTGGAGCAGGTGGAAATTCAGGATTATGATGAATTTGTATTAATCTGTATATTGAGTTGGGAAGTTTCAGAATCTTTCTAACTTTCATCCATATAGATGGTGTTTTTTCACCAGTTCGTTTGTAATTTTGCTTTTGGGTCTTATAGTCTGATTTACAAATGGTATGGTATCGAGATACACATTTGGGCAGTCGCCCTGCTCCATATTATACCATATTGTTTCTTCTTCATGAGAAACCCATGCAACCATTGACTTAATCTGGGCAGCGTAGTAATAATTTCTTAAATTTGGTATGTTCAATCCACCAAATTCCTTGGGACACATTAGTGTTTTAAGTTTAATTCTTGGACGTTTGTTCTGCCAGATGAATCTGGAAAGCATTTTATTAAGAGCTGCAAAGGTGGATGTTGCTATCTTTATTGGCAGTGACTGAAATAGAAATAGTTTTCTTGGTAGTATATTCATTCTATCAGCTTCTATTCTTCCTACCAGTGAGAGGGGTAAGATATCCCATCTAGTATGGTCTTTTTTTAGTTCTTCCATTAGTTTGCCATAATTGGGCTTAAATAATTGTGATATTTGGGGGGTAATAGTGACTCCAAGATATTTGAATCCCCAACGTTTTATTCTGAAGTTAATGTTGTTTGAGAGGTCAGTGGGCCATTAGCCTTTTAACATCATTGCTTCTGATTTTGATTGGTTTATTTTGTAGCCTGAGAAACTTCCATATTCTCCCAAAGAATCCATAAGCGCTAAGATAGATGTAGCTGGATCACTGATATGTTAAAATGTCATCAGCAAATAGAGAAATCTTGTGTTCTTTCTTGTTTTCGTCCTCATTCCCTTTAATTTTATTATTCATCCTGATTAATGCTGCTAGAGGTTCAATGTTAATTGCAAATAGCAGGGGGATCAAACAGCCCCCCTGGCGAACCCCCCTCTCCAAGTGAAAAAAATCAGAGCAGGATCCATTAACCCTAACACGTGATTTGGGGTTTTTGTAAATTATTTTTATCCGCTCGACAAATTTTGGATGAAAGCCCGTGTCCAAAAGGGTATTGTACAGAAAGTGCCAATTGACCGTATCAAATGCTTTTTGAGCATCAAAACTAATTACCATGGAGCTTTTAC
The DNA here is from genome assembly GCA_003999625.1 of Oryzias javanicus. NCBI lineage: Eukaryota > Metazoa > Chordata > Actinopteri > Beloniformes > Adrianichthyidae > Oryzias > Oryzias javanicus. The sequence continues at coordinate 4,221,055 of CM012438.1, forward strand.
TATTTTTATGTGCTTGCTTAATCACATTTAAAGTTCTTCTTATATTATTAACACTTTGTCGACCTGGGATAAAACCTGTTTGGTCTGGGTGAATCAATTTTTGTATGTGTTTTTGAACTCTTTTAGATAGGATACTAGTAAGTAATTTTAAATCATTACATAATAAGCCGATGGGTCTATATCCTCTCCTGTTGTTGCATCTTTTGCTTCCTTGTGAATGACTGAGATGATGGCTTCCGACCATGAGTCTGGCATTTCCCCATTTTCAAGAGTATAGTTAAAGAGCCTCATTAATGGGGTAACAAATCTTCCATTAAACATTTATAAAACTCCCCCGGGAGTCCATCTGTTCCTGGGGACTTATTGTTTTTTAGTTTTATAATTACCTCCCTAATTTCAGTTTCTGTTATATTTGAAATCATTCCTGAAGCTTCTTCTGTAGACAAGGTAGGTAAGTTAAGATTGTTGAGGAACTGCTTTCCTTGCCTCTCAATTTCCTCGTTGTTTCGATTTGGTTCCTCATAAAGTTTTTTGTAAAATGATGCAAAAGCATTGGCTATGTTTTTGGGATGATAAATGGTTGTATTATTTGTGGGGTCATTTATTTTGTGTACCATTCTGTCTGTCTGTTTTTTCCGAAGTTGAAAAGCTAGAAGGCGGCAGGCTCTATTACCCATCTCGTAATATTTCTGTCGAGAAAATCTTAAGGCCCCCTCAGCTTTGTGTGTAAGGATTGTTTCTAATGTTTTTCTAGCTTCTTTTAATTTGAACAGTGTGTCCTTTTCACCTGTGTTTTTATGCTCCATTTCTAAAAACTTTATTTTTTCTTGCAAATGTATTTGTTCCTTTAATTGTAGTTTCTTTATCCTGGATGATATCTGGATCATTTTCCCCCTGATTACAGCTTTGGCCCCACTCCACAAAATTGGTAGAGTGACATCTCCAGTGTCATTTGTTTCCAGGTAATCTTTCAGGGTTTGCTTTAATTCTTGAATTACTGCTGTATTGTTAAGCAGCGATACATTTAATCTCCAGTATTTAAAAACATTTTCTTTATATATATCAAGCTGTAAAATAACCGGGGTGTGGTCACTCAATGTTATGGTTTCAATTTGGCAGTCTAATATTTTATGCATATGTTGTTGAGAGATACAGAAGAAGTCTATTCTGGAATAACTTTTATGTACATTGGAGAAAAAGGTAAAGTTTTTCATGCTAGGATTTTTTATGTCTCCATGGGTCTCCCAGGCCAAGTTCTGTTATCATATTGTTAAGCATTTTTGTTTTTTTAGTTTGTGGACCTGTTTCTGCTGGTGCTCTATTAAGTTTGCCATCTTGCACAGAATTAAAATCTCCTCCTATTGTTATTATCCCTCTGGAATTTTCTGCTATCATGTTTGCAATTTCTTTGAAGAATTTATCATCACTTTCATCTGGGGCATAAAGATTCACAATGGATAGTTCCTCCTCCCCCACTCGACCTATTACCATTACATACCGCCCCAATTTATCTTTTATTACTTTTTCTACCGAGAAAGCTAATTATTTATGGATCAATATAGTCACTCCTCTTTTATTACCATATGATGAACCAAATGCCTGATTTACCCATTCTCGTTTAAGGTTTTCATGTTCTAACTCACTCAAGTGTGTTTCTTGAAGTAGGGCTATAGAACAACACATCTTTTTTTAACTGGTTAAATATCTTTTTTCTTTTTATAGGATGATTTAAGCCGTGGACATTGTATGTAGCAATCTTTAGGCTACACATAAAATAATCCTAAGGTTCTTCAAATGCATATTTCTTCCTTTGTTATAGACAATGTTCCCTGACATGTACCTGACAGCTAGTGGATGCACTTTTGTTAAGTTTTTCAATGTAGTGTTTACTGTAAATAAACTGAACATTTTCAACAGTTTGTCAAACCAACTTCCAAACAGTGAACAAAACAAACAAGAGTCCTCAAAAATGGCCGCTGTGAAAGCGGAGGGGTGTGACCAACCTCCAACACTGGCAGACAGAAAGTGAAGCCAACCCGGAAGTACCAAAACGTTGCAGTACCGCCACTGACCAGAGAAGCTGGTGCTTAGAGTGAGCAAATTCCCATTGACTCCCATGTTAAAAACCTCATTTTCAGCCCTCTCAAAAACCCCTTTAATGCCTGGTGCTTAAAGTTTTTATTTCATCAATAGCTGCATTTGATCCATGACAACTCTGAGGGGAGTGAATTTTTTTCTAAGTTTGTAGATTTAAAAAAAACAAACATTTATTTTCGCTTAATGAGGGGGCGTGGTCTTCTGATTGACAGATGACGATCGCGGTGGATTCTGGAAGCAGAACTACGGTGTTTTGCCATCTGCTACAGATTTAGCGTTAGCATGAGCGCTATAGTTGGGTTTTTGTCCTGCTGATGTGCTGTAAACTGTTCTCACACGCCTTTTGGGAGTCTTCTGGTGTCTTTTCTCTGGTAAGTACTAAAATAATAACTTTATATTGGTGGAAATGAAACGTTCATTTTAGTTCCAGTAATTCGATTTTTTTTTATTCTCAAAATGTTTTTACATCAATGTTTTTAACAGTTATATCTATGATATTTAAGGTTTAAAAAATATGACGTTTTCTCAGTATTTTTTGGTAGTTTTTTTTCCTTTTGTCAAAGCCATAATATAATAGCACATGATTCAGATCTGCTAACAGTAACACCAGAATCTCTTCATGTAAAGTGACTGACATCACACAGGTGATTCATACTTTTAAAGTTAGAATGTGAAGACATACAGAAAACTTTCAGTCAATAGGAACATATAATTGAAATATTGCATTTTTAAAAAAAAAGTTGTACATGTTTTATTATTTATGTTTATCTTTGTCTTGTGATTCTAATTTTAATTTAATTTAAAATAATGTTTCTCTTGTATGTTCCTCTCCAGGTCTTCTTCTGGTGGTGGTGAGTGGGTTTATAATCCAGAACAATCCAGCATTTACACTTTAAGGCTGTAAAATTCTAATTCTAACATGTAGAGATGACTTCTGCTGATGTGTGTGATTCAATAAAGTCATGTTTAACATATTTGAGTGACCAGTCTCTTCTGTTTATTCACTGTTTTAACATACAAGTAAGAAAAGGAAATGTGGGTCAAAGTCAATGTACAAAATTTATTTTTGAAACAGATTAAATTATTCCAAACATCACAAGCATTAATCATTGACAATTCTGAATTTGTTTCTGTTTATTTCAAGTAGGGAGCTCATTAAACATAGATGATGGTTAGAAAGCATCATCTATGATATCACTGTCTGTTTTTTATATTTAAATAACCTAATAAACTATCCTAAAGAGTACATTTATATCTACTGAAAACCATTTTGGTAAGAAATAAAGGAGAAAAAAAAGTTTAATGCCGCTGGGTGTAACACTGTGCAGCTGCTGGACGTTCTCTCAGATCACAATGACCAGCTCCAGAATCCAGACGTCGCCTGTTCACGTCCTCCACAGTGATGACAGAACCAGGAGCTGTTCTTCCTTGTGAGCTTAAAAATAAAGGAGCTCCACCACCGTCCACCTCAGCTGAACCAGGAGATGACGATCCCTGTCAAGGTCACGTCCATGTGGTGGTTTTGTTGAACTGTCCTATCTGGTGATGAATAGAAATGACGTCACCATTGATCCAAACTGTAATTGTAAAGAAAAGACAATAGATTTTAATTGAAAAATATTTATACATGTGCTGTTTTTGCAAAGGTATGTTGAATGCACAAAATAAGATATAAACATCTTGTTTATGCTCAAAATGCATGTGAATTTCTTTAAACAAATCTTTCAAGAAAATTACTTTGAAGGAAACATCACAGTATTTAGTTTGGATTGTCAGCAGAAGAGGATGAACCATCAGTCATGTTTAACCTCTTCACACCTGAACATCACATTTTGACTGATATTACTACAGTAGTTCATTCTGCTTCACTGTGACTGTGTTTAAAGGGTTAACTCAAATATTAGCTCCAGCTTTAAGAAGTTGACATGAATAACTTAATTAAAAAGTTAAAAGAAAGACTCCTTTTATTGTAATCACAGCATTATGTAATAATATATCAACAATTTTATTTAACATTAGATACAAATTAAATTTTATACATTCATCTATTTATGTTGTGGTGTATTTTTTTAATATGTATATAAGACCTAGAATAAGATAGATTGAGACCACAGAAATAAGATGTTCAAACTTGTGATGAGCAGCTGTTCAGTTCGTTCTAAACAGGTAGTACAACGAAATACGTTTTCCTTGTTGTCTAAAAGTCACTTCCACCGCTCTGCACATTATGTGTAAAACAGAAATTACTTACCTGTAAAGATTCATGATGTAAATAATCCACCGCGATGCTGCTTTGCTGGAGAATTGAAGCTGTTAGCCGTTAGCATAGAGGCACCGCAGTCGGACGAGCTGCAGGAGCTGTGGGCGTGAACTAAAACATGTCTGGGGAAAAGGGAGTCCATTAGGGCCCGCCCCTTTACTCCATATGTGGAGCATCCGTGTGAGGCGGAGTTAGCTCCAGCCAATATGGCTGCAGCCATGAGCTGAATATTCAGGCTTCACTTTGGGGGCTGTGGAAGTCAATGGGTGACGTCGGAGATGATTCGTCTAATTATATATTATGTCTATGGGTGTGACAAAAGTCCTCCGCATGGTAACACTTTGTGTAATGGCAACAGTCTATTGGCACGGGGTGTGCAGGTTGCCTTGGCAAAATAGTTCTTAAAAGAAAAAGTAAATGTAACAAAAATAACAAAGGTATCTTACTAACCTCTAGGAAGGGGGAAGGGAATCCTCCTTAAATATAATCTTAATTTAACATTTGTCACTAGCCTATTTATTTATTCTAAACTGTGCAATCAGAATTATCTGCATACTGTCTATTTTCAATAGTTTTTTTCTTTAACTTCTTATTTATTCATCACCTCTGGAAAACGACTGCAAGTCCGAAGTGCTCAGTACCGCCTTTCTTCGATCCGGTGACCCAGGTGTTGCGCAGCATCTTCTCCCGAAGGTTCTCTCTCTCATCCACTGTGACGTGTATTCCCATCTGCTCGAGGGTTGGTACTGCCTCTGAGAGTGTAGAGAACATCTTCACTCCAGTACTCATATAGATCTTCAGCTTGGCAGGGAATGGAGAAACGGCTTTCACTTTCTTCTCTTTAAGTTGTTTAATTACTTCCATCACTAATTTACACTTCTTCTGAACTTCTGCGGTGTAGTCCTGGTCAAAAAACACCCTTTTGTCTTTGTATACAACTCCATTACTCTTCCAGGCCTCTTGCAGTATTTGTTCTTTTACTCTGTAGTCCCAGAATCTGACAATAATGGACCTCGGTGGCTCAGTCTCTTTCGGTTTCATTGTCAGTGATCGGTGCGCTCTCTCCACACCGAGGTCCAAGTCCGCTGGTAATGTCAGGGCTGTGCGAATCATGGCGGTTATAAATCCAATCATGTCATTCTTCTCTTTGCCTTCACGTATCCCGTACACGCGGCAGTTGTTACGTCTTGCTCTGGATTCAAGATCTTTGCATTTAGCTGACACTTTAGCTTCTCGTTGTAGCAAGTAACGAATCGCTCTTTCATGGCGGCGTTGCTGGTCTTCTGTGTCACTTACTCTTTGGTGCATGTCCTCCATTTGTTGTTCAAGTGTCGTTGTATGATCCACAACATCTTTTATGGTGTTTCCAACCTCGCCAACATAATCTTGGTTTCTTTACACGCATCTGCGTGCTCCTTTCTGAAGCTTTTAAGCATTGTCAGCACCACCGCCATGTTTTCTTCCGGCTCCTTCATGTCCGTTTCGTCAATGTGCTCGGGTTTCTACTCTTTTCGGGAAGATCTGGTCTCTAGTTTTCGCTGTTTAGACATTTGAGCTTACTTCTTTTTGTTACTTTTGAGTTGAGTGCTTGCAGATTTTCTTTCTTTAGGCTAGTTTTGAGGATTTTTTCCCGGAGCGTCGAAGTTAAACTGCGTCCTCTGTCCTGACGTCACCGGAACTCCGCCTAAAGTCATTCTTAAATAAAGAAATGTATATTTGATGTGTGAACTTAAAAAAAATGTAATTAAAATAAAGTACATGAATTCATGGTAAAATAGGGAAGTTGCTAGTTAATTGAAGCACTTAAAATTGTATAAATTATTATAGATTAAAGTTGTTTATTGCTAATTTATAATAGAATTCGAATTTGTAAATATTTATTGCCATTATTATGTGTGTTTTAAGGTTTTTACCTATTGACTATTGACTGACCAAATAGAAAATAAAGATTGGAGAAATAATCTCAAGTGAAAGGCTGAGTAAATCAGCCTTCAATTTTGAATGCTTAGCCTTTTTCAAATGTGAGAAAAGTGCATAAAAAATAGAGGCTGTTAAAACCTAGTTATATTCACTCACCCTTGTGTGGACGTTCCTTGGAGTGGGTAGATAGGCTAGTCACCAATTTGAATTATTTAATTTTTGTTCTGTTACTAACAGTAATTCTGTGGCACTACTGATCATGTTTATATTGTTAACATTGAATTTTACAAATTATTCCAATTCAATAGGTGTCAAAGTTATATCATTAGTGATTTTAAGCAATGTTAAACAAAAGTGTCTGTAATTTGTAGCACAAAATAAGACATAAGTTGTTTATTATAATTGTGTTTAAGCTAAAAAAAATAAAATGGGGATATCCCCCCCCCAAAAAAGTGTTCTATATAATATTATTAGAGAGGACTTTTTTAACCAAATATCGCAGTATCGCGATATTATCGATATCGTGAGCCATGTATCGCATATCGTATCGTGAGGTACCCAGTGATTCCCAGCCCTAATGTTCATAGTTCCACTCAATAACTAAACTTAACATTTTTAAATTACAGTCAGGAAGAATGCAAATCATAAGCAGGTTTGTTCTGATGAGCTCTGAGGTCAGTGCTGATATGGAAAAAGCAAAACAAACTCCAGCTGCAAAAAAGTCAGTTTCTGATTAGATCAGTTGAAACACAACTTCAGTCATACAGAGCAGGCAATAAAGACATTGAAGAAGTTGCTTGATGATTCTTCACCTGGACTACTTTAATGTGGATCAGTGGTCAACTAGGTTCCTTCTGAGGACATTCCTCTGTGTGAATCAGTTTCCAATGTGAACCAGAGTCTGTGAGTCAGAAACTGGACTTTACTGGTTCTGCAGATGTGAAGTGTTAGCTGCAGTGAGGATGCAGTAGCTGCAGACCAAAGCATGAGGGAGGACCTCTGTCTTACAGCCCTCATCCATGTCCTGCACTGCTCTCACATAGTTCTGTAACTCCAGACTCCCTCACACAATACCATAGTTCAGTGTTTCTTAACCATGGGGCCGCGGCCCAATCTCGGTCCTCGAAAAAATATCAGTACTGAACTTGAGGGCTGCGGTACCTGAATGCAGCCTCCTACCACTTGGTGGCAAAGTGGTGTCACGCTAGGTTCACACTGGACTTGGAAGCACTGCAAAGCTGAGTTTTTTTGTTTTTGCTGTCATGCATGATAAGTTAATAACCTTAAAGACTTCACCCCGTTTTTCTGCTAAGAGGAACTCCTCTCTGCTGCTGTTTTTACCCAAAACCCAGACCCCGCCCACCTGCTCTGGAGTCGGCACACTACATTGACCTGAGTGTGCGCACGCGTGCATCTCTGTCTGTTTTGTTTGTGTCTGTGCACTTGCAGGTGTGTGCGTGAGTAAATTAATAAACTAAAACTATTAACCAATGTTTCTTCTAAGAGGAGCTGCTCTCTCCCTCTCTGTTGTTGATTTTTTTTACTCCCAAAACCCAGCCCCGACACCCCACAGCGGAGTCTGCCCACTACGTTCATCTGTGTGTGTGTGTCTGAGCTTGCGCACCCATATGTGTGTTGTGATTGTTTATTTCCATGTCTACAGTCTGTTTAGATACAAAGACATGATCACATTTGTCAATCGCGGCATTTTATTGTAAAAAATTTGTTATAGTTTAAAAAAGGTTGACGTTATTCAAGTGTGTTTACGCTCGAGTAGCATAGAAAATGATAGAAATTCATATTGAACACACGTAATACATGCAGCCAAGATCTCATTGCTGCATTGTCTGCACATATTCTAAGTGTGTCCAAGGCTGGATGTTTTTGTTGGCCACACATATTTTTAAAATTAAACTTAAAGTTAAAGTCTCATTAACTGTCCAGCTCCTAAATGTGTTCTCCACATTTGACCATCTCCTGGTGGAGCCGTGAGCTGCAGAGACAGCCGACCTCAGGAACCGTAACCATAATCCTAACCTTAACCTATTTCCTCTAGGTCTGTGCGACGACGAAAAAAGTTTAGCACTGGCTGCACGGTTTTCCAAAATTATGTGCGAATACACACTTTCTATTAAAAATAAACCACATTTTCTCATGTATCTTTATGTAACTTCCTGTCAGAATTGATGCGGAACGCTCGCGCTCAAAATAGAGCAGTTGCCTCAGTTCATGTTTAGGTTTTTTTTTTTAAACAGACTGTTGTGACTGTTGTTAATTTGTCACAGATTTGGTGAGGAATATCTAGTACAAAAATTAAAACTACTAATTTGTCAAGTTCATCAGCAGGATACAATGTAATATTTTAAATAGCACTTTATTTAAATGTCATTTACTGTTTGTTTCATTTGAAACTTATTTGAAGTGTTCTTGTTTTATTACAACACAATTTTATCAAATTTCCTTATAAATATTTTTGGAATTCTAATTTGTGTTGTGCATGACAACTGTAGTTTACCTGCTCAGTATGAAAATAAATGTCTGAGATGATCACATTGTATTTTTGCCCACAAGATTTTACTTTGATAAACCATAAAATGACTCGATTTAATTATCAAATACAAATCAAACAAGATGTGGATTAATTTTCATTAACATGTTTATATTTGAATGGGCCTTGAATCACTTTGTACCGGGAAAATTGGGCCCCGGTGTCAAAAAGGTTAAAGGACTAGTAATGGGGTTGTGGGTCATTTTCGGTGTTAACTGTATTTCGCCTTATATTTACAATTTCCAAGTGTTTTTATTTATTTATTTATTTGTTGTTTGCACATATACAGCATTTGTCTCTGACTCAAAGAAACTTTTTCAAATAAAATAAGTGCAGGAAGAGGCAAAAAAACCCCAAAGGGTTTGTATGAAAGCCTCCACCCAACAAAACAATAATCAGTTCCAACAATAGCTGTGCATACAATCACATGAGACACATATTAACAATAATACATTAAAACAGAAAACAAAGAGAAAAAAAAAAAAAAAAAAGATACAATAAAAATTAAATTCAGTGAAGCATCAGATAATTTTTTAAGCTTTTTTTAAATGATAATTCTGATATTTCTTTGTTTGCAAGGTGTGAAAACTGACTCCACAATTTACAGCCTCTAAATCGTAGACAAAACTGACCTCTAGATGTGACACATTTTGGAATATGGAAATGACTGCGCTGACGAGTGTCATAGTGATGAAGTTCTGCATTAGCTTTAAAGTAGAAAGTAAAATGCTCTGGGATTTTGACTCTATTAAACATAATCTTGTATACAAAAATGCATATTTGGTAGATGTTAATTTGATAAAGTGTTTTGGCGTGTTTTGAGCAAGACATATTAAAAATAACGGCATTTTTGCGGCCAATCCATATGCAAATTTCTTCTTCCGGGGAAAAGCTCTGTTTTGGTCACGTGGTGCGTGTGACGTCACCAGGGTCAACATAGCAAGATGTCTTCTCCTTTGCGTGTCGGAGCTAGCGATAGTGGCGATATTTCAAGGTCCACAATTCTGTCTTCAGACTCAGATTGTGGAAACATTTGTTCTGAAAGTGACGCTGATTCAGAGGCGCCGGGTGTTTGTGGTTTGAGGACTGTAAAGCCCTATCAATTTGAGCCGGCAGTGCATAAAGTAAGAGCTCACAATGGCAATGACACTGACGCTGAGAATGCCGATTTAAAGTCATAATTTAATGAGAAAAGAACCAAAGCTGTCAGTTTATCAGAGCCATGCTCGAAGCTGGAAGACGTGGAGCATCTCGTGAAGCTTTATTTACAGATCGGTTTTAAAAACAAAGAAATTCTGAACCTTTTAGCGACTCGAAATCAAATCATCATCAATGAAGCTGACTATCTGGGTCGGTAATGCAGAGTTTCATATGCAAAATAAAGAGCTTAGAGACATGTTTGCAGGACCGTCCGCCACTTTATTATTTATTTATTCCGTTTATTCACATACCCGGAAGCTCTTTCACCACCTTACTGCATGTCTCTGACATGTGCAGAAACCAAAGGAGAATGTAAACAGAGCTCCACATGAATCGTCCCGTTTCAACACACAACAACAACAGAGGATGACAACAGTCTGTCACGTTAGCTAAGTACACTGAAAATTCCGAAAACGATTCCTCTTCAGATGAAAGCATCACACAGAAATGAATGAGATCTGATCTTTCACGGAGGAATAAATGACTGGAAGTGGACAGCTGCGCGTGTCAATGGTTTCATCAACAGAGCTGCAGAGATCCTGCAAGCCACCATCAATGATTAATAAACTGCAAATCACATAAAGAAACTTCCAAACATGTGCAATGTTTTAAACATTCAGTTTACCTGTTTAAATCCGAAGCTTTTCACAGTTTAGTCGGTCTTGTTCCTCATCAGTGTTTATTCGCAATAGGCTCATTTCGATTGTAAATCTCGTAAATTTACGACTTATAAAAAATCATAATTTTAATTTTTTTTTTTTTTTTTTTTTTGGTGGCCCTAATACTCCGTCGTACCATAACACCGATGTTTATAGAATTCAACTTTGCCGCAGTGCACACACATACATGTATCTGCAGACACCCTTAGTCCGCCTGCATTCTGCCGCTGGCGCTGTTTTGCCCATATGACGTCAACACGTCACGTGACCTGAATCAAGCAGGGCGAAATGTGAGTGTGATTTGTCATTGATTTTGTCAAATTTTACAAAAACCTACTTTGTCAACGGTAATTATTTGTTATTTTTGATACATTAGAACATATGGAATATATTTGGATACGTATTTTAGCTTTGTCCCAGCCCATTACTAGTCCTTTAAGAATCTCTGCCATAGTTCCTCTCTGGACACCCTGTCATAAACTTTCTCCAGATCTACAAAGACACAATGGAGCCCTCTTTTATGGAGAGAAAATAGACTCACTCTGATTTGTGCGTGCGTAATTCTATATTTGTGCGTAAATTAGGAACTGTGCATACGTATTTTTGATTTGTGCATGGGTAATTCTTGATTTGTGCATAACTTTGGATTTGTGCGTGCGTAATTCTTGATTTGTAACTCACATAATGTTTTGTGCAAAAGTAAAAAAATTACAAAAAATTAAAAAAATACAATTTACACATGGACAAATTAAATTTTCAACAGCTTGAAACTAATTAAAGACAAAAATCTTTTAAAAATACGCACAGATCACTTCTTACGTATACGTTCTGCTGCCATTCCCCGCGCGAAGATCAGACAAGAACACACACATTCCCCCCCCCGCTTTCAACTGCCGTTTAGAAAGTACATGCACAGAGTTCTGGTTGGCAAGCGCAGCGATTACAAGCTGTACCAGCCCACTTGGATCTGCAATAGTTTAGAAGGTTCCCGCATCGCTTCCTGTCACTGTGGCCGGTGACCAGCCACAGTGACATTGTTTCAAGCCGTTGTCATTTTAATGTGTGCATGTCAAAATTGTATTTTGTACTTTTTTAATTTATGTAATTTTTTTTACTTTTGCACAAAACGTATTATATGACAAACAAATCAAGAATTACGCACACACAAATCAGAGTGAATCTATTTTCTTTCCATATACCTTGACCCTCTCTGGACTTTCTATCAACATCCTCAAAGCAAATATTGCATCAGTACTGCTCTTTCTTGGCATGAAACCATACTGAAGCTCACAAATGTCTACAGTGTTTTTACACCTATCCAACACAGTTGTTGTAACATTAGCTGAAATATTTTTTAATGACAAAAAAAATGCTGAATTGATCACCATGCACCACCTGACAAGTTACTGAAAAAATCAATTTCTGATTTTCATCAAATGTTCTGAGTTGTCTTCAACACAGAATGAAATTCAGAATTATTTCTAAATTCACATTTCTGTGTTAATGTAATTAATCAATTAAAGTTTCTAAAAAAAAAAGTTCCTAAAAATCCATCTCTGATAATGTCCTCTTATAATGCTAGATTCCACAGGGCAGCTGCAGCTTCAAACATACTCCTCCAAACAATTTAACTTGCATACTTGTTCTTAAAGTTGGTGCAGTTTGATAATGTTCTACTATAATGTCAGTGATGCTCTTAGACACAAACTACTGAGCTGTTTGCTGACCTGAAGGTGTTTCTGATTCAGACCAGCTGCTGAAAGCTTCTCTGAGCCCAAAGCAAGTTAGAACTCCAGCTGTCACCACTACTCCAGAAGACACTTTTCTGTCTGATTTCAGGTTGATGAACTGCAGTTTGTCAAAGAACATCTGGAAACCTCTGATCTCAGCTCTAAAGTCCAACCCATCCAACCTGACAGAACTGGACCTGAGCTGGAACAAGAACTTCCAGGATTCTGGATTTCTTTATCTGTGTGGTTTTCTGGAGAGTCCAGACTGCAGACTGCAGACTCTGAGGTCAGTAAATGAGCTGAACTCCCTGAAGGATGAGAAGAAAGTTTCAGGTAAAGAACTTTCTGATGTTTCACAGGAAGATTTTAAATAAATATATTTTTATATAAGAACGGGATATTACATATTAATGAACATTTATATGTAAATATGCAGGATTTAAGCCATAGGCTAATTCCCAATTCCAGTCCACCGGTAGATTGAGGTTATCGAAGAAGTAGAACAGATTTCAAGAAGAAAGAACTACACATAAGAGTATAAAACAGTGTATAAAAACAACATTAAACAAAATAAAAAGGAAAGTAAAAGATAGGTAAAAGACAAAATACAAAATTCAGATACAAACTGAACTAAACCAAGTATTTCAAGCTTAGTCTGTTTAGCAGAGGTAGAACCAAATCATTGCTTTGCAGGTCACATGTTAGTCTCAAGTCTTGGTCCCAAAGTCAGTCAAGTCTCAAGTCAAAATCAACAAGTCTGAAGTTGTGTCACAAGTATTTACATTCATTTTTCAACTCTTTTCAATGACTGGGTAATGTTCTTTATGTAAAATGTAAAATAAAATGTAAAATGTGTAGGGGTTCAGTATGACCCCCCCCAATATATATATACATTTGCAGACAATACATTATAATGTAATTGAACAGGAAATACAGAGTACATAGTGGTTTTAGTATATTCATGAATAAATGGATTAGAATCATATAAATTGCATTTATAGAACAGATCACTGGACAAATACTGTTATGAGTATACATCTCATACTGGAAGGTGAAGTTCTAGAATACAAACACATACACGCCCACACATGCAGACCAAAACCTTTAAAGCAGTAAATGCAAAAAAGGAAAGCAAACTATTAAATAAGGACTAACCCCGGACTCCCACACAAGAGTAACAGGTCAGGTGTGAAAACAGGAGTTTTTACGTGACTTTAAAAGTGAGAGAGGAAATCTCACTGTAGTTGATCATGTTCGACCTCTGTGATCTGCTCTCTGCAGTGCTGCAAATCTGTTTAGTTTCAAATTTTGCTGGAGCTGAACCTCAAGAAATAATGAAGGGATTACTGTACTTCCTATACAAATGGCGAGTTATTGCGTGAACCTACATGAGTTTCGTGAGGTCGGCAGCAGAGCCTGTGGCTGCAGCTATCCCTCAGCCAATCAATTGACGTAATCCTACAAAGACCAACAAAATGAGGAAAAAACAAATGAACAAAATGCAGGAGCTCCATGAATGTCGTGCAATGTTTGCTGGTTTTCTGTCAGGAAACAACCAAGATCCCAGGATCACGTCCCGCCTGGATCTGAGTGCTGGAAATGTCAAAATGACCTGTGGCTGCTCTGTGATTACACTGAGCTGCACACACAATGATAACAGAGTTCACTGTCCCATTCATTTAGCTCCAGCTAGCGGTTAGCCGATAAGCTAGCACCAGCTGAACTTGTTGAACTTTGTAGCTTCAAGAGTTGGATGAAGTTGATCATTATTGAATCTCTGTCTGTAATCTTTTTATCTGCATGATCTGCAAACTGAAAACATTTTTTGTTGACAACTTCATAACTTTTCTACCAAAACTTAAAAACACCGGTAAACAGGAACTCTCTTATAACTGAGCAATGTTTTTCTCCAATTTGATTGGTTGGACTTTTGGATCAAACCACTGTGGCCCTAATTTGATTGGATGTTGTTCTGACATCACACACATATGTAAACAAAAACAGAGAGACCACAGCGCTGGCTTTGTCAATATACTTTTTAATCCTTGGATTTGTGGGAAATAGCAAGTCTTTCTGAGTTAGAGGGCTAAAGTCCAAGTCAAGTCCAAGTTATTGAAGTTAAAGTCAGACTCAAGTCACGAGTCAACTTTTTTTTAAGTTAGTTTAACATCTATTATATATATATATATATTTTTTAACTTGTCCTGTCCAACAGCTGAGCAAGCAGATACGGGCTGAGAGCCTCTTGTGTTGGACAGATTTTATTGTCCCAACAGGGGTTTATTAAGTATAAACCCCTGTTGTATTTCATGCGAAACTTTATTTTAATTATGTTGTATCTATTTCTTTTTATTTTGTGTTGGACCGGACGGAAACAAAGGGGGGGGGGAATAAAAGAGTGGGGTTAAGAGAACAAAGAAGGTAACACAGAGTAGCAACATCCTATAACAACCAGGTCTAAATAACAATCTGGAATGGGCGGGGCCTGTCTACACACACACTCAGTTACACACATACCTTTTGGCTAGAATAATCTTTACATTTAAAGTTGTCAAAAATGTACACAATACCACTGCAGCTCACACACAATCATAGAAGCTGACACAAATAAAGCCTTTCATTCCATCACACATTCTGTTAGTGCGAGGTGAGCTGACATGTGTGCTCAGGTGAGTGTTTATGTTTTGCTGATGTGAATGTTGATGGAATGTATAGAAGGAGAGAGAGCCCGGCCACCCCCACGCCCAGGCCCCCCACCGGGGCGGCAGCAGCAGCACGGGCCCCCCAACACCCGCCAAGGAGCCATGGAGAGAACCAGTCAGCCGCAGAGTCCCGCCAGACACCCAGACCAGGGCACGCGGGACCGCCGCAGACGCCCCCACGCCCGAGAGCCGGAAGGCACGGGAGCACAGAGAGCGCGGACCCCCGCCCAGCCAGAGCAGCAATCCCCCCACCACGCCCAGAGGGCCAACACAAGGCCCCACACCCGGAGAGCCCCCCAACCCCAGAGGAGCAGCACACCACCACCCAGCAGTGCCGAGCATCCCCCCGCCCCACCCCAGGCACGAGCCAGAGCTCCCCCAGGATGACCCACTTCTATGCTTCAGACGCCCGCCCCGCGCCTGCCGCGGGAGCTCCAGGGGCGAGCCGGGAAGGGGCCGCCCACCCTCGCCAAGCAGAGAGACACCCAAGAGGAACGAGGGTCCCAGAGGAATGATGTTAACAAGGCCCGACCAGGCACACCCACTGATGGAGTCCTGGAGAGGCCCATTTCTTGAGAGCCGGGACCGGAACCCGAACCACCGAGACCTGGACACCCCATGGCTCCGATGTAGTTTGATCCCCTGTTAAATCTTGGGGATCCCTCTCCCAGCGTGGAGAGGAGGCCACAGAGCCCAGGAGACCGGCACCCAAGAGACAAGACCACTAGGCCGAGGGTTTCCATCCCCCCTCGCCAGGGATGGGGTAGGGGACAGAGGGTCGAAAGTCCCACCTTCCTTGTGTGATGCATGCGTGTTTGTTTGTTAGAGTGTATATTTTGAGGTGTTAGAGGTGTGTGTACTACAAGGTGCGGTTAAAATTGGTGAGTAGGGCCTTGACAGGACATCTCCTGATCGCTCACAGCGATGCCCCGTCACCCTCTCACCAACGGCCCTACATGTGTATGGTGCTGTTAAAATTGGCGGAAAGGGCACCTAGAGGACATCTACTGCTTGCTGGCAGTGATGTCCAAGCACCCCCCCCCACCAAGGTCCTACGTGTCTAAGGTGCAAATAAGACTAAGGGGAGGGGTAAACTCATGCAGCGGCCACTGGAGGGAGGGCCACTTGCAGGTAGTCCACCCCCAGCAGCACGCCGCAATACAACCACCCTCCCCTTCACCCTAATACATGTTTGTATGAGGAAGAGGGTAGGTTGGGGGCAGTTGGCTGACCGACCCCCGATGGTGGACCGCTGTCCCCCCCGCCCCCCCCAGCGCTGGGACCAAGTTCACCCCAGCCCACGGGCCCCACCCCCCGAGAGCCAACCCCCCCAGGCCCCGCACCCCTCACCCCCACAAGGAGGGAGGAGCCAGAAGGAGCCAGTCCCAGGGACAGACTCCAGCTCCCGCCCCCAAGCACCTCTCCCGTGGGTGTACTGGGCAGGCACCAACAGGACCGAGGCGGCCAGACCAGCCGCGGCCCCCACCGAATTTTCAGTAGAGACCACAACACGCCAGACCACCCAGGCCCCGTACCAAATGGGACCCCCTGCTCCCCACGGAAAGCCCCCCACCAGACGGGGCAAACGCCCCCCCCCGACCCCCCCCCAAGACCCCGCGGCAAAAGCGGGCGCCGCCCGGAGCAACGGCGGGCCCCAAGGAGGTAGCCCCACCCTGCCCCAGAGCCAGAGAGGGAGTGATCCCAGCCCCCAGGTGCAGGTAAGCCGCCCCCCCGACGCAAGCGGCACCCCCCCAGGAAGGGGCCCCACGCCAGCCCCCCAACGCAAGCAAGAGGACCACCCCCCAGACCGAGCCAGGCCCCCCACCCCACTGCACACCCACACCCCCGCCACCCAGGCCCGGGGCGCCACACGGCACCCCCGCCCACCCATCCAGACGCCAGGCCAGACCCCCCAACCAACAAAGCCCCCAACCAACAAAGCCCCCCCACGCCCCAGTCAGGCGCCAGAGAGCCCCAACCCCGCCTACCAGCCCCGCAGACAACCAAGACGCGGGGACACACCCAAGCACCCCGCCCTAAATCATGGACTCAGCAATTGGAGACCAGAGAGACTGAATTCTTTCGAAGTTACCTGAACTTTTAGCTGATGTGTTTTCCAAGCTGATATGATCAAAGAGCAGATTCCTGTATTGATTAACATTGATGTTTTTCTTGCTTTTCCAATTTAATAAAATAGTTTTTTTTGCTATACAAAGAGTTATGAAGATTACAGATACTAATCCTCCCTCTATATCGATGGCACTCATGTCACCAAGCACACAAAGTGACGGTGAAGCTGTGATTGAAACATCTATTATATTTTTGTTTGCCATCATGTTTTTGTGGTCAAAGCCAAAATGATTTGATAAACAGTGCCCCCACCGTCAAGGCGTAATGCTTTTTCCTTTACGGGTCGTCACCATTTTTCAGCCCAAAATTTAAACTGAATATTTAATCTGTCTGTCTCTGATCAGGACGGGTCCCACCTGATTGAATTTGTCAAGTTCCCAGAACTCCAGCTTCCATCACTGTTCCTGAACATACTTCTCTGTCTATTTTCAGGTTGATGAACTGCAGTTTGTCAAAGAACATCTGGAAACCTCTGATCTCAGCTCTAAAGTCCAACCCGTCCAATCTGACAGAAGTTGATCTCAGGTGGAACAGAGACCTGCAGGATTCAGGATTTCCTCATTTGTCTGATTTTCTGGAGAGTCCAGACTACAGACTTCAGACTCTGAAGTAAGAATCCATGTTTCAGTTTTGTTCATGTCAATATGATGACAAAGTTGTGTTGACACTAAAGTGCAGACATGAGGAAGATGTTCTCCTGCTGCAAGCCGTTGATCTTCGGGCAGAGTTCTTCATGTTGGAGAAAGCTTGAATTGAATTTTCAGCATCTGTGTTGCTGTCATAGTTTGATTGTCTGACAGAAATTATCTTCATGAATCGGTAGCAGAAATGTCCACATTCTGAATCAGATCTGCAGCAGCATCTTCCTGCAGCTGCTTGTTCTCTTCAAAGATCTGCAGATGATGATGATGGTTTGGTAATATACAAAGTGACAAAGTGAACATTTCGAAGACTCATGTGAGGGGTGACTGTGGTGTAGTTGTAACAATTCACCAGGATCACTTGCTAGTTACTCAAATAAATAAACACACACACAAAAGAGGTTAAGCAACAAAATGGCTTCTTAATGTGGTCAAAAGGTGAAATTAGGTGAAAACTTCAACTCAAAATCTCAGGCAAAATCTTTAACAATCCGTATGTTCATCAAATAGTCCACACAAAATCAAACATTTCAGTCCCGCACCTCTCAGTTTAGTCCAAAATAAGTTGAAATCCACTCCGGATCTTCCAAAAAAAAAAAAATATCCCCCAAAAAACCAAAATGATTCAAAAAATGAAATGTCCCTAAAGCGATTGCTGAGTTTCTGGTATACCAGTAAATAAAAAAAAAAAGGTTTGATCTCACCCGCTATACTCCGGGGACTTGACGCGGCCTCTCGCAGCAAAGCCTCTTACGTGGCAATCACAACGCCCGTTGAGTGCTGCGGATGTCGGGTTTTTTTTTCACTACTACAGCTGGTCCCGACCACTTGGGCGCAAGCTTGGCTGAAAAACTATTAGCTGCATCAGAGAGAAGATGAGTGCGAATCCAGACCTCGTCGCCCGGCTGGAACTGCGCATCTCTCCGCCGGGTATTGTAGTAACGGGCTTGTCGAGACTGACACTCATTAACCCTCTGTTAACTTGATTTATGAGAGTTTGCTGCCTTTCTAGAAGGGTATATGTTGGGCTGTTTGGCAAAGGTGGAGAAAGGATCATTCGTTTTAGAGGTTCTTTAAGCACCCGTCCTAATGTAAGCTCGGCAGGTGATTTCTCCAGTTGTTTCTTGATAGGCAGAGTTTATGACATAATGGAATTCTTTAATCCATTGATCCCAGGTTCTGTGTTGGTTTCCTACATATGAGGAGATCATGGTTTTGATTGTTCTGTTTGATCTTTCTGTTAAATTTGCTTGGGGATGGTAACTGGTGATAAATTTGTGATTCACCCCCCAGCTTTTACAAAAGTTTGTCATCTCTCGGCCTGTAAACTGAGGGCCTCTATCAGAGATCAACTCCTTTGGAACACCAAAATGGGTAAAGATTTCATCCTTGAGAATGGCAACGACTCTGTGGGCTTCGCTATCCTTCAAAGGAAAAAGCTCCACCCATTTAGTGAAATAGTCAATGACTACTAACAAAAACATGTTGCCTCTTTTGCTTTTGGGGAACAGGCCCATGAAATCAATGCCCACTTTTTCCCATGGCTCCTCGCTTGTTGTTGATTGTAACAGACCTGCTGGCTTTTTATTGTCAGGCTTATATGCTTGACATACAATGCAACTTTTGACGTACGTCCAGACATCCTTTCTGACTGTAGGCCACCATGCCACCTCAAACAGCTTCAGAAGTGTCTTCAGGCGTCCCAAATGTCCACTCAGGGGGTTGTTATGATAGTAATCCAAGAAAACGTCTCTACGTGATTTTGGTATGACGTGTTGGTATTTATTGCCACCATCTTTGACGGGAGTATGACGATACAACGACCCTTGAATGTATGAGAATCCAATTCCCGTTGGGGTGCGTTTTTTCCCCGCCAGGGCTCCCCAGGTCAGCATTTCTGGATCTTTTCTTGTTCTTCCCTGATGTCTATCAGGGTAGTTGGCAGGTCAGCAGAACAGGCAGAAACCTGTATAGCTACATAGGACTCAGATGGAGCAGGTGGGATAGCGGCTCTGGATAAAGCATCTGGTACAATGTTATGTAGTCCTTTCCTGTACTGAACTTTGAATTGAAATTGTTGTAACCTCAGAGTCTATCGGGTCAGTCTGGAAGATGTCTTTGGACAATTGAAAGCCCAGGTCAATGCTGAATGGTCAGTATAGACGACAAACTCCACTCCCTCCAGGTAATGCCTCCACTTTTCCACCGCCCAGACCACTGCGAGACGTTCTTTCTCAGAAGTGGAGTAGTTACATTCTGCTCCCTTCAAACCTCGGGAGGCATAGGCGACCACCTTTTCCCCTTGCTCTGTCTTTTGGACCAAAACTGCTCCAAGTCCCACTTCGCTTGCGTCAGTGTGAACCTCAAAAGGCAGTGAATGATCCAGATGGACGGGGACAGGAGCTTTTATTAATGCTTCTTTTCGCTGGCTAAACGCCAATTGACAGTCCTCAGACCATTTCCATTTCACATCTTGTCTTTTTAATCGATGTAAGGGAGCTGCTATGTTGGCAAAGTGTGGAATGAATTTGTGTTACCAACCCTAATCCAAGCGGAAAACGCTAGAGAGCCTTAATCGATTGGGGGTACAGGTTAAACTGTTATGGCTTCAGTTTTCTCTGGATCCACATGCACTCCTTGTCCCGACGCCAGGTGTCCAAGGAACTTGATTTGGGTCTGGAAGAAAATACATTTCTTTAGATTGAGAGTTAACTGCGCCCGATTCAGTCTTTCAAACACTTCATGGAGATCTTTTAAGTATTGTTCAGAGATGGGTGAAAAACGATATAACATCGCTGTACACACAACAGGTCTTGCCTTTTAGCTCTCCAAGAACTTTTCCATCAAGCGCTGAAAAGGTTGCACCTGCATTTTTCAATCCAAATGGCATGACTCGAAACTGATAAAGTCCCACAGGTGTAATGACAGCAGTTTTAGCTTTGTGTTCTTCATTCATGCCACCTGCCAATATCCGGACTTTAAATCCAGGGTACTGAAGACTGAAGCCCCTGCATGGACTCCAGTAACTATGAATGGGCATTGGAAGCTCTGATGATTTAGCGTTGAGTCCACACAAAATCTATTGATCGCTGTTATGGCTTGACTAACACCACAGGGGCTCCCCATGAAGATTGGGATGGCTCAATTATTCACTCTTAAGCATCTGATCTATATGCAGCGATGATCTGTTGCGAAGACCACTCTATAAGCTTTGCAGCAACAGGAACTTCATCTGTAGTATAGATGCAATGTTTTCTACGGTGGTTTGCCTTGAACCTCCGGAGCATAACTCTGGCCAGGTCTTGAGTAAATCTATGACCTGTGTTGGATGCTTTTTAAGGGAGTCCTCCTCTACTAATGTAACAGAGGGATCAGGTGCATTTGGAGCAGGAACAGCAAAATACAAGTTTGCCATATAAACAGGATGTTGCATTTCAGGTCCCTCCAGAAACATATGATAGACATAGCCTCTGGGTGCTTTAACTCCGTATGTGCTGGAACCTAGATCGATAATGGTTGATGTTATTGTCAAAAAATCTAGTCCCAAAATCACAGGAAACACCAGATCTCGGTCAGCCATGACATATGTTTCTATGGGATAAGTTACTCCATGCCAGCAATACAGAATTTGAACTTTCCCTATAGCCCCATGGGTTTTCCCATCTGCCATAGCAAAGCTTTGGTTGTTGCTGGGGCAAAGGGTCTCACCTCCCTGAGCTAGTTTCACCCATTGACTCTGTCTCATCAGAGTAAAGGTACACCCTGAATCGAAAACTCCACAACATTGTTTTCCTCTTATCACCACAGGAACATAAAGTAGGTTCTGTGGGCTAACCTTTCTGGGGCGAACCATGTTTATGAATTCGGGGTTCTTCTTAGCCAAACCTTTGTCATGGGATTTCTTTGTGTTCTTTTCTTTTGATTTGTTTAGATCTACTTTTCCCCAATAGTCTTTTGAGGATGTGCAATCCCTTTCTACTAAGGTTCCTATTTTCACAAGCTGGTCGACTATGTTAACTGTACCTCGCAAACATCCTGCTATACGAGGATTACAATTATTCAGTATTTTCCGTACTAATTCAGCCTCGCTGATATCGGGCCTCCATTTCAAACACAGAGCCCGGTAATCGAAAGCAAAATCCCTCAGACACTGGCCTGGAACCTGTACCATATCACATAATTCCTCTTCTACATCTGATATGTAATCAGGTGGAAGAAAAGCAGATTGAAATGCTTCTTTAAACTCTGCCCATCCATGTATCTGAGATTTTGTCACACTCCACCAGCTGTGTGCAGGACCTTTTAGAGCCCCTGATAAAATGCCTATAAGTTCGGCATGAGTCAGAGGTCTAACAGCCAAAAAGGATTCACACTCTTCTATGAAATTTAACACTTCTGCTACTTCTCTTGTTCCAGTTAAAGAAGGAAAGTGCATATGTATAGCTGGTTTTGCATAATGCAAGGGCATCGCAGCATTTGGGTTGAATATGAAGTCAGGACTTTGTTCTACTGCATCCTGAGTTGGACCCCTTGAGCGGGCACCAGACATCTCTAGAGTTGAAAAATCCCTGGACCAGGTTGTGATTCTGAAACTGAGCATGTGGTAGAGATTGTCCAACAGGTTCTGTTTTAGCTGAAAGGGGGAGTAATCATTTGAGAGTATGGAGCAGAAGATGAAGCTTTCACTTTGGGAAGTGAGCCATAAGCTGCAGAATCAAGTGTCTGACGAGTTGAAGCCCCTCCCATTGAAGGGGTTTTAGTAAAGGTGGAAAGGCTGGTATGCTTCAGTTTTTCTATCTCTGCCTTCCATTTTTCCTCTCTCCGACGTAGACAATCAACCAACTGTTCCTCAAATTGTTTCATCATAGTCACTGTACGGTCTTCTAACGTTTCAACACATTTATCCACATAAGAACGGAGGTTCTCCTCTCTGTTTAGAGCACTGCTGACAGAGTCTCTGAAATCACCCTCCAGATTGGTTAATTTTTCATTTAACACTTCAAGGTCATTGCAAAAGGAACGGACATCAGGTACATTTAAATGATCTGTCTGTTCATCAGCACCCCCTGGTTGATCTTCCTTCTCTTCCTCATCCAGGTAAAGAGAGCTAATCAGTGAGGTGATTTCCCCCACAGGATTTCTTCTTGTAACCCAAGAGTTCCCTTTACGCACTTCCTCAGCATCACTACGACCAGGAGAAGGCGTGTGAATATGAGTTATTTGTTCTTCATCTACGATTTCATTTACATCAGACAAAATTCCCTCTTCGGTTTGAACATTCGCCATGACTAAGTTTCTGAGTTTCACCAAATTCAAAATAATCCCTTTTTTAAATCAAGTACCTTGTGATATCTCTTAACACATCAATACACATAAAAAAAAATCTCTTTTGTGGACCCCATACTGGCCACCATCTGTAACAATTCACCAGGATCATTAGCTAGTTACTCAAATAAATAAACACATTAAGCAACAAAATGGTTTCTTAATGTGGTCAAAAGGTGAAATTAGGTGAAAACTTCAACTCAAAATCTCAGGCAAAATCTTTAACAATCCGTATGTTCATCAAATAGTCCACACAAAATCAAACATTTCAGTCCCGCACCCCTCAGTTCAGTCCAAAATAAGTTGAAATCCACTCCGGATCTTCCAAAAAAAAAAAAAAATCCAGCAAATCCTCTTACGTGGCAATCACAACGCCCGTTGAGTGCTGCGGTGTCGGGTCTCCCGATGATGCTTCCGTTGCTTTAAATCCGTTTTCAGTGCTAGTCACGGTGGATTCTTTCTGTTGACGATCCAAGCGCTCCGCTTGCTCCGATGCTCCCTCCAAAGAAATTCACTTGGGGAGCTGTCAGCCGCGGCCTGAGGGCGTGGAGAGCAGATCTGTGCACCACGCCCCTCTACCTGGGATTCAGAGGAAGTCAGCTGGGCTCCAGCTGTGCCGACTTCCCCTCCTTATATAGTCTTTTGCCGAAAGTTTTTCAATTATTTGGTTTCATTTTCTTTTGTTATGAATAATAATTTACAATAAACATAAAACAGGCAACCACAATCTTTTACAGCAGGAATAAAAGGTGTTAAACAAAACATAAATTCATCACTTCACTTCAGAATTTTTTCTATGCGTTTCGTTACACCTCAGTGAAATGTGACACCGTCACATAGTGGTAGGGTGGAGACTCCTGAATAGAAAGGTTTTGGGTTAGATTCCCACCTTGCTCGACCATGTGTCAAAGTGTCCTTGAGCAAGACACTAAACCCCACATTGCCTCTGGTGGAAGGTTTATATGTCAATAATGACATATAAACTAGCATTAAATCAATAAATACATAGTATGAACTTGTATTTATTGTCTCAAAACATGCAGAGAAAGCAAGAACAGATTCACTTAACGGGGGCAGATTGACAGAAAATTCTCTGTTCATAATTCTTTCTCCAGATGATTCATTTTTATATTAAATCATAACAAAAAGAGCCTAAAACATTTCAATGTCTTGAATATTTGCTATGTTATCACTGAGAATTAAGCTGCAGCTCTGCAATGCTACAAAAAGATACCAATAAAGTTAATACAAAGTGGATTTATGTCTGTTATTACATCTATAAATACAGTTCTTAGAAATGTTCTATGAATTCATGTTGTTGTATTTATCCACCACATCTTAAAGTCTGCTCCATGAAAACGACAGACTTTGAACCAATCTGTTTACATTTATAGACGACACATGGGACAGCTCGTATTAGCGGCTAATATCATAGCATGCTAGCTTTAGTGTGTTACAACAGCGCTGTCTTCAAATCAAATCTTTTTTCTAACGTTCTGTAAACCAGCAGCTTTATCCTCCACTTCTGTCTGGACCCGTTTGAAAATGGCTGCATGTCTTGCTGCTTCTTCTGCCAAAGCTAACCACTACACAAACTGAGACAAGCAGTAGAAGGGGGTGGTGGTGGAGTGTTCAAATTAATTGATAATATCGATATATAAGCAGCCTTACATGACTTCTAATCCTTTAAAATCTATTTCCAAATCATATAATGCACTCTCCCTCTCAAGTTCTGATGATACTCTGTACATTAAAGGCAAATTGGAAAAGGAATCAAAATTAAACCAACAGGCAGACGGCTGGATCCAAGGGCAGCAAGTTTATTCAGCACAGACTGGACAACAGGTGTGAAGCACAGCTAAAAGTCCACAAAGCTAAATTAGGGTCAGGTAGGCAGGGGTCAAGTATGATGTCATCAGAGAACAATCAGAGTGGTCAGGGTCCAGGTGAGGGTCAGGGCAGGCGGCAGATAAAGCAGAAGATCAGGTCAGGATGAGAACGCTCAGTGATGCAGGCAGAGTAACACAAATAAGACTTCACACTGAGCAGAGAGGACTGATTCATGACAGTTTCAATCTTAACTTTCAGTCCTATCAGTGAATCTTAGTGGGAGAGCTCAGTTCAGGTTTAGAAAAGAACTTTTTATTGACAAACTGATCAAAAAGAGACTCGGGAGAATCTCGACAAGCTGAATAGTTATGTTTGAAAAAAAAAAGATGATTATTTTACATTTTCTTTATTAATTGAATTAATTGTGTATAAAACTGATCTGTTTTAATAATTTTGGAAATCTGGTCCAACTCTGTTTTATTGCTGGAACTCCAGCTGTCATCACTGCTCCTGAACACACTTTTCTGTCTGATTTCAGGTTGAAGGACTGCAGTTTGTCAGAGATCAGGGGTAAAGATCTGGACTCATCTGAGAATTCCAACCTGTCCGGTCTGACAGAACTGGACCTGAGCGGGAACAAGATCCAGGAGTCCGGATTTCTTCATGTGTGTGGTTTTCTGGAGAGTCCAGACTGCAGACTGCAGATTCTGAGGTCAGTAAATGAGCTGAACTCCCTGAAGGATGAGAAGAAGGTTTCAGGTGAAGAACTTTCTGATGTTTCACTGGAAGATTTTCTGAACATTTTCTGGATCACAGCTTGGAGTCAGTTCAGCCGTCTGATGAATTTCTCTCCAACCCTTTCTTGATCCCATGACCTTTCCAACAAGGTGAAAGAAAAGAGGAAAAGGAGACAGGAGGGAATGTTTCCACCATGCTGATGTGTCTCCAGCTTTTCTGTCTCTTCTTTACTTTCGGTTTCTGCTTCACTGCAGATCTATTTCCAGAATATCTGGAAATGACTGAAGGAAAACAAAGATTTCCAAACTCAAGCAGATGACTTTTATTAATCAGGTTCTTGAAAATATCTTTTTGTTGGTTCTAAAAGGTGAAACAATGAGGAGGACTTTCCCAACCAGCACAGAAATAAACATTCTAGATCAGGGTCTCTGACTCGTCGCTGGTGCTACCGGTAGTTCATCATGAGGTCTATACATAAGAACCAGTTTGATTTGTCACTTGGTTAAGTTGATCAACCAAAATTGCAAATGTTCCATTCTTCTGTCCCAAGATGACACGACTGTTTGTCAACTAGCTGTCAATAAAACATTATATTGTGCTCTGCGGTCTGTCATTAGAGTAGACTGTCAGACAGAAAGCTAGGCTGGCAGTAATGACAGATGGAGCTCTCTCATATCAGTACATGGTAATAAAAGAAATAATTCTCATGAACATTGGGAAGTTGACTTTTGCTTCACAAATGTGAAAGATAAGTTTATGTTTAATTGGAGGAGCGAGTGTGGCTGTTGGAAAAAGATGTAACGTTGAAGGACGTTCTACTCTGCAGAGAAAATAGATTCACCCGATTTATTTGTATGTAATTCTTAATTTGTTTGTAACTTTTGAATTGTGCATGCATATTTCTTGATTTGTAACTCATACAATATATTTTGTGCATCAGTACAAAAATCATAAATTACAAAAAAATACAGTTAACACATGCACAACTTAAAATTACACCAGCTTGAAATTAACTACATGCACAAATCTTTAAAAATGCACACACATAGTTTGTAATCAAGAACCACGCATGCACAAATCAGGTTGAGTATTTTCTCTCCATGTTACTCGACTGTCCATGCCAACTTTTTGTCTCTTTCTGATGGACAGAAGACTGTGGAGAAAAGATAAAAAGCACTGAAGACTCATCTTCAAGAACAACAGTCTCTTTTCACTGAACTAATTAAAAAGTCCATCAACAGAATCATAATTTAACGAGACACATTCTGACCAACAACAAGTCCTTCACTGATGGCGAGATCATCAAAGAGACGATGACCGCCGTGGTGGAATCATTATTCCAGGATGATAGAAATAAGACGGAGATTCTGTCCACCATTGCTGACGTCCAGCTTGGTCCAAACTCTGTGCTGTAGAGGGAGAGAGATCTGTCTGCAGATGCTGTCAGACAGCTGGAGTCACACATGTAACAACTGATGGAGCAGCAGCTGCAGGATGTCACTCAGGATTCATCGCTCACTGCAAGGCTGAGCCAGACTTTCCTCCATTTCTGATCAATCATTGCATCATCCACCAGCATGTTCTCTGTGGAAAGATCATGGGATCTGGTTTTCATGACAGACATGACAGAAAAAATGAACAACCTGAACCAACAATTACAAGGTAGAGACAAGTATGTGACATGATCAGAGCTGTGAAGACCTTCAAAGTAAAGCTCAGTTTATACATCCAGTAAATCAGAAACTAAAGATTTCATCTCTTCCTGTCAGTATCAAAGATGCTGGAAGTTCATTCAGGGACAGAAAAAGTTCATGTTCACAGATATTGTGATGTGCTGTCCAAGCTGGTAGAAGAGTTTTCCAACAGATTCTGTGACTTTGACAAACTGGAGCCCTGTGTGACATTTATTGTGAAGCTTTTCTGGATGTGGACATCAGTGAGTTGTCAGGACAGATGCTGACCTGTTCTCTGTTGATCCTGTGGAGATGGAAGTCCTAAATCTCCACAATGATGTTCAGATCAAATCTCGGCAGCATTCTCAGCAATTCTGGAGTTTAGTGCAGCCAAAAAATGATCCAAATCTCCAGCAGGCTGCTCTAAAAATGGCAGCATTATTTGGGTGGATATTTCTTTGTGAATCTGCCTTTTCTGACATGAATGTCATGAAGTTCAGAACCAGACTGACAGATGAACATTTAAATGACTCCATCAGAGTAAACCTCAGTGGATCCACTCCAGCTTACAGCTCTGGTTGAATCTATGCAGGACCAGACTTCTCACTGACACAATCTAATGGGAAAGTTTTCAACACGAAACATCTTTAGTTTTAACTTCACTGTTTTCAATTGTTCAATGTGAACATTTAAAATGTAACTCAAAACAACTAAACATAAGTATCTCTCCAGCTGTTTCATGATTTAAAGTATCTCAGTGAGCATAATAGGTTGGAGACTCCTGCTTTAGATGAAGTCCACATGCAGACTAAATCAGTGTTAGAATGGAGTTCTATGGAGAAAAGAACTTTGTAATGATCCATTTAATCTACTTTTTATCAGTCAGAAACAACTTCTAGAATTCTACAGTTTTTCTCGATTGCTAAGACTCTTTTCTTGAAAGCTACTCTCTTTTTCTCTAAACTGTGAACACAAAATCTAATTTTCAAGCTTCATTAACAAAATCTCAAACTCTTCTTCCAGAACTAAACTTTCACCTGAAAACAGTTCAATCTGTGATCAAAAGTGAACTTTGTTGTGAAATGGTTCATATACCTTCCACCACCATGAGGAGAATTCCTCAATAGTGTTTAGTAAAGGAGAGTACAGTGGAAGGCAAAGATTGATAAACCTTGGTTGATATTGAAGCACTCTCTAACCTGGAGGGCTTTGTGAAAACTCTCATTGTCCCAAACAACAACATAGATGGATGGATGCTCCTCTTGCTGTCCTAACAGAACATCTCACATGTGATTGAGGAAAATTAGAAGCTGCTGAGTGTTGTAGGGCCCCAGGTTGGTATGATGGTGGACAACCCCATGATTGCTGATGGCAGAACATAATGTGACATTATCACCACGCTGCCCAGGAACACCAACAATAACCCGATCGCCAATCACATTCTGGCCTCTCCTTCTCCTTTTTGCTGAGATGAAACCAGCTTCATCCATGTGGATGTATTGATGGGATCTTTCCATTGCATCCAATTGAAAAACCCTCTGTAGAAATAGATATTGTTTTGTGAGTGATACGGAAAAAGGGTTTCTGTTCCCTCACATCATTAGTGGGATCAGTTTTGACTTTTTGTGTTCAAATGGTGACAACTGTGCTTTCTTTGTGTTTGACTTTTGTTACCTGTGGACACAATTTCTGCAGCATGTGTTCATCACAATGAAAATGTGTTGTCAAGGTGTGTCTAAATAGGTGAATAGTGCTTATGGTTTTACCAAAGGAATGATTGATTCAATCAGTGGATTCAGACAACAAAGCATTGGTTCAGCCAATAGGGTTTAGTGTTTTAGCAACTGAGAAAAACTGGATTGAACCAAGACCTAACACAATGCAGAATATTTCATCATCAAATACAGAAATCAAGATTTTGCTTTGTTTCTCTTTTTAAAAAATATATTTTTCATCAAGAAAACGGCAAAAAATATAAGTAAATTTCCCTTCTAAAACAAAATATTTTGAAACATTTCTTAATATTAAGATAAATGCAGAAATGAAAGTTCATGATAATAAACTGAAAATGCATTGATGTTCTGCTCCATCACTGCCTTCTAATATTGAAATGTGAAAATAAATGAAATACATGTTTTTGTTTCTTATGGTTCTTATCTGCAGTTTTTTCTAAGTCAATATAAATGACACAATAAAATACAAATATCTATGGTTCACAAACAAAGATATTTCTTTCAAATGAAAAATCACATGTCCTGTAGTAACAAATGTTAAAATGTAACAGAATTTTTGAATGTAATACTCTGTGAATCTCACTTGTCTGAGTCTGATACTTGATGGTTTCTCATCTTTGGTTCAAGTTCATCAATGTTTGGGGTCAGGCTCTGTGCTGAGGAAATCCTCAGGATTGAGTAGAGGTGTTCATCAATCAGACGGCTCCTATGTGATGTTTAGTTTAGCTTAATCAGATAGAACAGTTGTTCACATAGAAACTGTATGTGCTGACAAACGGAGAGGGAGTCTGAGCAGCTTGGATGTGCAGTTGGAGCAATGTGTCAGGATGAAATGTGCAAACTCAGCAGCAAGCACTAATATTGTTCTTTCAGTGTGTCATTACACATGACTCTTTCTGCTGAGTCAGCAAAGTTTCAGTCTTCACTGAGTCTTTATGGAAGAGCTCAGTTCAGGTTTAGAAAAGAACTTTTTATTGACAAACTGATAAAAAAGAGAATCTAGAAAAGCTCTACAGCTGTTTGAAAAAACTGATGATTGTTTGATATTTTCTTCATCAGTTGAATTGATTGTGTGATGATGATTGATCTGAAACTGATCTGTTTCAATAATGATCTTGTAAATCTAATCAAACTCTGTTTACTTGCTAGAACTTCAGCTGTCATCACTGCTCCTGAACACACTTTTCTGTCTGATTTCAGGTTGAGGAGCTGCAGTTTGTCAAAGATCAGCTGTGAAGTTCTGGGTTCAGTTCTGAAGAACAACCCGTCCAGACTGACAGAACTGGACCTGAGCTGGAACATCATCCAGGATTCCGGATTTCTTCATGTGTGTGGTTTTCTGGAGAGTCCAGACTGCAGACTGCAGACTCTGAGGTCAGTAAATGAGCTGAACTCCCTGAAGGATGAGAAGAAGGTTTCAGGTGAAGAACTTTCTGATGCACACCCTGGACCTTGTTTTAACTTATGGCATAGAGATTAGTCATCTGAGTGTCCATCCTCACAACCCCATACTTTCTGATCATTTTTTAATTACCTATCAGTTTATATTAGAAAACACCATAGCTCCAGTGATTAAGAAAGAGCTGAAACGAACATTATCTGACCGTTCTGTATCTGAATTTAAACTCTCAGTCCAACCAATGTTTAGTAACATGTTAGATAAATACTCTCAGAGCTCTTTAAGCCCCGTTGATAATGAGCAGTTTGTCAATGATACCATGCAAGCCCTCAGAGGAACCCTTGATGCTGTTGCCCCTCTGAAACTCCAGCTTGTTAGACAAAACAGAGTAGCACCATGGTTTAACGCTGAAACACGTTCCCTCAAACAAATAACTCGTAAATTAGAAAGAAAATGGCGCCGTTCTGGCTCAGAGCACTCTCTGAATGCTTGGAAATGCAGCCTCTTAAGCTATAAAAAATCCCTGCGTAAAGCGAGAACTCAATATTACTCATCTTTAATAGCAGAAAATGCAAATAATCCACGATTTCTCTTTAGTACTATAGCCAGGCTGACCAGCAGCCACAGCTCGGTTGAACCACATATTCCTGCTGCCCTCAGCTCTGAAGACTTTGTTACATTCTTTGATGATAAAATCTCAAATATCAGATGCAAATTGAACAAGGTTATTCCTACCATTACCCTGAGCAAATTAAAATGGTAGAAAGGAAAACATCCATAGAAATGTCTGTAACATTAGATTGCTTTACTGCTGTGGACCAAGCAGAAATAGCATCAGTTATTACATCTTCTAAAACTTCCACTTGTCTCTTAGACCCAATCCCACTAAACTTTTAAAGAAATCTTCCCCCTAATCAGTGAATCTATTCTAACCATAATAAATGCCTCCCTGGAAACTGGTTATGTGCCTCAGTCTTTTAAATGTGCTGTTGTTAAACCTCTTTTGAAAAAGCCCAGCCTGGATCCTGACATTCTGGCCAACTATAGACCAATATCTAATCTCCCATTCATATCTAAAATCCTAGAAAGAGTTGTGGTAAAGCAGCTGCAGTGCCACCTACAGGACAACAATCACTTTGAGGATTTTCAGTCGGGTTTCAGACCTCACCATAGCACTGAAACTGCACTGGTCAGAGTTACCAATGATTTGCTATTAGCTTCAGAAAAGGGACTAATCTCTGTTCTGGTCCTGTTAGACCTCAGCGCAGCCTTTGATACCATCGACCACAGCATCTTACTCCAGAGATTAGAGCATAACATAGGGATCAAAGGATCTGCCCTCCAGTGGTTTGAATCCTATCTATCTGATAGACACCAGTTTGTTCACGTAAATGGACAGTCCTCTCATTGTACTCGAGTTAGCTACGGAGTCCCACAGGGCTCAGTTTTAGGGCCATCCTATTCATGCTTTACATGCTGCCCTTAGGAGACATAATCAGGAAACACAGCATTAATTTCCACTGTTATGCAGATGATACACAGCTGTATTTATCCATTAAACCAGATCAGAATGACCACCTAGAAAAACTGAATTCCTGCATCAGAGACATTAAGTCCTGGATGACAATTAATTACCTCCTTCTGAACCCAGAGAAAACTGAGGTCATGATACTGGGTCCTAAACACCTGAGAGATGCTCTCTCAGATAAGATAGTCTCCTTGGATGGTGTAAATATTGCTCCCAATTCTTCAGTCAGAAACTTAGGGGTCTTATTTGACCAGGATTTATCATTTAATGCTCAAATATCTCAAGCTTGTAAAAGCATTTTTTCACACTACGCAATATCGCTAAGATTAAAAAATATGTTATCTAAAAGTGATGCTGAAAAACTCATCCATGCATTTGTTACGTCGAGACTGGATTACTGTAACTTTACTGATAGCATGCCTAAAAGTTCTTTAAAAGGTCTTCAGCTTGTCCAGAATGGCAGCAGCAAGATTGTTAGCAGGAACTAGCAGAAGAGAACACATCACTCCTGTGTTGGCTTCTCTCCACTGGCTCCCAGTTGAATTTAGAGTAAAGTTCAAAATCCTCCTGTTAACATATAAGGCTCTGAATGGTGTGGCCCCATCCTATATTAGAGATCTCATAGTTCCTTACCAGCCAATCAGAACGCTTCGCTCACAGAATGCAGGACTGCTTGTAGTTCCTAGAATTTTTTAAAAGTACAGTCGGAGGTAGAACCTTCAGTTATCAAGCTCCTGTTCTATGGAATAAGCTCCCAGCCCATGTCAGAGAGCAGGTACAGTTTCTACCTTCAAAACTAGCCTTAAAACATTCCTATTTGGACAGGCGTTCTGCCAGACTAGCCAGTAATCATAGAATAATTAACATAATGCTCCCATACTGTTCTGAAGTTTGGGGAAATAATTATTATAATCACATACTTCTCCAATATATGCTTGAAATATAAATGATGAAATATGTATATTCTCTACATAATAACATAGAAGGCTGCTAGAAGTTAGAAGCTGGGAAAAGTATGGTGCACTGGGGCTCTGTCCTCTTTTCCATCTACTTCTCCTCTCCTCTACTTTTTATTTACTTCTAATTGTATGCCTGTGTTGGTGGTGCAGTATAATTCACATGTTTTTCCTTCTCTCCGACTCCCCTGTGGGAGACCGGGAGAGACTGCAGTTTCCGGGAGACTTGTTGGTGATCCTGACGAAGTCCCGCCCATCTGGATGAAGCCCCGTCACCATCCGTCACCATCCTGCATCTCTGAGTGGGAGTGATTCCTGGTGGGTCGTCTGCCCTCCTGCTCCTGGTCGTGGTCTGCAGTTCTGCCTCATCTGGACTATGGACTTAATCATCACTCGTCCCTCAGCTCTATATGAATGAACTCAGCTCTATATGAATGAACTCTACTCATATATGCAGTTTTAGCAGCTAACTTTTCTTTAACCGTTTTGGTATCGCCTGTCCGTCCTGGGATGGGATCTCTCCCTCATGTGGGAATCCCTAAGGTTTCTTCTTTTTTTTCCTGACTCAGGTTTTTTTTAGGAGTTTTTCCTTACCGCGAGGGAGGGTCTAAGGACAGGGATGACCTGTTCTTTATAGTCTGTTTAGTTTTTACCTATTGTGCATATTTTATGACTCCATCTGTGCATCTGTAAAAACTGCAGGCATGAAGCCCAATGAGGCAAATTGAATTTGTGATATTGGGCTATATAAATAAAATTGAATTGAATTGAATTGAATTGAATGTTTCACTGGAAGATTTTCTGAACATTTTCTGGATCACAGCTTGGAGTCAGTTCAGCCATCTGATGAATTTCTCTCCAACCTTTTCTTGATCTCATGACCTTTTCCAACAAGATGAAAGAAAAGAGGAAAAGGAGACAGGAGGGAATGTTTGCACCATGCTGATGTGTCTCCTTTAATTAATTCTTGTTTATAAAATATGTTTAGTTCTAAAAGGTGAAACAATGAGGATGAATTTTCCAAACAGCATAGAAAGAAACACTCTAGAGTTCAGATGAAGTCCACATGCAGACTAAATCTCTTCAGTTTAGAAGCTGAGCTCCTGATGGAAACAGGAAGTCTTTGTTTCTCTGAGGTTCCTCTCATGAAAACAGAAGTTCTTCACACTAAAAGAGCTGACAGCAGAAGATGAGTGTTGAAGAAGCTCTCAGAGAACAGACTAATTTCTGTGTCTTCACATGATTCCAGAGAAAACATGGTTGAAAACAAAGTTGTTTGTGTTGAAGGCAGCAGCAGATGAGAACTTCTCAGAAGAACCTGAAGACCTTTGATGTTTACTGACAGCATAGACATTTTCAGGGAACAGTGTTTGAGACATGCTTAGCCAGGCTGTCCCTCACGGATCGCCTGTCACCAGAAATGTAACTTCTTCCATTGGGAGCATGGTTTCAGTGATATTAGACCCAATATCCCACTGTTGGAGGATATGTGGAGCTTCTGAATCCTCCATATGAACCAGAGTAGAGTTTAAGTGCACGTTTCTGTTCAAGCATGTGGAGCACTGACTTCCACCTTGTTGGAACTGCCTGGATTAGGTTGTAACCTGGTAGGCCAAGTTCCCTCTAAAAGTTTGACAGATGCTGTTTGGCCAGAATGGAGTGTTGGAAATGTGTGGAACACGTCTTAAGCATTGGAATGACATCTGTGTCACCAACTTGCTGCAATCTCAGTTGAAACGGCTCCAGCTCTTTTTATTGATTTCTTTTCTCTTTGAGCTGCAGGTGGTTGGTAAAAATTAGAGTTGTGATTTCTGCAGAGTTCTCACAGGGTCTTAAAAAGTCTAAGAAGCATTGAATTCATGAATGTGGAAATACTACCTTAAAAAACCTAGAAAAGTCTTGAATTTATATTTCTGAGCCTTAAAAACTGTGCTTCTAAAATTTTTCTTTAGCATGTTTCTAATAAAAAGTTACATTTTTAACTATGAATTCTTTGATGAAATGATGTAAATAAAAAGCATCAGAACCAATGGTTATGCAGCGATACACTGGATGTCCACTGCTGGCTGAAAGACAATAGAAAACTAAAAAGAAGCTCTACAGCATCACAGTACAGAACACAAAGAAAAATGAGAGAAGCTGCAGTTTGGATGATGGAGAAATGCACATTTAACGTGACATTGAAGAATAAAACATCTTTGAGGTTTATTACAGCGTCTGTAAAAAGAGACTTCAACTTGGATCAATGCTAAATCTACAAAGATGGAGCTGAAATTCTCCCATGATGCAGTGCTGTTTGGAGAAGAGCTGAGCAGAAAGAGGAAGTGGACTTTTTCTGCTGATTGTGCAGAAACATCAGTTGGTTTAGATGCAGCCACAGGCTGATGTTTGACTTTCACACATCTGAACTTCTTCACTGAAGCAGCTGCATGTTGTCCTGAATGTTCCTGAAAGTTCTTCTTCTCTGCCTCTGCTGGACTCTTCTGATATGCTGCTGTCGATTCACATCTTTGGACTTTTTCCAAACTTTCTGATCTTCTTCAGCTCTGAAGTCTTAAGAAGAACTGAAGGAGGAAAAACAGGAACTTTGTCTTTAAATGAAACTCTTTCTTCTGGATTCAGGTTGAGGAACTGCAGTCTGTCAAAGATCAGCTGTGCTGCTCTGGTCTCAACTCTGAAGCTCAACCCGTCCCACTTGACAGAACTGGACCTGAGATACAACAACCTTCATTCTTCAGATGTTCAGCAGCTCCAGGATCTGGTCAAGAGTCCAAACTTCAAACTGCACACTCTGAGGTCAGTAGAGGGTTGGAGTCAGTCCAGCTGCTTCCAGATGTTTGGTCCTAAAGTTAGTCTGAGAGCAAAGATGCAGAGTTTCCTGTGAAGCTGCAGCTTCTCAGTGAAGCTCTGAGGAGAATGATGACAGGCTTCAGGACAACAGTCAGCCAATCAGAGCAGCAGAAGCTCCAACAGGTGAAGATGACAGGAAGCTGCTGCTCTGAACAGAACTGAAGCTCCTGCTGGTCTTTCTGCTGCTGTGCTGCATCACTGACTGACACACCAGGAAAAGGAGACAAAACTTCATCTCTGTGTTTCTGATTTCTCTTTGTAGGTGGGAGTACTAAATTATATGATGTCTTGGTTTTGGATCAGAAAGGATCATCCTCATCATCTGGTCTGCAGAGATGTTGTTCCTGGAGGTGGAGAGCAGAGTGATGGAGGAATCAGAGGAAGTGGAGATGAGTATCAGAGCTGCAGCATGAACTGATCTGAGATCAGCTCCACTGTCTCTCTCAGCATCAAGTGGACAGTTATTGTGCTGCAGCTCCCCCGGTGGACTGATGGAGAACTGCACTTCATCTTCTCATTCTAACTGGGAGTGTTGGGAAGTCTTCTGCTTCTCTTCTCTCTCGTATTGGGAGTTTCTCTTAACTTTGTTCACACACTCTTGCTGTAGTTTTCTCCTCATGTGTCCTGAAACAGTTTCTCTGAATGATCTGTGTTGGTGATTCATCAGATTCAGACATGATGGTTTCCTGCAGAAGCTCAGAAGTCTTTTCTGGTGTTTCTTGGACTCCTGCACGTCTCTGTACCACAGAGTGGACCAGCATTCTCTGAACATCCTTCAGCTGGTCCAGAAAGCAGCAGCATGGCTGTTGACCAAAGAAAGAAAACCTTCCAGCAGTTCTGGCCTCAGGATTCTCCATCTGTGTGCATTTTGGTTCTTCTTTTTCATCTTTCATCAGACCTTATAGCACCAAAAAGTGGACTGAGTTCATCTGATTAAAGGCTGCTAGGTTTTGTATTCTGTTCACTATTTTACAGGATTTTGTTCTATTGTAACCATGGTAACTGTGGGAACTGCACTCCTGTTTCATCGGAGTCCTGAAGCAGAAATCCCACCAGAACTTACAGAAGTCTCTCAGTTGAATCATTTTTATATCATCTCTGTTCTGTTGATGATCAAATATTGACTCATGCAGTTTGAGAGACTCAGAGTTTTAGTTTGATTTTTTTTTTTCTACATTTATGATTGAACTTCCTTTTTTCTTTGGTGTTTTGTGGGTAAAACTGTTATTTTTCATGCTGTCAACATTTTAGCTTCAGTTTTTAAAGAAGTTTCATCTAAATCCAGTAGAATCTGATCATTTTCTAGAAAGTCTGAAACTAGTAGAAACTTTCTGAGCATAAATCCTGTTTTCTCCAGAGGACATGAATGAACAGAGTGGATGTTAGTCAGGAATGACAGAGAATGACTTTGATGCAGCTGCTGCAACAACACTAACTGCATTGAAGCAGGAGGGAGATGGACTGTATTTTATGTTTTTTACAAAATTTCTGCCATCATTGTTGTTGTAGTAGGACAGTGAGGTAATCATTAGTCAGCTCAGAAAGTTTGGTGATTGTAGCTTCAATATTCCCAGAGCTATTGAGCATCTTTATCATGTTTTATATATCTATTGAAATGGATTGAAACAAAATAATAAAAGAAATAAAGAATGAATTTTCCCCCAAATCTTTATTGCAGCATGAATATGGCGACGAATCTCCATCACTAGTTTACATAAAAGTCAACATTTATTTGTTTGAGAGATGACTGTTTTTTACAGATTGGCTTTTTCTGGAAGCTTGCGATTTGTAGACGGTCCCTTAGCAGCCGTCTCTCCATCTGCAGCTCGAAGAGAACACTTCTCAATAAATGGGAAAAAAAAAACATCTTATAAGCTGGGTGATGGTTATAAATGTATTTTTCTCATTTGTTTTATTTGTTTCAAGAAACTGCCTTGCAGCAAGTAAAAGTCTTGAACTCAAATGATTGTGGGCTCTAAAAGGAGCCTTGCAGAATGCCTCCAGAGATGACTAAATATGTCAACTTCAAATAGAAGACAAGGCTCTGTTGCTTCATGTTCAGGTATTTTTAATGATAAACTTTACAAGAACTTTGTCATGTAAATAAATGACATCAAAGTCAAATGAAGACCAAGACTGTGGGCTTTTTTTCTCAGAAATTTAAGACATTTCCTTGGTGACTGACATTAGGCGTGTTTGAGTTGACTTGCGCCTCGCCTGCATCGTCGACGAGACTAAGCTGCTGCAGGATGGGGCGGAGAAAGGCGCCTGAGATGAATGTGGACGACGAGACTGCACGAGAACGAGGAATTGGGGGTTGTCCTCAACATTCGGCTGAATTTTAATACGCCACTCCTCCTAGTATGATCTGTGCTGTTATGTCTTTTATAGTATTTTTTTACATCTCTTAGAGTAAAACAGATGAAAAAAATAGTCGGGGGATTCATTACATGTGCACAATCCCAAATAAACAGATAAAACAAAAATTAAAGTTCATTTTAAAGACAACTATGACACAAATAACCACAGATTATTTAAAATCTTGTATATTTTTTCATCAATGACTCACTACCTTCCAGAAAGAGTAAAAAAATACACATATTTCCTTCATTTAGCGCCAGTTATTTCACATTAAACTACAAAAACTTTCAGGACACCGTTTCCCACAATGCATTGTTTTGTAGTCATCAAGGCGGCTTACAGCCAGCGCAGTACCTATTTTCTGGCTGCGCTGGCTTAGGTAGGCGCCTTGAACCCGCCCCTTTCTCGCGATACTTCATGTCGTCGCACATGTGACGTCGGTGACAGAAACTAACCAGCATGCACCGCAATCCAGGCGATCTGCGCAGCGCCGGGTCCGCCTGCATAATCTCAAACACGCCTATTGGCTCCTTCAAAATACAGAATGAGACAAAAATAGAATGTAACAGTCAGGAGTTTTGCAGACGCACAATATGTGTTGATTGTAGAAATATTAGATTTTGTTTGTTTGCTTTACGAAAATGACAAAAACAAACTTCTTCACATTTTTGATAAGAAAACTTTTCTTTTTTGAACAGGTGAGGTCAAAATATATCAAGTTAGAAGTTTATTTTTATGTAAACCTAAATTTACAAGGGAACAGTTCTATGACCACTTCTTCTTGAATAACATTTTAAAACACATGTTGATACACAGCTGTCAGAACAATGAGATGTAACTTAACTCCTATCAAAACTGTGAGGGATGATCTGTTTGAAACCTCCAGGTTTGATCCCACAATATCCATCATCCAGATGTTGCTCTCCAGATTTGAGTTCAACTCACTCCAGAAGTCAGCAAAATGGTGGTAGCTGTCAGAGAGTTCCAGAACCATCCCACAGGTATGTGCCATCGGCCTTCTTGTGGAAGTAGTTTGACCGGTGAAATCAATGTTGATGTTGTTTCTGCATAACACATCTGAGCCAGTGCAAAATCTGAAGAACATGGCGAGCTTTTCCTCACTTAGCTCTCTCATGGATCTTTTCAGAACAGCTGTAGACATCCCTGAATGCACCAGAACCAGTTGCTTTTTCAACTGAATTGTCAGG
Source organism: Oryzias javanicus (assembly GCA_003999625.1). Taxonomy (NCBI): domain Eukaryota; kingdom Metazoa; phylum Chordata; class Actinopteri; order Beloniformes; family Adrianichthyidae; genus Oryzias; species Oryzias javanicus. The sequence continues at coordinate 4,260,543 of CM012438.1, forward strand.
GAGTAAACGTCTGATGTTGAAGTTTTTGTCTAGGATGTCAGCATCAGAAAATGTCTCAATTATTTGGTTTAAGCTGTTTGCATGGTGTAGAACAGAGGTCTGCAACCTGCGGCTCCAGAGCCACATGTGGACCTTTTATCTCTCCAAAGTGACTCTCTGGCTGAAGAAATACAAAATAATGGTAAATTTAAAAAAAATTGGAGATTAGCTATTATTTTAGAAACATACTAACGTTTTTGGCTAATGTGTTACCTACTGGAGTTTTAGGCTAATTTAGAATTTTAGCTTCTAATTTAGCAACATGCTAACGTTTTTGGCTAAGTTTTCTGAGAAATTTTATGCTAATTTGGAGTTTAGCTAATATTTTAACAATATGCTAACATTTCCAGCTAATTTGTTATCTACTGATTTTTTGGGGCTAATTTAGAATTTAGCCTTTATTTTAGCAACATGCTAATGTTTTTGACTAAGTTATTTTTCTAAGGAATTTTAGACTATTTTGGAGTTCAGCTAGTAATTGAGCAACAATCTAGCTTTTTTGGCAGATTTGGCCTCTAATTAGTTTTTATGCTAATTTAGAGTTTAGCTAATATTTTAGCAATATGCTAACATTTTTAGCTAATTTGTTATCTACTGGGAGTTTTAGGATAAATATGAGTTTAGCTTTAATTTCAGCAACATGCTAAAATTTTTTGGCTGATTTAATTTTCAGGAAATTGTTATAATAGTTTGAAGTTAAGCTAGTAATGAAGCAACGAGCTAGCTTTTTTGAAATTAAAGTTAAAAACATAAAAAAATACCTTTTTGAGAGATGCTAGTTTCTTTTTATTCATATTTCAAGTATTCTCATGTCACCCCACTGCTGATCCAGCTACACTGGCTCCCTGTCTGCTACAGAGTGCAGTTCAAAATCCTGGTCTTAACATACAGAGCTGTAAATGACCAAGCACCAGTCTACATAAAAGACCTTGTGCAGCCGTACACTCCCAGCAGGTCACTCAGATCATGTGACCAGGGCCTGCTGGTTGCCAAAAGAACACGGTTAAAAACTAAGGGTGACAGAGCCTTTGCAGCAGTAGCTCCATCTCTCTGGAACTCCCTACCTCTCAGCCTCAGATCCGCTGACTCAGTGTTCTCCTTTAAAAAGCAGCTAAAAACACATCTTTTTAAAATGGCTTTTTCTTAACTCTGTTTATATCCTGTTTTTATGTTTGGTTTTATTTTGTATTTTAATCTGTGTTTTACTGTAAAGCACTTTGTGGTTTTTATCTCAAAAGGTGCTATATAAATAAAGTTTATTATTATTATTATTATTTTATATATTTTTTGCTGTTGTTCGTGCCAAAAATAAATGTTATTCATAATTATAAAAAAACAAAACAAAAAGAAGGTTATGAATGCAAATCCAAATTTCTTAAAGGCTAACGTGAGTCAATGCGGCTCCTTCTAGGTTTTGATCAGTAGAAAATGAGCCCAAATGGCTCTTTTAATGTGAAAGGTTGCCAACCTCTGGTGTAGAACCAAGGTTACTTCAGGCATTACATCCTGAGGGCTTTGTGAGATGTCATCTGGCTCAAAGATAAGTGTGTCACTGAGAGAAGTAATATCAAACCCTGAAGAATGCTGTGCACCGATTATTATTTCAGGGTCAGAATTCTGAGATCCACTGACCTCAGAGAGATCCACTAGAACTGCATCATCCAGAAATATGACAGCATTCTGGATTTCAGTGTCAAGTGTGCTTGATTGTGAATGTCTGTGGTTTGGAGTAGCAGGAAAACTGCTTCCTGCAGAAACATTGTAGAAGTCTTGCATAGAGTTTGGATGGAGTTCTGTCAAATGTGACTGCTCATCTGTGTTCATGGTTGGATTTGACTCAAACTTTCCTCTTGTGTAATTGATTCAACATCACTGAGATCTCCAACACAACTATTTTCATCTTTGTTATTGTCATCAAAATCCTCATCACTTTGAAATTCTTTAGATTGGGTTGCAATGTAAAAATGCAGGACTGGTAACTTGACAGTGTTATATATCTTTTCAATGGACACGTCTCTGGGGAAGGAACTTTGTCCAAAATCCCAAACATCAAATTCAAACTGGGATTCGTGCCCTTTGCTCCATTTCCCCCCTTGGGAAAAAAGTGTCTCTCCTACCTTTAGTATGTCATTAAAACCTGCTTGAATGTTGACTTTCACTTTCCTCGTCCCTCCACCTTGTTTTGTTCTAATCTGCTTTGAAACTCAATTTTTCACTGTTCCCCCAATTTCAAAGTTTCTTATGACCTGTTTTTATCTACGCACTGATTCGTTGAGTGTTTCTGGCATTTCTTGACTCTGATAACTTTCTCTTCTAAGTTTCAGCTTTTGTCAAAAAGACCATGTTTTCTTTTTGATGACGTCGTCTGACGCCTGCAGAAGTTTACTAACGCAACCCTGTCTCCATATGATGGAGGATGATCTGCAAGCTGAGCATCATCCATGAGCAGCACAACTTCTGTCAATCTGTAAAAACAAAGACAATAGTTTAGCAAAGTCAAGGAATAAGTTTAGGACTATGATCAGTTTTATAGATTTATAGTTTTACTAGATGGAGGAGAATTGAAATTATTCGTTTTTAATCAGCAACATTAATACCTTTATTTAGAACAGTAGATCAGAATCAACAAAACTGATTTAAAAAAAACCCAAAAAGATTCAGATAGAAAGAAATTTTGTTTTCCATTTTAAACTTTTTTTTTTTGTCAGGCTTCTTGTTAAGTTCAGCAGTAACATAAACAACATAAAAAGGATAATAATCACTGCTGTTTTGTATCGTTTAACAACAAAACTTGAAAATGTTCCCCACAGTTTTTTAATCCTCAAAGTTCTTCAATATTTTTCGGTGCACAGCCCGTGTGAAAAAAGTATTTTTTTCCGCAGCAGAATCATCTGATTCACGTTGATTACATCCACCCTTTAGCAGCGCGAGGCTGCGTTTCTTCAGAATAAGATGGAGTTTCGTTAATTGCGTCAACTGTGGATTAGTTACCATAACCAAAAGAATGTAAACACTGGAGCTAAAGCTTCGATGTTAAAGCTAGTTATTTTTTTATAAGTCATGTCACTGAACAGAGCTCCAGTCTCAGTTTTTGAACGGAAAAAAAGTCTAGCTAGTTTTACTTTGAAAACCGGAAGTTTCACCATCATGGAGATGTTTGTTTACTCACGGTGATTACCGCGGCTCTTTCGGCCTTGTTTTAGTTCGTAAATTTAAAATCCTACATTAATCTGCATTCCAGAGGGCAAATACATCGTTCTCAGATAATATTTTGATCACATTTTACTCAAATTTAGCATATTTATAAAGATCACAAATCAGCGATCTTGGACGTCGCGAATATTTGTACTCGAATTTTTGGGATCAGATTGCGAATACCCGAGCACCCGGATACTCGTTACAGCCCTAATCTGTAGACAATATCGTTAAACAAAGATTCTGATTCTGATCAGATTTAAACCCAGTTTATGGTTTCAGAACACTTAAACTCACTCTCTCTATGCCATCAAACTCTTTGTTTTTGTGTCTTTTTATCTGTTAATTCTTCACACATTTTCAAATTCACTATTTCAATTTTGTTCATTTAATGACCATTGCAGCAAAAAAACAGAAGTCTCTGCTTCCTGAGGTTCTGGTGGTGACAGTTGCTGCTATGTTGTGTTGTTGTGGGTCTTTAACAGTCAGACAGATCATTTTCAAACACACTCATTTCTACAAACAACATTAAAGGAGATTTGAACAACCAGACAGCAGATGTGTGACATGGTGAGAGTTCAGCTGCAGTCTTTGTTGTTTACCTGTTTACTCGCACTCTTCTGTTATTTTACTAACTTCTGTTTTTCACCTACAAAGTCTGAACTTGTCCCAACTTTATTAATAGCACAGTGATGTAATTTCCTGTAAAGTGAGAGACTCCTTCAGATATCTGATTACAGGAGGAGGCTAAAACAAACGAGAAGGGTGCACCTGCAGGGCCGGAGGCCCAACAATGTTCTTAGGACCACATTCTCAGGACCGCATTCTCTGGACCCAGGAATTTTTAACATAGCGCCTCCTTATAGGGTGGAGTTTGTTTTGTTATTTCCTGGAGACTTTACGAGACACATTGAAAATGTGAGTAGTAAGAGTAAAAAATGATCTGAGCGCTGCTAAAGGATAAACAACTAGATATTTTATCACATGAATCTTATAAATATAAAAGTAGCTTAGCTTAGCTTTTATCCAAATTAATGTTGTTTGTGCAAAAATAAATTCATGATGGTTTATTAGGAATACATCTTTTAGCATTTTATAGCATAGTATATTTTTTTCATTTTTCCATTTTCATTTATTATTTTCTTTCGTGTCATTCATTAATATTGTGTCATTATAACCCAAATATAGTCAATATGTATTACAAAACAGGAGAAAACATGTTTACTGAGCATGTTTACTTTTTATAATAAGTATTTATGCTGTATTGTTCAGAACTAAATTAATCTTTACTTTACATTTTACTTGTGTATCTTTTCTTTTTTCCAGATGGATACAATAATTCAAAAGAGGAAGTCTCTAGATGAAACCGTTTGTTGAATGGTTTGGTCTACAAAGTATTTCCAACCAACAAGATTATAAAAGGTTCAAATTCATCATCAAAAACTCTCAAAAATAAATCTCCGTGTTTTTGCCTTTTTGAAACAGCGACTTGTTTTGGCGGTGAAATAAGGTTGTTTTTCGTACCCCTAATGTCCGTCTCCATGTTGCTAGAGTTGCAGTAGTCATGCGTCTGAAGAGCTTTTGGGTTTAGTGTTTCCTTCAGCCGTTGCCATTTGGGAAAAAACAATCTTGGAGCTTTTCAATTTCTTGCTTCTTGATTGTATTTTCATTTCTAAAAGTTTGCCCAATGATTTTTTTTTTTCAATCTTTATTTAAAAACATTGAGAAAATTATGAAACATTACATTCAACTTCACTTCGAGCCAGTTTTAGGCCCTTGATTTATATCTCCATTCTCAACAGTTCTTTTTTTATTTTTTTTATTTTAACAATTCAACTAAACGTCTAACAAGAAAAGGAACAGTGGATGCATTATTAGGAGAAAAAAAAAACAATGTGGAGGACAATGGTCCGTTCATCTTGTTTATAGTTTACAAGTCAGACATGTTCATTACTTCCATTTGTTGCGCCCAATGATTTTTTATGAATGATTGGTGAGTTAAAGTCTGTAAAATGTTAGGTTTTGGGTTTTGCTGCACTGAGAAGATGTTATGCAACCGCTCCTTCCACCACCTTGCTGCGCCGCCAGAAATGAGGAAGTTGAAATGAGGAAGAAGATTTGGTGCACAGTAGTCTGGACTTCCACTCCTTAATAATAAATAAAACCAAGAATTTTCCTGAAATCAGCCTGAAACGAGAAAGAGGTGGTGCTTGAAGAACCACCTTTGCTGGTCTTCCGGGATTCAGAGAAATGTAGTTACATAAGTTACTTTCGTTTTCCTCCATGACGGAGCAGGAGGAGACCTTGTCTCTAACTTTCTTCTTCTTCATGGTGAGTCTTTGTGTTTTCTGTCGTCTTCTCCTTCATGATGAAGGGAGCAATGTTTTTTGTGACATCTGTGATGAAGAAGAACAGCAGAGGAAGAGCTCAGACTGAACTTTGTCTTGAACTTGTTCTGTTCAAAAATAAGAGTTCTTCCAGAAAGCATCAGAAAAAAGTCGTTGGAGGTCACATGAAAGACTGCAGCGAAGTTAGTTTTAGGTTGGATATTCGATAGACATTTGCTCTGTTCATATTTAGGGACTGTCAACAAATGACAGAATGTTTCTTCAATAGCTCTTAAAGAATTAGACAAAAACAAACCAAAACTTTAGAATAATAAAACTGACTGAGAACTATCTAGAAAAGCAGTTTACATTAGCTTTTGATGCTTTTTGTAATTTTAGTCAATTTTTTAGTGTAAATTTTCACATTCTTTCATCAATAGTTTTTAGGATTTTAGACCAAATTGTTCCAAATCACTTTAGAATAGTAGAACTGACTAAGATCTATCTAAAACCAGAGTAAATGAAATGGCCTTCTCACTTCAAAGAGGATTAAATATGGAGATATAAATTCACAATGCTATATTTTTAAATTCATTTTACATTTTATGCCAGATTATTTATTATTATTGAGTAACAGTGTTAATGTTCCACCTGTAAATATTATATGATTAGAAAAAGCTATGAAAGCTAATGTAAACTGCTCTTGTAACCCTTCCGCTCTCCTTAGCTTGTTTACATTAAAAGTGGGGTCATCTGGACACCACAGGACAGTGCGCTGAACTTTTTTTTTTCACTGATTTTCGAGTTTCACTAATGTCCATGACAGACATAAAATCCTGTCCCACTTCGTCCACATTTGTCATGGAAGAAATCGCATAACAATATGTGGTTGGAGCCATCTGGACCCCAAGGAGAGCGGAAGGGCTAGATAGTTCTTAGTCAGTTATACTATTCTAAAGGGATTTGGAACGATTTGGTCTAAAATACTTAAAATTATTGAAGAAAAAATGTGAAAATTGATACTGAAACATTGAATAAAATGAGAAAAAGCATTAAAAGCTAATGTAAACTGTTGTTCTAAATAGTTCTTAGAAGGGGTGTAACGGATCACAGAACTCACGGTTCGGGTCGTGCCACGATTTTAGGTTCACTGTTCGGATCATTTTACAGATCAATGAAAAGTAAAAAAAAAAAAAAAACAGCTGGAAAGATGACCAGATGAAAGCCTAAAAATACTCTTTTGGGAAGTAACAGAACATATATTTGATAATACATATATGCAGGACCTCAAAGCATAAATATACTCCCATATATATAAAAAACATCAAAAAATGTGCTCTACTTATAAAAATATATGTATATCTTTGTACTTTAGACACAAACAAAACACAAAAAAATGTTGTTTTTTATGATATTTTCATGTCTTGAGACCAAATCTACAAAAACTGGCAGAGAAGAATACCTGAAAATAGTTTTGAAATGACCAAATCTTTCTGCAGTAACTCCAAAAATGCACATTTGTTCTACTGCCCCCTATCCCCAATGCCAAAAATAAATCCTAAATAAAACAGTTCAAATCAAACTGAAATTATTTAGTTGGAACCAACTAATTTCTTGAAACTGGGGGAACATTTCAATATTATCAATAGAACATGTCTAGGTGAGGCACTGCCCGGCCAGCCTTTTCTGGTGATTTTTGACTCCTTTTGCTTGCCATACTGCCCTTCCCTGTTACAGACGGAGCAGCTGCCACAAGGCGGTACAGCTGCTGCTCCTCACTGAAAGATTCTCTTAAGACAGACGTGGAGACGTGTACCGATGCTTTAATTTGGCCCTTCAAAATACATAAACCCAATCTCGAATCACTTGCGTTCTCCTTGATGAGGTCGAGAAACACCTTTGATGGAAGCTCCTCCCACACGCCAGTGAAACACCAGTTACTTACTTAAAGATTCATGATTTAAATCATCCACCGCGGTGCGGTGAGAATTGAACCTGTTAACCGTCAGCATTGAGGAACCAGAGACGAGCTGCAGAGGCTGTGGGCGTGAACTAAAACAAACCGGGGGAAAGGCGAGCCAACTCGGTCCTGCCCCTTTACTCCATATTTGGAACGTCCGCAAGAGGTGGAGTTAACTCCAGCCAATATGGCTGCAGCCATGAACTGAATATTAAGGCTTCATTTTAGGGACTGTGGAATTCAGTGTGTGACGTCAGAGATGATTTGTCTAATTATATATAATTTCTATGGTTTGGAGGTTCTTCTCAATACTCTCAGCAGCTTCAACAGTGATGCAAACCTCTCTAAAACAAATCACTGAATCAGAGTCCAGAACTGCTGGTTTCTACATCTCAGTCAGAAGAATAATGAGAGGAATGTGAGGAAACACAAGAGAAGAACCCATCAGTGGAGGAGCAGCTGATCTGTTAGTGAAGGAGGATCAGAGCTGATGATGATGAGGGTTTCCTCTGCAGATGAAGGTGTGTGGGAGCTGATCCAGTGGATCCAGCAGCATGGATCAGTGTGAGGACACACAGGAGGGAGCCCCTCCCTCTAAAAGCACTCTGTGTGGGGAAGATGAGAGCCAGAGCAAAGCTCAGAGGTGAGATGAACATCTCTAACTGTCCAGGACTCTTCTCCATGTCAGAGCTCAGCACTCACACCAGCAACCACCATTCTACACAGGAATCAACCTGGATCTGAATCTGGATCTGGATCCAGCTGTGTGTCCAACAGGAGTGACAGATCAAAGGGTAAAAATCCTAACTTCAAGTCCATCAGTTCAAGAGTGAAACAGTAAGTGTTTGTCAAAAACATGCTAAAAATTGAACTGAAATAAATGTATACAGTGTCACAGTTGTCAGAACAATTTTAACAGATCAGTTTGTTTATGATCTGAGTTCAATAGTTTAAACATTGAAAATAATCTGATGAACCTCCATAACAAAATATTTTAGTTTTTAATAAAACATATGTTTTTTTCTCTTCAGGTTCCAACAGAGACCTGGATCTGGATCCAGCTGTGTGTCCAAAAGGAGTGACAGATCAAAGGGTAAAAATCCTAACTTCACGTCCATCAGTTCATCAGTGGAACAGTAAGTGTTTGTCAGAGTTAAAGGAGTCTGGATAATAGTTCAGATGATCAATAGTTTTCATTTGAATGACTTGAGTTCTGGTTCAGTTCTTGATCTCTCTGATCAGACTCTTTTGGATCACGTGTGATCAGATCTTTTCAGTTGATCTTCTGAGAGTCTCTGAGATCAGAGATGTTGGAGAAACTTGAAACAGAAATGAATCTTTCTACATTTTCTGATTTGGACAAATGTTTGGATCAGAAAAGAAAATGTTTTTTCAAATATGTTAATGATAGTTTTTTATAATGTTAATGCTGACTGACAATCATCCACTACATCTCTGAGTCCTCTATTTAGGTCCACAAAAACCAGAGCTAATATTTAATAAACATTAATCAATAAAGTGATTGGCCTCCAATGATGTCATTATAATGTAGAAATTAAAGTGATCAACTCTTGATTCATTGTGATCAACTACCAGCTGAGATATATTCTATAGAATCTTTTAACAATGTTTCTCTGATGTTCTTCATAAATGTGTAAAAACTTTATGAATCCATTCAGGTCAGCTGACCCTCCAGAGGTCATTTTTATTACAGCAACATCTGTTTATCTGTTTTAAAGGATCTTTTATTAAACTGGTGAAATTAAGAATCAACAATTAAATAACAGCCTTTAATTATGTAAATGAGTACATGAAATATCTGGATTTATATTTTAAAAGTTATATTTTTACTTTGTTAACTAGAGTTTTCTGACCATTTGTTGATTTGCTTTATATGTTGCTTCTGCTTTTTAAGATTAAGGAAAAAATAAATTATGTCAGAATGAGCCAGTCTTTAACTTTTGAGCATAAAATGTTCATTTGGTTTTGTAGTTTATTTAATTTAATAACTTCATCTGTTAACGGATTCATCTTATCTCAATGATTCTACATCATATTTAGAGTTCTCTGCTGCTTTTGTCCTTTTAGTCTTTGAGAATGTTTTATTTAGAAATTCTCTTCTTTTAAATTTTAACCAATCCCATTGACTCATGAGACATGTCCAACTTTTACTATTGGTAGTTAATTATTTGTGCTGACACAAAGATAATCTAATAGCCTGTTATTGGATTGTCATATTCAACTTCAGTTAGTTCCTAAATTGGAAACATAAAGTAATAACACTGAGGTTGACACGTTTCTCTCTCAAATTATTGTTTTTTGTTTGTTTTTTTTATCTGATAAGAACTGAAAGATCAAATGTTGCAAGAAATAACTTTTAGAATTTGGACAGTCTTGAGGGAATCTTTTCTTTTTTGGTGGATTTTCAAAATAAATCATCTTACTCTGATTTTACAGTCAAGTTTGTGAAACCACAAGTCTGACTGAATTCACAGCTCTCTGTCATTTACTGCAGAATAAATGTCCAGTGGGACTTTCAGAGAGAAAAGCTTTGAGTGTTACATTAACCTACTGCCTTCATAATGTCTGCAGCCTGAAAACTATTATGCTCCTGAAAACTTATTCTGGAACAGAAGTAGTTATTGATTGAAATTCTTCAAGGTTCTGATGTGAACCGAGCTCCCACTTTGTAAAGAGCTGCTTGAGCTTTGCATCAAAGACAGTATAAACACTTCAGTGACTTTCTATAGACATGGACAGAGTGTGTTAATATGATTCCCTGGTTTGAAGTTAAATATAAAATTCAACTGTAAAATGAAAATAAAATTATCCTGTATGAGTTCAATGTTTACATTACAATAAATGTGAATTTTTATATTTAATATTGATTTATTGATTGTTTATTTCAAGCATAGATTGAAAAATACAGGACAAAAACCTGTTATTTCAAACTCATTACAAAAATTATATAATGCATTGATTAGAAAATAGAAAACAAACAAAAAACACTTATGTCACATTTGGTTCATTAATATTTTTATCATAATTAACTAAAGTCATTAGAGTTTGATTGATTGCATGAAGAGGAGTGGGAAGAAGTACATTTGTATTATCCCACCCCTACTAAATTACTTAAATTCTCTGTTTTGCACAATTATGTTATGTTTTATGTTTTGATCAGATCAAATGCAAGTTGTTGTTTTTTTAAATCCCAATAGCAAAGTGAAGTGCTTATTGATTATTGATTAATCTCATCAAACATTATTTCATCATTCCAGTAACAGTAACAATTATACATTATGTAACATATATGTAATACTCACTGATTATCATTAAAATACAATTTCATATTAATGCAGAAAAATAATCATTACACATTGAAATCAAGTTTTAAAGTAAACATAGAGTGCTTATTGATTATTTTCTGAAATAATTCTTATATATTTTTTTAGTAAACTATAATGATTCACACAATATGTAATAATCACTGATTATCATTAGAACACAAAAATATATTAATCATTGATATGAAATTGTCACGACCGGCTCGAATAAAAGTCATGACAAACAAGAGGGAGACTGGGTAAAGCGTAACCAAAGATTTATTTTAACATATCTAACTAAACTAAAGCTAAAGCTGGTTGGGAAGGCTGCAGCTTCGTCTGCCAGGTGGGAGAGAGAGACGTCATAACTCCCAGCAGCTTTTATGCCCTCTGTGGGACTGGCCAGGTCTGCCCAGAGGGTGGAGACTCCAACTCAACCAGGACCTGTAAGAAACAAGGGGAAAACATACACAAAGACACACAGGCCTGGAAGAGGGGTCGTAACAAAATAAACCAAAAGAATAATAATTATGGATTTCAAATGAAACCACGAGGTCACTAAAAATGTTTACATTTTTGTAAGTTTGGTCTTTTGACAGTAATTTTATTAGGGATTGACTTGGTTGTGTAACATTCTAGCTGTGACTTTGTGAACCGATCTGACCCGAGTTAGTTTTCTTTGAATCCTCCCAGCACAGACAGAATGGATGTGATTGTTGTGATTCTCCACAGAGTGGACCAGCAGAGCTCAGAGACTCCCAGTGGTCCGTCTGTCCAGCAGCATCAAACACAGCTGGATTCCATCTTTCTGGTCTGTACATGAACAACAACTGCTTTTCCATCATTCTGTCCACAGTCATCTCCATGCTGCACTTTGCAGACCAGTGGATTGTCAGTGTGTCCAACATGGAGCTGATGTTTGGCTCCATCACTTCACTCTGATTGGCTCATTCATCTAGAATTCTGTTGCAGCTGCTGGAGGACAACATTGTCACTTTTGTGAAGAAGGAGCTGAAGAAGATCCAGAAGCTTCTGATTCAGAGGGAGGATGAGGAGGAGGATGAAGATGAAGAGCAGAAGAGCAGCAGAAAGTCACTGATGAAGATCACAGAGAACTTCCTGAGGAGAATGAAGCAGGAGGAGCTGGCTGATCGACTGCAGAGCAGTAAGAGGATTTCTCTGAAGGTTTCAGCTGCTGAGAAATGAAGATTTACTGATGTCTCAACACATGGAACAACATGGATTCAAACCCTCATCATTCAGGCTGTAGAGAGTTTATTTACTCTGTTTGTTGTCTTCATTCAGGATCTCCTGCTGCAGTTTGTCGACATAAAGTCCAATCTGGTCTGAAGAAGAAGTTCCAGTGTGTGTTTGAGGGGATGGCTAAAGCAGGAAACCCAACCCTTCTGAATGAGATCTACACAGAGCTCTACATCACAGAGGGAGGAACTGGAGAGCTGAATGAAGAACATGAGGTCAGACAGATTGAAGCAGCATCCAGGAAAGCAGACAGAGCAGAAACCAGCATCAGACAAGAAGAGCTCTTTCAACTCCCAGCTGGAAGACAAGAACCAATCAGAACCGTGATGACAAAGGGAGTGGCTGGCATCGGGAAAACAATCTTAACACAGAAGTTCACTCTGGACTGGGCTGAAGGCAAAGCCAACCAGAACATCCACTTCATATTTCCATTGACTTTCAGAGAGCTGAATGTGCTGAAAGAGAAGAAGTTCAGCTTGATGGAACTTGTTCATCACTTCTTCCCTGAAACCAAAGAAGCAGGAATCTGCAGCTTTGAGGACTTCCAGGTGGTCTTCATCTTTGATGGTCTGGATGAGAGTCGACTTCCTCTGGACTTCCACAAGACTGGGATCCTAAATGACCCTAGAAAGTCCACCTCAGTGGGTGATCTGCTGACAAACCTCCTCAGGGGGAACCTGCTTCCCTCTGCTCGCCTCTGGATAACCACACGACCTGCAGCAGCCAATCAGATCCCTGCTGAGTGTGTTGACATGGTGACAGAGGTCAGAGGGTTCAATGATCCACAGAAGGAGGAGTACTTCAGGAAGAGATTCAGAGATGAAGAGCAGGCCAGCAGGATAATCTCACACATCAAGAGATCCCGAAGCCTCCACATCATGTGCCACATCCCAGTCTTCTGCTGGATCACTGCTACAGTTCTGGAGGATGTGCTGAAGAGCAGAGAGGGAGGAGAGCTGCCCAAGAGCCTGACTGACATGTACATCAACTTCCTGGTGGTTCAGGCCAAAGTCAAGAAGGTCAAGTATGATGGAGGAGCTGAGACAGATCCTCACTGGAGTCCAGAGAGCAGGAAGATGATGGAGTCTCTGGGAAAACTGGCTTTTAAGCAGCTGCAGAAAGGAAACCTGATCTTCTATGAATCCGACCTGACAGAGTGTGGCATCGATATCAGAGCAGCCTCAGTGTACTCAGGAGTGTTCACACAGATCTTTAGAGAGGAGAGAGGCCTGTACCAGGACAAGGTGTTCTGCTTCATCCATCTGAGTGTTCAGGAGTTTCTGGCTGCTCTTCATGTCCACCGGAAATTCATCACCTCTGGACTCAACCTCTTGAAACATAAGAGAAAACCCAAGATATTTAAACCTAAATTGAGCAGTCCAGTCCAGTTCTACCAGAGTGCTGTGAATACGGCCTTACAGAGTCCAAATGGACACCTGGACTTGTTCCTCCGCTTCCTCCTGGGTCTTTCACTGCAGACCAATCAGAGTCTCCTAGGAGGTCTGATGACTCAGACAGGAAGTAGCTCAGAGACCAATCAGGAAACAGTCCAGCTCATCAAGGAGAAGATCAGTGAGGATCTGTCTGCAGAGAAAAGCATCAACCTGTTCCACTGTCTGAATGAACTGAATGATGGTTCTCTAGTGGAGGAGATCCAACAGTTCCTGAGGTCAGGACGTCTCTCTACAGAAAAACTGTCTCCTGCTCAGTGGTCTGCTCTGGTCTTCATCTTACTGTCATCAGAAGAAGATCTGGAAGAGTTTGACCTGCAGAAATACTCTGGTTCAGAGAAGGCTCTTCTGAGGCTGCTGCCAGTGATCAAAGTCTCCAACAAAGCTCTGTAAGAACTCTCATGAAAATCACCTTCAGTGAACAAATGAATTTGAGGGAAAAACAAAAGTTTCAATAACTGCTGTCCGTCTCTGTTTTCTACAGACTGAGAGACTGTAATCTGTCAGAGAGAAGCTGTGCAGCTCTGTCTTCAGCTCTCAGCTCTCAGTCCTCCAGACTCAGAGATCTGGATCTGAGTTTCAACAAGCTGCAGGATTCAGGAGTGAAGCTTCTGTCTGCTGGACTGGAGAGTCCACACTGTCAACTGGAGACTCTCAGGTCAGATTTCATTCAAATGTTTTTCCTGGTTTTCTGTTTTTCTCTTTTTTAGAAGAAAGTATCAGATGTTTGTGAAGAAGAAACAACAGAGGTCTGTTGCATACAATGTAAAAAATCACAACAATCTGCTGGAGTTAAAAATCCTGGATTTTCTTTACCTGATGGTTACAAATGTTATCCTGGGTTTTTCACACCAGACTAAAAATGAGAACCTAACTCCATCCAAGTGTAGATTTCTGAAACACAACTTCAGTCATACAGACCAGGTAATAAAGACACTGAAGAAGTTGCTAGATGATTCTTCACCTGGACTACTTTAAGGCTTTTATCAGGAGATCAGTCTCAGTCTACTGTTCTCTTGATTGATTAACTACCGGTAGGTTCCTTCTGAGGACATTCCTCTGTGTGAATCAGTTTCCAATGTGAACCAGAGTCTATGAGTCAGAAATGCAGTAGCTGCAGACTAAAGCATGAGGGAAGACCTCTGTCTTACAGCCTTCATCCATGTCCTGCACTGCTCTCACATAGTTCTGTCACTCCAGACTTCCTCATCCAATACCATAGTTCCTCTCTGGACATCCTGTCATAAACTTTCTCCAGATCTACAAAGGCACAGTGGAGCTCTCTTTATGGAGAGAAAATAGACTCAGTCTGATTTGTGCGTTCGTAATTCTTGATTTGTGTTTCAATTAGGATCTGTGCATACGTATTTTTGATTTGTGCATGGGTAACTCTTGATTTGTGCATAACTTTGGATTTGTGCGTGTGTAATTCTTGATTTGTAAGTCATATAATATGTTTTGTGCAAAAGTAAAAAAAAATTAAAAAATACAATTTACACATGCACAAATGAAATTTACAACAGCTTGAAACTAATTACACACAAAAATCTTTTTAAAATAATCTCAAATCACCTCTCACATACGCATGCAGCCTAAGTTGCGCACTATTCAGCCGCGAGACTCTTCACGTCTCACAAATTCGTCAAAAAAGTCTAAATAAAAAACAAGAATAGGGTGCTTTGAGCTGCAGCAGCTCCTCTGACAGCACTCCTTATCAATGCGGGGTGGGGGGGTTGGGCGGGGGGGTATTCTCTGGACTGATCCCCCCGCCCCGGGGGAGAACGGTGGCAGAACGCGACGATTGAGATCTGTCCATGTGATACTGTGATCTTAGCCGGCACATTGGGCTGATCGAGCGTCTCTTCCCGATGGATGTTTAGAAGGGCCTCGTGGTGCTATCGCCGTGTTCTGCTGCCGGTCCCCACGCGAGAATTAGACCAGAACAACCCCCCCCGCTTTCAGCTGCCGTTTATGAAGTACATGCATTGCACAGAGTTCTGGTTGGCAAACGCGGGGATTACAAGCAGTACTGGCCCGCTTGGATCTGCAAGAGTTTAGAAGGTTCCCACATCGCTTCCTATCCCCGTGGTCGGTGACCAGCCCTCGGGACGGAGCCTCGTGTTGGAGGCGCTGTCAGAGGAGTTGCTGCAGATCTTGCCTTGAAATATTCTTATTTTTAAAGGGATACGTGTTTTAAAAACGCTTATTTAGACTTTTTATATTAATTATCGGGAATATATTTTAAGAAAGTGGGAAAATGTCTAGTTTTACCGGAGTTATTCACAATCTAAGTTTAAAACGGCTGACAAGAAATCTATAGCGAACGAGCATTCTTTTAGTACTTGAACGCATCCCTCACAGACAAATTTGTGAGACGTGAAAAGAGTCTCACGATAGAATCGTGCGTAACTTAGGCTGTGTGCGTGCATGAGAGGGGATTCATCCATATTTTTAAAAGATTTTTGTGTAATTAGTTTCAAGCTGTTATTTTAATTTGTGCATGTCTAAATTGTATTTTTTAATTTTTCGTTATTTTCTTACTTCCTGCTTTGCTAGAGTGCGGACGCACATTGCTTTGCTCCCCCTTCTGCTTTTAATTTTCGCTGATTATTTTCCTTTCTTCTTTTTTTAATCACACCAGCAATAACTTTTGAATACTTTTAAACCATCGGGTCGGATTTATTTTTCTTTTTTACTTTAAACAAAAGGATTTTTTCCTGCATTCCTCTTAAAACATTTTATCTTGAGCACTACGTGTACTTGGCCCTCACGCAGCTGAAGCCTGATATACGGAGCAGCAGCTAACACAAGGCTAACTAGCAGCAAGATGCCTTCCCTTTCCACAAAGGATTACCAAGACCTTCTGGAGAAGATCACAGCGCTGGAAACTAAGGTTCGCCACATAGAAGTGAACGTGGAGGTAAATGGACTCTATGGAAACAACACAACTTTGCCACTACCTCATCTCAGCAGAGAAGAGAGAGCTAACACGCAGCTAAATGGCACAGATTCTACGGGGAGAAAGACAACATCTGTGGACAATAACAATTGAAAGATAATCCTCCCTGGAACCATCTTGGAGCAAAGCCAAAGAATAAGTCCAACAGCTGGAGAATTGGAGGACATGGGAGGACCGACCCCCCGCAGATAGCCGACGCCTCTGAGGCTGAATGGCCCTCTCTTTCTACGAGACAGAGGACCTCATCTACTCCCGTACACCGGAGGAAAAGGAAGGAAAGAAGCCAAGCTATGAACGAAGCGGTGACCTGTTTAAACAGATTTGCTCCCACTATCAGATGACCCCGGATTACCCGACGACCATCCACTGGAAAGCAGCACGAGGAGGACCTGTAACCCATCAGAAGGTAAACGGCCAGAAAGAAAGCTGAAGGCTCGGCCGGAGACTCTGATTGTGGGTGATTCCACTGTGAAAGATGTTCAGTGGTTCTGCAGCTGGAACACTAAAGTCCTGTGTTTTCCAAACGACATGGTCAGTGACATGAAGGAGAGAATTCTGCAAACTGTGGCAAAGTATCCATCAGTACAAAACATTGTACTACACACAGGGTCAAATGATGTGTCCAAGCAAAAATCTGAAGTTTTAAAGCAAGACTTCACTGGACTGATAAGAACTGTGAGCTCCATGAATGCAGCTGTCTTTATCAGCGGTCCCATTCCAACTATTCGAGGAGGAGAAGAGCGATTCTGCAGGCTGTTGGCACTGAACAGGTGGCTTTCTACGACATGTGGTGAAACAGGAATTAATTTCATCAACAACTTTCACATTTTCTGGGAACGCAAACATCTTTTTAAAGAAAATGTATTCAGTTTAAACAAATCAGGAGTTAAATTGTTCTCCTCCAATCTCTTCTACTCCCTGCGTCATGCCAAGACTAAGATAAATTTATCTCAGTGTCAAGGCCAGACACAGACTGGATCCACACAAGGAACGGAGCTGCCCCCACCGGAGGAAAACATCAGAAACGGGAAACCTGCCTCCAAACACGGAAGAGGAAAAACAACGAGGAAGATGGACGCTCCCAAACACCAAACCAACAAACTCCTGACGGTTCCCCCTCCCCCTCTTCACCCTCTTCACCCCACCTGAAATTCACTGAGCAGATGATGGAGCGAGTCGGGATTGGGCTTCGATCTACCCCTCTGGCCAATCCATTTTTGTCCCCCATAACTCTGTCACCAGAACGTTCGAAGGGTCGACGTAAAGCCCCACCCTCTCCTGTACAACATCATATCCTGTCCATGCAATCAGATGTTTGATGTGTTGAGGGTCCAGGCTGTGGATATAACAACAGTCATGATGTTCTCCAGAAAAACCTGGGACCCTGTTCTCTAGAAACCACACCGTTTCTGTACTTGTCACCACAGGAGGAATGTAATCTGCCAAAACGCAAACAAAGGACTTTAAAAGAGGTAAACATTTCCTCTGCGCATTTCCAGAAACAGAAGGTAAATGAAAATATTATTACTCCTAGACCTCTCAAGTTAGCACTTTTAATGTCAGGTCTTTGGCAGGAAAAACATTTTTAATTATGATTTTATCACTGAGAACAAAGTTGATTTTATGTTTTTAGTTGAAACCTGGTTAGATGAGAATAGTAGGGGTGCAGTTCTCACAGAGTCGGCTCCTCCCAATTATGGTGTTATCAGTGAGGAAAGAACAAGCAGAAAGGGTGGGGGGTTGCAGTTTTGTTTAATGAAATGTTTAGTGTAAAAAGTTATCTTTTGGAAACTTTCCATGTTTTGAATATGTAGCCCTACTCAGCTGAAGGCCTCACTCAAAACCATATTTATCAATATCCATCGACCCCCTAGATCAAGGGTGGGCAAACTACGGCCCAGGGGCCACATGCGGCCCCTTAAACTACTTAATCTGGCCCTCCAAATTAAAATACATTGAATCAAAAATCCTAATTATTGTCTTATTTTCATTGTATTTCGGTTTCTCTCATGAATGGGTTGTTTCTCTGTGTTCGTGTGTGTTTTTCTATCAGAAGGGGATTTTTCGGATGATTTCTTTGAGTATGCATTTTCCTCTGAAGAACATAAACCCAATTGGATCACCAAAAAGAGAACAAAAATCAAAATTTAGAATTAAAATTCCCCAATATTTTCTTTTAATTAATGATATAATTAATTTAAATCCAATTTATTACCA
The DNA here is from genome assembly GCA_003999625.1 of Oryzias javanicus. Lineage (NCBI taxonomy): Eukaryota > Metazoa > Chordata > Actinopteri > Beloniformes > Adrianichthyidae > Oryzias > Oryzias javanicus. Next base: position 4,279,274 of record CM012438.1, read on the forward strand.
AATTAAAGGCATGTTTTTCTCTAAATTCCATATTTTTTTTATTTGTTATGAGGTTGATTACCAAATCACTCCTTCCATCTGCTCCTCTTGTCCGGCCCTTATGCCAAATTTTAGAACCCTTTCTGGCCCACAAATCAAAAAGTTTGCCCACCCCTGCCCTAGATATAGTCCAGAATTTAACCTTGAGTTTAGTGAACTGCTGTCTATAATTTGTCTCTGATTTTGACTGTGATATCATGGCTGGAGATTTTAACATCCATTATGAAATCTTGAGAACAAAGGGACTAAGGACCTGAAAAACACTCTGGACAATTTGGGTTGACTCAACATGTAACAGAGCCCACACACAACAGAGGGAATATTCTTGATTTATTGATTTCCAAAGGTCTGAACATCTCTTAAGGTTACTGTATGTGATTTAGGTCTGTTTGATCACTGCTGTGTTTTCTGTGAGAGCACAATTCCAGTACACAAAAATGTTTTGAGGGAGGAGATCACAAAACGGTTTATAACTGAAAACACTAGTGAGATGTTCAATCAGATTTTCTCTCTGACTCCTCCCCTCTCAGGGGATTCAGTCAATGAACTTGTTAATAGCTTTAATTCCAACATGTCAAATATCATGAATAGCATTGCTCCCAGTAAGGTGAAGGTGATCTCTGGTAGGAAAAATCTCCATGGAGAAATTCCATTCTGGTAAAAACGAAAAAGAGAATGTCGGAAATCTGAACGCAGATGGCGAAAATCTAACAACAGGTAGACTATGACATCTATAAAGAGAAACTTCACTTATAAATTTACAACTGAGCAATGCAAGGAAGTCCTATTTTTCTGAAATTATTACCAAAAACTCCCATAATGCTCGGGCCTTATTTAATATAGTCGACAGGTTGACAAAACCCCCTGTGTCAGTGGCACCAGAACTTTACTCCACCAAAGCCTGTAATGACTTTGCCAAATTCTTTAGGGACAAAATCAAAAACATTAGACAAACAATTATTTCATCAACTACAAGTTCAGGATATGAACCCCATCCACTAGAAACCATAAACCCCATGGCTCAGTTTCAACCCATAAACAGTAAAGAACTGCAGGACATTCTATGTCAACTGAACTCCTCCTCCTGCTGTCTGGATATTCTACCCACAAGCTTTTTAGAAAAAAGTTTCAAAGATCCTGGAACCAGCCCTGCTCCAGATTGTCAACTTGTCGTTAACATCTGGTGTTTTCCCAGAACCACTGAAAACAGCTGTAATCAAACCTCTCCTAAAAAAGGACAGTCTAGACAAAACTCAAATGAACAACTACAGACCGATATCAAACCTGCCATTTTTAAGTAAGATCATTGAAAAAGCTGTTTTCCATCAGTTAAATGAATTCCTAATAAATAACAACTGCTATGATGTCTTCCAGTCCGGCTTCAGACAGAACCACAGCACTGAAACGGCTCTGACCAAAGTGACCAATGACATACGTTTGAATACAGACAGTGGAAATATGTCAGTGCTAGTTTTACTGGATCTCAGTGCTGCGTTTGATACAGTCGACCATGCAATACTACTCAGACGACTGGAAACCTGGGTGGGTCTCACTGGGCCAGTACTAAACTGGTTCAAAACGTACTTAGAAAACAGGAAATATTTTGTGTCAATTGGTAACTTCACTTCTGAGCCAACAGAAATTACATGTGGAGTGCCCCAAGGCTCCATCCTGGGACCACTTCTATTTAACATCTACATGCTCCCACTGGCCCAGGTTATAAAGAACAACAACATTAGTTACCATAGCTATGCAGATGACACACAGATATATATTAGACTGACACCAGGAGACCGAGGCCCTGTACAGGCTCTTGGTAAATGCATTGAGGACATTAATGACTGGATGTGTCACAACTTACTTCAATTAAACAAAAACAAAACTGAGGTTATTGTCTTTGGGGCTAAAGAAAAAAGGTTAGAGGTCACTACAGAGCTTCAATCTATTCAACTAAAAACTACCAACCAGGCCAGAAACTTGGGTGTAGTGATAGACACAGACTTAAATTTTGATAAACACATTAAGGCAGTCACTAAATCAGCCTATTATCATCTCAAAAATATCTCAAGGATTAAAGATTTGATGTCTAAGCAGGACCTGGAGAAACTAGTGCATGCTTTCATCTTTAGTCGACTTGATTACTGTAACAGTGTTTTTACAGGACTACCAAAAAATCCATCAGGAAACTGCAGCTTATTCAGAACTCTGCTGCTCCGGGTTCTCACAAGGACCAAGAAAGTAGACCACATCAGTCCAGTTCTGAGGTCTTTACACTGGTTACCTGTCTCTCAGAGGATAGACTTTAAAGTTCTGTTACTGGTTTATAAGCTTTGAATGGTTTAACACCAAAATACATGACTGACCTCCTGACCCAGTATGTACCAGCCAGACCTCTCCGATCATCAGGATCCGATCTTTTATCAGTTCCTAGAGTCAGAACTAAACATGGAGAAGCTGCATTCAGCTTCTATGCACCACAGATCTGGAACAGACTTCCAGAAAACCTTAGATCAGCTGAAACACTCAGTGTATTTAAATCCAGGTAAAGACTCACCTGTTCTCAGTGCATTGATTAATATGTATTCAAAAGTTTACGTCCGCACTTTTTATCTATGCTTGTTTAATTAAAATCTTTTACTTTTTAATTTTATTTTAATGATTTGAATAATGAATGACATTTTTACTATTTCTTTTGATTGTTTCTTTTAATGTTTTATGTAAAGCACTTTGAATTGTCTCTGTACATGAAATGTGCTATACAAATAAACTTGCCTTGCCTTGCCTTGCCTTACTTTTACACAAAACGTATTATGAGTTACAAATCAAGAAATATGCACGCACAAATCAGAATGAGTCTATTTTCTCTCCACACTCTTTGACCTTCTCTGGACTATTCTATCAACATCCTGAAAGCAAATATTTCATCAGTACTGCTCTTCCTTGGCATGAAACCAGACTGAAGCTCACAAATGTTTACAGTGTTTTTACACCTTTTACACCAATATTAGCTGAAATATTTTGTAATGTAAATAAATGCTGAATTAATCACCATGCACCACCTGACAAGTTATTGAAAAAAATATTTCCATTTCTGATCTTCATCAAATATTCTGAGTTGTCTTCAACACAGAATGAAATCCAGAATTATTTCTAAATTCACATTTCTGTGATGATTTAATTAATCAGTTAAAGTTTCTAAAAGTTCCTGAAAATCCATCTCACATAATGTCCTCTTATAATGCTAGATTCCACAGAGCAGCTGCAGCTTCAAACATACTTCTCCAAACAATTTAACTTGAATACTTGTTCTTAAAGTTGTTGCAGCTTGACAATGTTCTACTATAATGTTAGTGGTGCTCTTAGACACAAACTACTGAGCTGTTTGCTGACCTGAAGGTGTTCTGATTTAGTCCTTCTGCTGAAAGCTTCTCTGAGCCCAAAGCAAGTTAGAACTCCAGCTGTCACCACAACTCCACAACACACTTTTCTGTCTGATTGCAGGTTGATGAACTGCAGTTTGTCAAAGAACATCTGGACACCTCTGATCTCAGCTCTAAAGTCCAACCCATCCAACCTGACAGAACTGGACCTGAGCTGGAACAAGAACTTCCAGGATTCCGGATTTCTTCATCTGTGTGGTTTTCTGGAGAGTCCAGACTGCAGACTGCAGACTCTGAGGTCAGTAAATGAGCTGAACTCCCTGAAGGATGAGAAGAAGGTTTCAGGTGAAGAACTTTCTGATGTTTCACTGGAAGATTTTAAATAAATAGATCTTTATATAAGAAAGGGTGACTACATATTAATGAACATTTATATGTAAATATGCAGGATTTAAGGCATAGGCTAATTCCCAATTACAGTCCACTGGAATATGGAAGAAGTAAAACAGATTTTAAGAAGAAAGAACTACACATAAGAATATAAAACAGTGTATAAATATAGCATAAAACAAAAATAAGGTAAAAAATAAGGTAAAAGACAAAATACAAAATTCATATAGAGATACAAACTGAACTAAACCAAGTATTTCAAGCTTAGTGTCTGTTTAGCAAAGGTAGAACCAAGTCATTGCTTTGCTACACAGAATAGAGATTTTGAGTATATTCATGAATAAATGGATTAGAATCATAAATTGCATTTATAGAACAGATCAGTGGACAAATACTGTTATCATGAGTATACATCTTATACTGAAAGGTGAAGATCTAGAATACAAACAGATACACACCCACACATGCAGACTAAAACCTTTAAAGCGGTAAATGGAAAAAAGGAAAGCAGCAAATATTTAAAAAGAGCTAACCCCGGACTCCCACACAAGAGTAACAGGTCAGGTCTGAACGCAGGAGTTTTTATGTGATTTAAAAGTGTGAGAGGAAAATCCCACTGTAGATGATCACATTCAATCTGTGTGATCTGCTCTCTGCAGTGCTGCAAATCTGTTTAGTTTAAAATGTTTGCCAGAGCTGAACCTCATGAAATAAGGAGGGGATTACTGTACTTCCTATATAAATGTCGGGTTATCGGGTGAACCTACATGAGTTTTGTGAGGTCTGCAGCAGAGCCTGTGGCTGCAGCTATCCCTTAGCCAATCAATCGACGCAATCCAACAAAGCCCAACTAAATGAGAGAAAAACAAAAGAACAAAATCCTCATGCAGGAGCTCCATGAATGTCGTACAATGTTTGCTGGTTTATATCAGGAAACGACCAAGATTCCAGGATCATGTCCCGCCTGGATCTGAGTGTTGGAAATGTCAAAATGACCTGTGGCTGCTCTGTGATTACACTGAGCTGGACACACAATGTGACCCTAACAGAGTTCACGGTCCCATTCATTTAGCTCCAGCTAGCGGTTAGCCGATAAGCTAGCACCAGCTGAACTTGCTTAACTTGTAGCTTCAAGAGTCGAATAAAGTTGATCATTATTAAATCTCTGTCTGTAATCTTTTTCTCTGCATGCTCTGCAAAACATTTTTTTGTTGACAATTTCATAACTTTTCTACTGAAACTTAAAAACACCTGTACACAAGAACTCTCTCTTTTAACTGAGCAGTGTTTTTCATCAATTTGATTGGTTGGACTTTTGGATCAAACCACGGTGGCCCTAATTTGATTGGATGTTGTTCTGACATCACACACATGTAAACAAACACAGAGAGACCACAACGCTGGCTTTGTCAATATACTTTTTAATTCTTGGATTTGTGGGAAATAGCAAGTCTTTCTGAGTTAGAGGACTAAAGTCCAAGTCTCGTCCCAAATTATTGAAGTTACAGTCAGACTCAAGTCACAAGTAGGGCTGGGCGATATGATGATAAAAAACCGTGATACGATCTCCAAAGCTGACGATGTGTCATTTTTGAGAGATTGTTTTAACACGATCTACTACAAAAAGCTGCACCAGCGAGGAGGCTTAAGCTTGTTGACTTCCTGTGACTTTAAATCAAGCTGCATATGCCCCTCCTCCTCGCTCTCCCTGGTGAGTTTTATTTACAAGCGCGAGGCATGGTGGCTGCGGCGGAAAGTTTGGATTTGGTTCCGAAAAAAATCTCCACGTCAGTAATATGGAACTAGTTCAGGTTTGCACCTGACGACAACGACCAAAATACCACAATATGCAAAGTGTGCAAGGAGACAGTGAAGGCAACTGACGGTAACACTAGCAACTTGTTCAATCATTTGAAAAGAAAGCATAAAAAGCAATACAACGAAAGTCAAGCGGCTCAGGCTGCTAAAGCTAAGGCACCCACACCATCCGCAGCAACAGCGCCAACCTCGAAACAACAAACGCTAACAAGTGCGTTTGCTAAACGGACACCCTACGACAAAGGCAGCCAATGCTGGAACATTATAATGGATGCAGTGGCTTTTCACATAGCTGAAGATATGTGCCTGCAACAAACAGTTGATGGGGCTGGCTTTAAGAAGATGCTTAAAGTTTTAGATCCACGCTACGAGTTGCCCAGCCGGAAGTTTTTTTCGAACACTGCCATCCCACAGTTGTATACAAACTGCCGCAGCAAAGTTGCACAGGAATTGCAAAATGTGCAGTTTTATGCAACAACAAGCGATTGTGGTCCAGCAGAACACCAGAACCATATCTGAGCCTCACAATTCACTACACAGTGCCACTCTGCTGACCGCGTATTTTCCTGATGACCATACTGGAGAGCTAAATGCTGCAGAACTGCGTGAAGCTCTCGAATCATGGAACTTGAACAAAAAAAATATGACATGTATGACGACAGACAACGGTGCAAATATGGTGAAAGCGTTGGATTTAATCGGGTTGACAAGGCTGCACTGCTTTGGACACAGATTGCATCTTGCTATTGGTGAGTGTAATAATGATTTGTTTTGTAATGTTTTCTTTAGCTTCTAAAAATGTTGTTATTTTTATGTGTCAAAATTTTTTATTATTTTTGTTAATCAATTTAAATAATGTTAGTAAGTAAATGCAAAGTTTCCAGACATAATCAGGGATTTTTTTTTTCTGCCAAAGATTCACGCATTGAACGAGTGACCTCAGTGTGCAAGAAGGTGGTGAGCACTTTTTCATTTAGTTGGAAAAAAAAGAGAGACCTCCTAACACCACAAGCGCACCACAATCTCCCTCAGCTTAAGCTGATCACAGAGTCACAAACTAGATGGGGCTCTAAACTTACCATGACAGAGAGAATTCTTGAACAGGATAAGGCCCTGTCTGAAGTCCTCAAGGCTGACAAGAAAACAAAACATCTGGCTCTGACGTGGCAAGACCTGGATGTGATGGAGTCCTTAAAGAAAGCACGGGAGCCACTAAGAGACTTCACTGATAATCTCTCTTTGGAGGACTACGTGAGTGTGTCATATGTAAAGCCTGTACTGCACCTTCTTCAAAACAGCCTGCTGAAGGCAGAAGATGACGATTCAGAGTTGACAAAAAAAATAAAGTCCACTGTGAATGCCTACCTCATGGAGAAATACAGTGATCCTTCCACTGATGCCATGCTGGACATGGCATCACTTGTAGATCCAAGGTTCAAAACCCAATACATCGATGCTGCTAACAGAAGACAAATTGAAGAGAGAGCTGTCACTGAGCTTCAATCTCTGTCTCCAGAACCAGAGAGTCCAGAACCTTCTACCTCCATGCCCCGGAGTGGTCCCATTACAAATCCACCAAAGAAAGTGAAGCACTCCTTGGGCAGCTTTCTGAAAGCTGCAGCAGCTCCTCCAACCTCTGTGGAACAAGAAGCTCCCTCTGTGAAAGAGCTTGTTGAAAAGGAGCTACATTCCTACTTGGCTCTCCCCAATGTTGACAGTGAGGTGAATCCTCTAGAATGGTGGAAGGTACATGACATGAACTTTCCAAGAGTTAGCCAGTTTTCACTTAAATACTTATGAATACCTGCCACAAGTGCCCCTTCTGAGCGGGCGTTTAGCATGGGTGGGAACATTGTTACTTGCCAAAGAGCAGCCCTGAAACCAGATAAGGTGGACAAACTGATTTTCTTGGCCAGAAACCTGTAAAAACCAGGATTTTCTTACAGAATGTTTGTGTTAAATAGTTATGCAAATCAGAAACAGCTGGACTGAAGTGTTTTAATTTTTACACTACCTCTTGTTCACTGTTATTTTTTTAGGTAATACTTTGTTTAACTGATCAATGACTTTATTATTTAGAAATGCAATTTACACTCTACTTTTGCACTATAAAAATAATAGATCTGTTATGTACAGCTGTTATTTTAAGTGTTGCTGCTAAATTTGGAATTTTTTTTATAAAGTTTACATTTTTTATATATACATTTTTATTACTATTTAATTACTCAAACTTTTTGATATCAAGTAGTATTACCTCAGTGGATGGGGCAATGTTTATACTACTGGACTAATTTGCACTGGAAAAAGCTGACTGTGACTTTAGTTATTGTTTCGCGAAGTTTTAATGTTGAGTGATTGTGTGTTGTTACAAATGAGTGTGTTTATAATTATAAAATTTGAATAAATATAAATATTTGTTCAAAATGTGTTTCTTTTAAAAGAAGTAAACTACTTTTTTGTCAGTTTGAATTTATATGAAAGAAATCGTGATAAAATCGAAATCGTAAAATAAAATTGAAAAAATCGTGATTTTCATTTTTTGCCATATTGTCCAGCCCTAGTCACAAGTCAACTTTATTTTAAGCTAGTTTAACTTATATTGCATTTTTGTTTATCATCATGTTTTTGTGTTCAAAGCCAAAATGATTTGATAAACAGTGCCCCCACCGTCAATGCGTAATGCTTTTTCCTTTACGGGTCGTCACCATTTTTCATACCAAAATTTAAACTGAATATTTAATCCGTCTGTCTCTCATCAGGACGGGTCCCACCTGATTGAATTTGTCAAGTTCCCAGAACTCCAGCTTCCATCACTGTTCCTGAACACACTTCTCTGTCTGATTTCAGGTTGATGAACTGCAGTTTGTCAAAGAACATCTGGAAACCTCTGATCTCAGCTCTAAAGTCCAACCCGTCCAATCTGACAGAACTTGATCTCAGGTGGAACAGAGACCTGCAGGATTCAGGATTTCCTCATTTGTCTGGTTTTCTGGAGAGTCCAGACTACAGACTTCAGACTCTGAAGTAAGAATCCATGTTTCAGTTTTGTTCATGTCAATATGATGGCAAAGTTTTGTTGACACTAAAGTGCAGACATGAGGAAGATGTTCTCCTGCTGCGTCCTGACCATCTTCATGCTGAAAGCTGTTGAACTTCAGGCAGAGTTCTTCATGTTGGAAAAAGCTTGAATTGAATTTACAGCATATGTGTTGCTGTCATAGTCTGATTGTCTGACAGAAATGATCTTCATGAATGAGTGAGCAGAAATGTCCACATTCTGAATCAGATCTGCAGCAGCATCTTCCGGCAGCTGCTTGTTCTCTTCAAAGATCTGCAGATGATGATGATGGTTTGGTAATATACAAAGTGACAAAGTGAACATTTCAATGGCTCATGTGAGGGGTGGCTGTGTTGTAGCGGTAGAGTGGTTGACACATGATCAGAAGATTTTGGGTTAGATTTCCACCTTTCTTGCCCATGTGTCAAAGTGTCCTTGAGCAAGACGCCAAACCCCACATTGCCTCTGGTAGAAGGTTTATATGTCGATAATGAATGTACGATGACTGATTTATATGAGATGGAATTTGATCCTATTTTAAAAAACTCTATGATTTCGGGCTGGGCAATATGGCCAAAAAATCGAATCCCAGATTTTCATTCCAAATTCAGTTATAATCGATCTGTTTTTCACCCTCGATTTGTTTTTCACCCTCCTTTGTTTAACAAAAATTACAGAATATTATTAGCAAAAAATATTTTATTTTCACATCTTCTATGGAAATTTGATTGAAGTGCAACTAAGATAAAGTTCAACTAAATATAAGCTACAAAAATGTTTGTAGAAGAATGCAGCAGGTGTTTTGTGAGCTCCCACTAGCTTAAGCATCTAATAAAGAAAAATGATAAAATCAATCAGCAGAACACTTTTGGTGGCAACTAGAGCTGGGCGAGATGGCCAAAAAAATAAAATCTCAATTTTTTTTCATTCCAAATTCGATTTTCAATTTAACCCTTCCGTTCTCCTTAGCTTGTTTACATTAAAAGTGGGGTCATCTGGACACCACAGGACAGTGCGCTGAACTTTTTTTTTTCACTGATTTCGGAGTTTCACTAATGTCCATGGCAGACATAAAATCCTGTCCCCCTTCGTCCACATTTGTCATGGAAGAAATCGCATAACAATATGTGGTTGGAGCCATCTGGACCCCAAGGAGAGCGGAAGGGTTAAATAGATTTTCTTCCTCCCACCTTTTATTTTTTTAACAAAGGTAACGAACGACAGAATATTTTTAACAAAAACTGTTATTTTAACGTGTGTGTTTGAAATTAAGACAGAGTGCAACTGAATAAAAGCTGTAAAAATGTTTATAGAACAATGCAGCAGGTGTTTTGTGAGCTACTGCTAGCTTAAACATCCTATAAAGAGACATAAAATAATCATTCAGCAGAGCACTTTCGGTAGCAAAAACCTTCAAACTGATGCTGCCGTTTGTGGTTTGATGCTCCAAATTTGAAGTTACAACCAGTGACTAAAATCCAGTTTTCACTCAATATAACAAATTAGTTTTTCTTCTCTTTAGAACGCTAAAAAGACTCTTTTACACTCTAAGAGGAGAGTTGTCTAAAACAGATGAGGAGGACATTTAGTATTTTCTATCAGTTTTTTAAGAAAACAAAATAGGATTAAATCAATAAATAAATAAATAGTATGAACTTGTCTTTATTGTCTTTATACTGTAAACTCAAAACATGCAGATAAAGCAAGAAAGGATTTAGCAAACGAGGGCAGATTGACTGAAAATTCTCTGTTCTTAAGTCTTTTTCCAGATGATTCATATTTATATTAAATCATAGCAAAAGGAGCTTAAAAACATTTCAATGTTTTGAATATTTGCTATATTATCACTGACAGTAAAGCTGCTTCATGAAAATGACAGACTTTGAACCAATCTGTTTACATTTCTAGACGACACACAGGAACAGCTTGTTTGCATTAGCGGCTAATATTGTAGCATGCTAGCGTCAGTGTGTTACAACAGCCTTGTCTTCAAATCAAATCTATTATTAAACATTCTGTAAACCAGCAGCTTTACCCTCCAGTTCTGTCTGGACCCGTTTAAAAATGGTTGCACGTCTCGCTGCTTCATCTGCCATAGCTAACTGCTACACAAACAGAGTCGAGCAATAGAAGAGGGTGGTGGATGGGGTTGGAGATTCTCGTGGCACATGCGGTCTTTTTTTTTTTTGAACAAGTTTTGTCTCTCTCTGCCTCACAGAAGAATCTCATCTTCTAGGCACAGCTTTCATGTCTTCACTTTGCAAGAGAACAAACTAAAAAAGCCCAAGAGAGCAGAGAGCTGGGGAAAAAATCTTAATTTTCCTAAATGTAAATGGTCTGAAACAAAAAATTCTAATTAATTGATAATATCGATATATAACCAGCCTTACATGACTTCTATTCCTTTAAAATCTATTTCCAAATCATATAATGCACTATCTCTCTCAAGTTTTGATAATACTCTGTGCATTAAAGGAAAATGGGAAAAGGAGTCAAAATTAAACCAACAGGCAGATGGCTGGATCCAAGCGCAGCAGGTTTATACAGCACAGACTGGACAACATGTGTGAAGCACAGCTAAAAGTCCACAAAGCTAAATTAGGGTCAGGCAGGCAGGGGTCAAGCATGAGGGCATCAGAGAACAATCACAGTGGTCTGGGTCCAGGCGAGGGTCAGGGCAGGTGGCAGATGAAGCAGAAGATCAGGTCAGGATGAGAACGCTCAGTGATGCAGGCAGAGTAACACAAATAAGACTTCACACTAAGCAGAGACGACTGATTCATGAGTTTCAATCTTAACTTTCAGTCCCATCAGTTAATCTTAGTGGAAGAGCTCAGTTCAGGTTTAGAAAAGAACTTTTTATTGACAAACTGATCAAAAGGAGACTCAGGAGAATCTAGACAAACTAAATAGTTATGTTTGAAAAAAAGAAAATACTGATTATTTTACATTTTCTTCATTAATTGAATTGATTCTGTGTAAAACTGATCTGTTTTAGTAATTTTGGAAATCTGGTCAAACTCTGTTTACTTGCTGGAACTCCAGCTGTCATCACTGCTCCTGAACACACTTTTCCATCTGATTTCAGGTTGAAGGACTGCAGTTTGTCAGAGATCAGGGGTAAAGATCTGGGCTCATCTGAGAATTCAGACCTGTCCAGTCTGACAGAACTGGGCCTGAGCGGGAACAGAATCCAGAATTTAGGATTTCTTCATGTGTGTGGTTTTCTGGAGTGTCCAGACTGCAGACTGCAGACTCTGAGGTCAGTAAATGAGCTGAAAACAACAAAATAATTGCATGTACAAAAGATCCAGCCTATGGGGTCTCTTTGTGTGTTAAGTGTAATAAATAGCCATAGGTATGATGAATGATTATATATCTGTGACTATATGCTATCAAACTTGTTTTCTGCTTCTTAATGTAAGCTCTGTGTGATATTTCCAAGAAAGCAGGATGGCTTTTTTATTTTTTGTCTGTACCTGCAAAAGAGCACATATTGCAGGACGTTTGCTGAGGCCTGCAGAAAACCCTTCAAATTTCCAAAAAAGGCAAGCTGTTTGTGCTTCTGCCAAACCACACGAAGACAGGAAGCAACAGGCCTCAGCAACGGCGCCAGTGACAGGAAGGTGCATCATGTTAAGCGCAGAGGGGTATAAAAAAACACCACCTCTTTGCCTAAGCATGAACTTCTCCTCATTCATCCTCACCACTTTGGTGGTGAACTTTTTTAGCTGCAGCCTCAACCCGTAATCAGCGGGAGAAAAGAAAAAATGTACCCTTCACAGGGATAAAAAAATAAAAAGAATAAAGAAAAGGGGAGTTAGATAGAGGCCCCACATCTACTTATAGGTGGATAAAGGGAAGAAAAAAAATAACGTTGTATTTGGCCTTTTTCTTAAATCAACAGGTTGACATACCCAAGTTTATTTCTTTTATTTTTCTTTCATCTGACCTTCCTGCTTGAAGATCCCCCTTCTTCATCTGACTCTGACTCTGCACCACCTCGTGTGGAACTCTGACACCTTTTTATTCTGTCCCGTATCAGCGGGAGAAGAAATAACCTGAAAGGGTAGAAATGTAAAATAATAAAACAAAGCCCGAAAGGGAAATAATAGGTACCCCACATTCGCCCGTGGGCGAACAAAGGGGAAAAATATTAAGTTTTTATTTAGTCTTTTTTTCCTAAATAAACGGGTTGACATACCCAAATCTATCTTTCTTTTATCTCTTCCATCTGACCTCTGCCGCAGAGGACAGCTCAGCCACAAAAAGGTAAGCCCCAAGGCGTTTGTGCTAGAGAGGCATATTAAAATAATACAAATATCCTCTTTTGTGTTCAAGGAAAATGTATATCATAAAAAAGGATAGTTTTCTAGGTCCTACCAGACAGGAAAGCCTGATTCACCATTATGAAACTTAGGCCTTAAAACTGTTATGAACTTTTAGGAAGATCTCTCATATGTTCTCTATTCCACTACAAATGAACACACTATAGTTGGTAGGCAGACGTATAGTGGATTTTGCCCATGTGCCTTGTAAAGTCCTAACTGAGGGTTTCTAAGGGAGATACTTAGTAAATCTCAGTAGGCCCATGCACAAGTCTTTCCTCTCTTGTGTGACAATAATAAAAGAGTAATAATCACACGCCTTTTCCCCGCCTGTAGAAATAAACAGGGAAAAAATAAAAGCACATGAACACCTCACACATGGGTAAAGATTAATGGAGTAGTCTCACATGTTTTTTTCCCCGCGTGTAGAAATAAACCGGGAAAATCACAAGAGTCTCACTCGTGAATAAGAACCAAAGAGAGGAGCCAAAACCTCAGTACGGGCGGTCAGTTCCTGTGGCAGGCGGCGGTTCAACAGTCTCAAAGATTTTAAATAATGTGAATCATCTGACCTTGCTCCAACAATCAGCATCATAAGATTGCTATTGCCATTCGTTCCACCTGCCGCCATGAAAGTTCTGGTCCAGCTGGACCTGCAGCTCTACTGAGCTGTGATGGAAACGTCCTGAGAGTCTCAAGGAGGAAGTTTGTTGTAAGTTTGGAGCTTTGGCAGACGTCCACTAGATTAGAGTCAGTCAGATGCTGAAGCTTCATGTTGGAGTCAGCTGAAGTTAGGAAGTCATTTCTGACAGTGGACTTGTGTTCAGAAGAACCTGTTGGGATCGTAAATATATGTTATCCTATTTTTACTTATTTCCTTTACCTACTTATTAGATGTGTTTTAGTTCTCTTTATTGTGTGCTGAGATGTCTTGACCTAAGCTGGAAGTCCTGCGGCGCTGACAGTATCAACCGTACCCTGATAAAGAAGATGCAGCAACTGAGTCAGAGATTAGCAGGAGCCAGGAGCAGTTACAAGGCCTGTGACTGGACTCTGAAGATGACCACCCAGCCTAAACATGCGCACTCAATCTTTGAATGTTGTTGATGACCTTGTGTAAGAAACTGATTTGAACCGGTCTCAGCTGAAGTTCTTCTGCATCCCTTCCCCTTATCAACTGAGACCTTGTAACAAGGGCGTTCCTAATTCTAAATAAAATGCACGGAGAGCAAAGGCTGCCTCAGAGTGAGTTGGAGAATTGTAACTGAGCAGGTCTTTGGCCCACTCTCCTTGCAAGTTTAAAACTTTAACCAATTCTCTGTGTTTCTTTGTGTGCAGGTTGATTTCTTTACAAATGTTAGTGCTTAAACCTAACAGAACCCACTTCACAGTCAGTACTGACAGCAGAACCATCAGAATTCTGCAGTCTGTAGACCAGCTAACAATGTGAAGAAGATCCTGAAGGATTTCTGGGATCAGAAAAGGAACTTTAGGAGCAGCAGACACAGTGGACAGAATGACTAGTAACTAACTTGGACCTGTTCACACACAGGTTCTTTAGAAGCTCCAGAAGTGAATCAGCTGAAACACTCAGACTTACATCAGAACCATCAGCAGCTCCTCTGCAGGACCACATTCAGACATTTTGGATCCTGATGTTTTTCAAGGCTCTTCTACAGTTTAGAGATGTCAGTAAATGCTTTCAAAGGGGAACTAAAGACTTTGGAGCTGTTTTTCTGCACGACCTGCTTTTTCCAGTCAGGATGAAGAGAGAAAGGAAAGTTTAGCTCTGCTTCATTCTTTGATTGTGGTGAACATCTTTGAGTTTCTGCAGAGAAACTTCATGCTTTCCTGGACCTTTCTACACTTCTAATAGTTTGTTTCCAAAAGTCCAACATGAAATCCAACATTTCAACTAAATGTGATTTTTGTTCCTGATTTGAAAGGAACCAGAGTGTTTAGTGTCTGCAGAATCTTTCCATGAACAACTGAATGCTGTTTTTCTTTTCTGTCCTTCAGTCTTCATCTGAATCTGTGTTGAACCTCATGGAAACTTCAGCAGTTCCAGTGGAAACATTGATGC
The DNA here is from genome assembly GCA_003999625.1 of Oryzias javanicus. Taxonomy (NCBI): domain Eukaryota; kingdom Metazoa; phylum Chordata; class Actinopteri; order Beloniformes; family Adrianichthyidae; genus Oryzias; species Oryzias javanicus. Next base: position 4,294,370 of record CM012438.1, read on the forward strand.
TGTCACAGCTGTAGAAATCTGATCTCTAACTGAAGATTCCACTTAAAGCCAGAATGATCTGTTGACTTTGATTCTTCAGACTCTTGTTGTGTCTGTGACCGTCAGACACTCAAATCTTACATTGTTCTGTCATTTCTTTCACATTAAATGTGCTGTTAACTTTCTCAAAGTGTCTATATCATCCAAAATCTACTTTTTAGAGCTTTTAAATGTATCATAATGCTAATTTCTCATGAAAAACAACCCAAAACAGTATTTTGCTCCATTCATGCATCTCTGAACGTTTCTCGAAAGCTCTGTTCTGTGAGCACCAGCCCCTCCCATTTCAAGAAAGTGGGTTGGTCCTCACATTATTACATATGAAAGTGAGGAACAGCCCCTTCCAGGATGATTGTGTGTAACCAGCACTGTTAACACACACATCCACTTTCTTCACAGAGTTAGAAGCAAAACACTTTCAGATGTTTGTTTTTCGTAGGTGAAACACAGACTCACTGCTGAGGCTCTAGGATGACATCACTTTCAGTCTCATCAATGATTCTTTATTGAAGAGATCTGTTCAGGTTTAGAAAAGAACTTTTTACTGATAAGATAGATAAACTTTAATTACAGACTCTTTGTCCATAAAAACATGCAAAAGACATAAATACACTCATTAAAAAAGATTCTTGTACTTTCAGTAAACAGTCATACCAGTGTTTCCACAGCTGTGATGAATATCATGTGGTACTATATGCAATGTTGATAAGAAATAAAATAATTATATTTACAGACTCATTTAGGCGACACATAAATGTAAACATTTGATTTCTCAAAACAGCCTGCAGTGTTATGTCATGATTCAGTGCTTTGGTTTTGTCATGTTCTGTTTCCCCTGTCAGTCTCACCACATTCAGGTTAATCATCCACAGCTGTCTTCATTTGGTTAATCAACCTCAGTGTATTTAAGTATCTGGTTTTCAGTTTCTCATTATCAGGTCATCTGCTCTTCTACGTTCTGTCACTGCACTGGTTTGTTCTCCTGAGTTTGTCCTGTTTAAGTTGAGTTAGTAAACGTTTATGTTTCGGCCACCAAGTCTGGTCTCCTGCATTTGGGTCCTCCACCACAATCCCTGACATGTTCTGACTCAGGAGGATACAAACATTTCACTAACACTGGTCCCTCTGGGCCTTCTTAATAAAAGTCTAAAGTCACTTTAAGCCTCTGAAGGTTGACCAAAGGTGTGCAGTGTACAGTGGAGTGTTTACCACAGTACCTCCTACCATGCAGCCCCTTCTACACCATTGTTTGATATTTTCTTCTTCAGTTCATTTGATTATGTGATGATGATTGATCTGAAACTGATATGTTTCAATAATCTTGTAAATCTGATCAAACTCTGTTTACTTGCTGGAACTCCAGCTGTCATCACTGCTCCTGAACACACTTGCTGTCTCATTTCAGGTTAAAGAACTGCAGTTTGTCAGAGATCAGCTGTGAAGTTCTGGGGTCAGTTCTGAGGAACAACCCGTCCAGACTGACAGAACTGGACCTCAGTGGGAACAACATCCAGGATTCCGGATTTCTTCATGTGTGTGGTTTTCTGGAGAGTCCAGACTGCAGACTGCAGATTCTGAGGTCAGTAAATGAGCTGAACTCCCTGAAGGATGAGAAGAAGGTTTCAGGTGAACTTTCTGATGTTTCACTGGAAGATTTTCTGAACATTTTCTGGATCACAGCTTGGAGTCAGTTCAGCCGTCTGATTAATTTTTCTCCAAGCTTTTCTTGATCCCATGACCTTTTCCAACAAGGTGAAAGAAAAGAGGAATAGACAGGAGGGAATGTTTCCACCATGCTGATGTGTCTCCTGCTTTTCTGTCTCTTCTTTACTTCCTGTTTCTGCTTCACTGCCGATCTACTTCCAGAATATCTGGAAATGACTGAAGAAAAACAAAGATTTCCAAACCCAAGCAGATCACTTTGATTAATTCATACATTTGAAAATCTTCATGTTGGTCACTTTTTCCAAATAACAAAGAAACACCGGTAGCTCATCGTGATTTTTCTAAACATAAAAACCAGGTTGATTTGTCACTTTATAAAGGTGATAACTAATCAAAATTCCAAATGTCCCCCTGTGTCCCAACATTAAACAACTGTCAACTAGCTGTCAAACATTGTGCTGCACTGTCCTTCATTGGAGTAGACTGTCAGAGAGCCAGGCTTGCAGTAATGACAGGCGGAGCTCAGTCACACCAGTAAACTGTGAAAAAGATAAAATTATCATGAAGAGTAGGGAATTGACTTCTGTTTGAGTAATGTAAAAATGTGGTGGACAGAGCAACCAAAAATCAGGACAGAATGGAAAAAAATATGAAAGAGTGGAATATTGAATATTTATTTAAAGATATTTTAAAAAAACCAGACTGGGCCCTTATAAGAGGTCAACTAAACAACAAGGAAACTCAGACTTGAAGTTTAACAACAACAACAACAACATGAAAGAATCCTGTAACAAAGTGACATAAACAGAACTGACCTCACTTGTTGGACACTAAAGGGGAACATATATAGTGGGAGATCAAACCACTCAAGACACACAAGGGGGAACTGAAAAAGAAAAACTTGAACTATAAACGACATCCAAAGACATTAAGTTAACCTGCTAAATATAAACTAAATCTAACATACAGTGACCCTTAAGAAATTGAGGAAAATATATAGAAATGTAAGAAAATGATAAAAATCTATATGAACTAATCCCCCCCCTTTTTTTTCTGGCCATAGAAAACTCCAATTAGCTGCTTACTGTCATGGTTGATTTCTATGGAGTGATTTTTGTGACACCATATTTCCAGCAAAAGTCACTGTTTTGAGATTAAAATTTACAGAATTGTTAACAAAATGTAAAGAGTTAAGAAAAAAATATCATTTGTATATAAAAATGGTTCATATTTTAAAAAAAAATTCTGCTTTAAAAGTATTTTTGTGTTTGTAGCACAATGGTTTTAGATGCGTAGTGCCTCATCTCACTCTTGTCCTATCTTTGATTTTGCGTTCAACATTTTCTCTGTGTTACATTTGTTCCACCCCAAACAGCCTGCTGATTGGTCTAGATTGTATCCAATCAGGTGTCTCTGCCTTGCATTGTCATGCTTGGAGACTGAGGCAGACTTTGGACTTTCTGTTGGCGAGTCTGTTAATCAGAATTCTACAGTCTTCAACCATTCTGGACAGTTTCTCTTGGAGTAGAACTCAGAAGGAGCAGCAAAGCTCAAATATACAACAGGGTTCTGGAATTATTCATGTTAGTGTAGCAACCAGCGTGTTTCAAATGTCTGCAGCAGAAAAAGAAATATCTCAGCATCATCTCCGTTCAGCCTCACATTACATTATGTTATGATTATGATTTTTATGAATGAACTGTAGTTTTTTTTTTGCAACACTGGAGATTCCAGCTTCTCCTGGAGGAATGTTCTGCTGAACACGGTGACCTCCTCCTTCACTCTGAGGTCAGAGGACTCAGCAGAGACAAAGTTCTGCAGCACTTCCTCTCTCTGCTCAATGAAATCAAGGATTTGATGGAAATGAGGGGAGAGGATACTTCTTTACTAAGTGACACTGAGTGGTTGTTGGATCTGGTTTTCTTCACAGAAAAAATGAACAACCTGAACCAACAATTACAAGGTAGAGACAAATATGTGACATGATCAGAGCTGTGAGGACCTTCAAAGTAAAGCTCAGTTTATATATTAAGTAAATCAGAAACTAAAGATTTCATCTCTTCCTGTCAGTATCAAAGATGCTGGAAGTTCATTCAGGGACAGAAAAAGTTCTTCATGTTCACAGATATTGTGATGTGCTGTCCAAGCTGGTAGAAGAGTTTTCCAACAGATTCTGTGACTTTAGGAAACTGGAGCCCTGTGTGAAATTTATTGTGAAGCTTTTCTGGATGTGGAAATCAGTAAGTTGTCAGGACAGATGCTGAGCTGTTCTCTGTTGATTCTGTGGAGATGGAAGTCCTAAATCTCCACAATGATGTTCAGATCAAATCTCGGCAGCATTCTCTGCACTTCTGGAGTTTAGTGCAGCCAGAAAATGATCCAGGTCTCCAGCAGGCTGCTCTGAAAATGGCAGCATTACTTGGGTGGACATTTCTTTGTGAATCTGCCTTTTCTGACATGAATGAAGTCCAGAACCAGACTGACAGATGAACATTTAAATGACTCCATCAGAGTAAACCTCAGTGGATCCACTCCAGCTTACATATATATATGTATATAGTATATATATATATATATATATATATATATATATATATATATATGTATGTATGTATGTAATATATATATACATATATATATATATATATATATATATATATTATATGTATATATGTGTGTACATATATTTATATTTTTTCCATTTTTTATCTTATTATATTATTATTTTTTTTAATTTTTATTATTTTTTTTTTTTTTTGCATAGGAGCACAGGTCGCTGGAACCAAATTCCTTGTATATATCCTATCATTGGCCAATAAAGCTGATTCTGAAGTCCACATGCAGACTAAATCAGTGTTATAATGGAGTTCTAAGGAGAAAAGAACTTGTAATGATCCATTAATCTACTTTTTATCAATCAGAAACAACTTCAAATTCTATATTTTTCTCAAGTTTGACTCTTTTCTTGAAAGCTGATCTCTTTTTCTCTACACTGTGAACACAAAACCCAATTTTCAAGCTTCCATAACAAAACCTCAAACTCTTCTTCCAGGACCAAACTTTCACCTGAAAACAGTTCAATCTGTGATCAAAACTGAACTTTGTTGTGAAATGGTTCATATACCTTCCACCACCATGAGGAGAATTCCTCAATAGTGTTTAGTAAAGGGGAGTACAGTGGAAGACAAAGATTAATAAACCTTGGTTGATATTGAAGCACTCTCTAACCTGGAGGGCTCTGTGAAAACTCTCATTGTCCCAAACAACATAGATGGATGGATGCTCCTCCTGCTGCCCTAACAGAACATCTCACGTGTGGTTGAGGAAAATGAGGATCTGCTGAGTGTTGTAGGGCCCCAGGTTGGTATGATGGTGGACAACCCCATGATTGCTGATGGCAGCACATAATGTGACATTGTCACCACGCTGCCCAGGAACACCAACAATGACCCAATAGCCAATCACATTCCGGCCTCTCCTTCTCCTTTTTGCTGAGATGAAACCAGCTTCATCCATGTAGATGTATTGATGGGATCTTTCCATTGCATCCAGTTGAAAAACCCTCTGTAGAAATAGATATTGTTTTGTGTGTGATACGGGAAAAGTGTTTCTGTTCTCTCACATCATTAGTAGGATCAGTTTCGACTTGTGTTCAAGTGGTGACAACTGTGCTTTCTTTGTGTTTGACTTTGTTTCCTGTGGACACAATTTATGCAGCATGTGTTCATCACAATGAAAATGTGTTCAAGGTGTGTCTAAACAGGTGAATACTGCTGATGGTTTTACCAAAGGAATAACAACAAAGCAACAAAGCATTGGTTCAGACAATAGGGTTTAGTGTTTTAACAACTGAGAAAAACTGGATTGAACAAGACCTAACACAGTGCAGAATATTTCATCTTCAAATAATTAAAACAAGATTTTGTTTTGTCTCTGTTTTAAACAAAAATATTTTTCAAGAAAACAGCAACAAAAATAATAAATAATAAAAGTAAATTTCCTACAAAATAAAAATATTTAAGGAATATTCTTTAATGTTCAGGAAAATACATAAATAAAAGTTCATGATCCCAAAGTATCACTGCTCTCTAATATGAACATGTGAAAATAAAATAATATATCAAATCCAGTAGCGGTTTTAGGCACGGGCAGTGCGGGTATTAGCCCGGGGCCGCAGTTCATGGGGGCGCCATCTCGGCTTGAACAAAAATTGGACCTCTATGGTGTTTATTATCTGTGTGGTGTTTGGAAATTGGACCTCTATGGTGTTTATTATCTGTGTGGTGTTTGGAACGGCTTGAAACAAGCAACTTAGCGTCCCAAGGTGGAGCAAGCACCCCTGTTAGAAAGATATCTGATGGGGGGGGCGCTATTGAGATGGCTGCCGTATAGACGCTTTTCGAACAAGCTCCTCCGGCACGACTATTTTCTCTTTTTTAAAAAACATATCGGCCAAACCTAACCCTCCAACATAAGCAGATTTGGTTACCCCACAACTTTGTTATACAAAATGACGAGTAAACGCGACGCAGAGGACGCCAACAACCTGAAACTATGGCTAAAGCTAGCAAAGAAAAAATTAGCCCTGCCAAGAACCCGGGCGGTGAAGAAGACGAGCTCCCACCAATATGCAAAAGAATCTCGACAGCATCCTTCAATCCATTAATGAGAGATTGACAAGTTTTGAACAAAACTTTCAAGGTCTTATCGCCAGCCAACAAATGCTAAAAGAGAGGATGAGCGATGTGAAAAGCAGCTGCAGAGCAAGAGCAACGCATCGTGAACGTGGAAAAATCGCTAGCGGATTTGAAAAGGAAAATAAGGATCTTCGCTCCAAGCTTTCGGATCTGGAGGAAGATCCAGACGTAACAACATCAAGATTGTGGGCATCCCAGAAGGGGAAAAAGGAAGACCAACAGATTTCGTTTCTCACCTGATTCCTAAGCTGCTCGGAGCGGAGAACTTCGACAAGCCGGTGGTGATGACAGGGCGCAACCCATGCTTCAAACCAAAAACCGCAGACGGCGCAAAGCCCCGTACCATCATCGCACGCGTGCACCTGGCTCAGGAAAGGAGAAGATCCTGCGGCTCGGGAGACAGCGCACTTTGGATTACGGCGGAAGTCGGATCTTCATCTTTCTGATTACACCGCGGAAGTTATGGAGAAGCGGCGGAGCTTTAAAGAAGTGCTTCAATTGCTCCGTGAGAAAAACGTCCAGCACTCCCTGCGCTTCCCGGCTCGGCTGCACATTCAACACCAAGGGCAGGTAAAAGCGTTCAGCAGCCCAGCTGACGCGAAAAACTTTATTGACAACAAACTCAACTAAAGCGGGGGCATAACCTTATAACATTCAAAAAAAAAAAAACGTCCGTTTTTTATTTTTTGGCATATTATTCTATAAAATGTGCCTATGAGGAGCTGAAGAAAATATTTTTCTGTTTGCTTTTTGTTTGTTTTGGCCTGCAGCCCCAAGTAAAATGCAGGTAGCTCAGCTTCGACTAGGGGAGCTATGGGTGGGGGGTTTGTTCACACACCTGTTTTGTGTGTTTTTGTTGTCATTTTGGTTTTGTTCAACTGCCAGACTCCATTTTTAGATTTTGTATCAATGTAGCTGACATATTTTTGAAACTTTTTTTACATGACACATGAATAATCCCGGTGAATGCATTGACCTTGGTCTCATGGAATGTCCGTGGTTTGGTCACCCAGTTAAGCGAGGTAAAGTTTTTGCATATTTAAAATCATTAAAGCTGACATCTTTTCTTACAAGAGACACATGTTAAAGCTACACAACACCGAAAACTCAGAACAAACTGATCTCTCAGGCTTATCATTCACCTTCCACATCTAAAGCCAGAGGTGTGGCAATTCTTTTCATAAAACATTACCATTAAATTTCCAGTCTTGTGTAACAGATCCTAATGGTCGGTTTATAATTTGTGACTGGACACATAAATATGTTCCTTTGACCTTTGTCAATCTGTATGGACCAAATTCTGATGACCCAGCCTTTTTTCGGAAAAGTGTTCGACCTGATCCCAGATGACAACTCAAGTCATTTAATAATGGGAGAGATTTTAACTGCTTTTTGGACCCACATTTAGACAGGTTTTCTACTGCTCCCCACCTAATATCCTGTCAGTACAGACTCTTAATAATTTAATTAAATCCAAGAGCGTTGTAGACATTTGGAGAATACAACATCCGTCTGATAAGGAATATTCTTTACTCTCATCCTCACAAATCTTATACACGCATTGACTATTTTTTGGCTGACTCCCGATTAATTTCCAATATTCATTGCAGTAAATACCATAACATAATAATATCGGATCACAGCCCAGTTAAGTATTAATCTTCAACTTTCTCTTCCCACAGCCCTATAGCTGCGTTTCAATCCCATGCTACTGCTGACCCCAACATTTAATGAACACATTAACAATCAAATCTCTTTATTCCTTGAAACTAAATGATAATGGGGAGGTTAATGATTCAACTCTTTGGGAAACACTTAAAGCGTACATTAGAGGACAAATCATTTCTTTTGAAGCTAGGAAAAACAGAGATTAGGCAAGGTCGTTTGAAGGAGATCGAGGAAGAATTAAAATCTGCAGATCAGACCTATAAAACTCTAAACTCCAATCAGATTACAACAAGATTCTCAAATTACAGTATGAGTATAACTCCATTCTGGAGAACAGGTGAGCAAAATGTTATTAAAACTAAACAGAAAAATTTTGAAATTTGGGGAAAAGCCTCACAAACTTCTTGCAAGACAATTAAAGGAGAAAGGGCAAAACGGCAAAACGGGCCATCTGTAAAGTTAAATCTAGAAACAGGATCGGTACTGACAGATTTGCAGGAAATTAATGAACGCTTCAGAGAATTTTACTTTGATATTTACTCATCGAAAACAACCGCCACATTAGATGATTTTGATAATTTCTTCAAATCTATACCCCTTCCACAATTGGAGCACCTTCAAGAGAACATTTAGATTCAGTCTTTACCACACTTGAGATTCACGAGGCCATAAAAGCTTCCCCACGGGTAAAGCTCCTGGTCCTGACGGGTTTGGCCCTGAATTCTATAAAGCTTTCAGTAGCAAGCTAGCACCTCTAATACTAAGAATGATTTGTCACACATTCTCAAACAAATCACTTCCACCATCTCTGGCCGACGCAAATGTATGTGTCCTGCTGAAAAAAGACAAGGACGACACAGATCCAGGTAACTACAGGCCTATCTCCTTATTAAATTATGATTTAAAAATAATAACAAAAATCTTAGCCACACGATTAAATAAGTGTATAACCCAGATTATACATCCTGACAAGACAGGCTTTATCTCGGGGAGGTACTCTTTCTGTAACGTTCGCAAAGTTCTAAATATTCTATACACCGACCATAACACTCCTGAAGGTGCGGCCATATTGTCGTTAGATGCCCACAAAGCCTTTGATACAATAGAATGGCCATATCTTTTCACAACGCTCGAAAAATTTGGTTTTAGCAAAAACTTTATTGAATGGGTCAAAATTTTGTACACAAACCCCAGATCATTCATCCTTACAAATGGGAATAAATCTGAACCTCTCTCTCTTCAAAGAGGTACGGCAGGGAGATCCATTGTCCCCCCTATTGTTTGACATTGCACTGGAACCACTTGCAATCGGGCTGCGAACCCATCCAGACATCAGAGGTATCAAAGTAGGTAAAATAGAGTCCCGTGTGATGCTATATGCTGACGATCTTTTGGTCTGTTTGGCTAATCCAAAGGTTTCCATTCCCATTGCCCTTGACTACATTAATTCATTTGGTAACATCTCTGGGTATACAATAAATTGGGGCAAGAGTGAATTCATGTCACTGGGGGAAAACACATCTCAAGAATTTCTCGACACTTTGCCTTTTAGAGTAGTAAACCAGCACTTTAATTATCTGGGGCTTAAACTGACAAAGAACCCTAAACATCTTTTCAAAGCAAACTTTACAGAATTGTTGGAAAAGCTCAAAACAAATATTGAGGCATGGAGGACTTTGCCCTTATCTATGATTGGACGTGTTAATGCAATCAAAATGGTTATTTTACCCAGATTTCTGTATTTATTTCAAAATTTGCCAATTTTATTGAATGCATCCTTTTTCAAAAAACTGGACTCTATCATTCTGCCCTTCGTGTGGGGCTATAAGTCACACCGCATCTCAAAAGCTCATGTAAATAAATCAAGGGATAGTGGAGGCCTCGTCTTCCCACTTTCAAGCACTACTACTGGGCAGCTAATTCTAGAGCTTTTACCTACTGGAAACACGTGTGCTCCACTGCAGTGAGACAGGAAAACATCCCTTCCTGGTTACAAATGGAAGCTCTTGATATTGATAATGTTTCACTACGTACTCTTTTATTCTCTTGCCCCCCACAAGACACGTTAACTCAAATCTTTTGTTGTAAGGAATTCCCTGCGCATATTACGTCAGATTAAGAAAGCCAACCATATTCCCAACGACTCTGTATATGTCCCAATTTGCCAAAATCCTCTCTTCAAGCCTGGGCAATTAGACGGGGCATTTGCTATCTGGAAAAACAAAGGTATCTCAAGTCTGGCAGATCTATACATTGATGGCCATTTCGCCTCATTTGCCCAATTGAGTGATAAACATAATATCCCTAATTCACATTTTTTCCGATACCTCCAGGTCAGGCATTTTGTGAAGCAAAGGTTTGAGCACTTTGAGTTGTTTCCAGCTGGCCATTCTTTTTATGACACCCTGTTACTTCCTCCAGATTCTAAACATTTGATTTCAAAATTTGTGGATTGCTTCACTGCCCCTGTCCCTTCTGATCACCTGCGGGAGGCCTGGGCCAAGGATTTACACTCAGACATATCAGTGGAACTTTGGGAAAAGGCCATGGCGCAGGTTCATTCTTGCTCTACTAATACTCGTTATCGACTCATCCAATTCAAGGTGATACACAGGTTACACTATTCAAAAACAAAACTGAACAGCATTTTTCCATCAGTTTCCTCTCAATTAAATAAATGTTCTGCTGCAGAAGGAACATTAGCTCATCTTTTCTGGTTTTGCCCTCAGTTATTTTATTTCTGGTCTGCCATCTTTAAATGGTTTTCCAAATGTTATGACAAAGACATTGAACCAGATCACAACCTTGCAATGTTTGGATGCTCTACAGAGACTTTTTATACACCTGATTTGCTTACAGCCTTACAGCTTGGAATGGTGGTTGCTAAAAAACTTATTTTACTGTCTTGGAAATCTACCACTCCCCCAAATTTTGAACACTGGATACGGGAGATGGTATCCATCATACAGCTGGAACATTCCTGTTTAGATAAAATCAACAAAAGACAAAGACATGAGACAATTTGGGGACCCTTCTTGGCTCAGTGCCATATCACCCCATCACCTAAATAACAAAGACACTATATTTCTTTCGCTACACTGTTACCATTGCTATACAATATTTGTACTCTGAAACACTAAAGTCAGTCACATGTTTTGTATTTATTTATTTATCATGTCTGGCAGTTATTGTTATTGTTTTTATGTTTTTGTGGTCAATTTTTTGTGAAAACTGAAAACTCAATAAAGATAATATGAGAAAAAAAAAGAAAGATATCTGATGAAGAAGGGGAAGGGTGAGGAAATCCTCTTCGATCCCAGCAACATGCGTACATAAGAGAATGCCACATCATGCGCCCGTTGCTTGGCGTGCGCGTGGAAGCAATGCTGTTACACAGAATGGGTTGCATCATCGCACATGCTACTGAATCACAGCGAACAACTACACGACGCGACTGTTGACTTTTACTTTTGACAATGCCATGATGACAAAACAAGAGGGGTAGTGATCAGTCTCTCACTCATTCTCACTCAGGGTGCAGGAAGAAGTGAAACACAATAGGCCAAAATAACAAATGGAAACAGTGTTGAACGGTCAGACAACAAAACACATAAATGAAAACTCAAACTTAAACCCAATTCTAACCAGACAATAAATGGTTACCCACAATTCCTTGCGCTGCTAGATCTGACAGCAAGCCCAACAAGCCTGCAACCATCTCTACAATATACACGGTTTTTAGGTTTCGTTTTGATCACGTGGTCAGACAACCTCTGGCGCATGTTAAAATGCTGGTTAAGGTTAGGATTACGTTTACAGTTTACGGGGGGCGTCTGGGTAGGCTCTCGCTCGGGGAGTCATTTAGTGTAGAACCGCCCCTGATCAAATCAATTGATTTATTTCTAATGGTTCTGATCTGCTTTTTTGCATGGGTTCATTCAAATCAAAGCAATAAAATACAAATATCTATGCTACACAAAGAAAGATATTTCTTTCAAAGGAGAAATCACATGTCCTGTAGTAACAAATGTGAAAATGTAACAGACTTTTTTTACTGTAATACTCTGTGAATCTCACTTGTCTGAGTCTGATACTTGATGGTTTCTCATCTTTGGTTCAAGTTCATCAATGTTTGGGGTCAGGCTCTGAGCTGAGGAAATCCTCAGGATTGAGTAAAGGCGTTCATCAGTCAGACGGCTCCTATGTGATGTTTAGTTTAGCTTCATCAAATAGAACAGTTGTTCACATAGATACTGTATGTGCTGACAAACGGAGAGAGAGTCTGAGCAGCTTGGATGTACAGTTGGAGCATTGTGTCAGGATGAAATGTGCAAACTCAGCAGCAAGCACGAATATTGTTCTTTCAGTGTGTCATTACACATTACTCTTTCTGCTGAGTCAGCAAAGTTTCAATCTTCACTGAGTCTTTATGGAAGAGCTCAGTTCAGGTTTAGAAAAGAACTTTTTACTGACATACTGATAAAAAAGCAACCCAGTCTCAGTGAAATGCATACATACTCCACAACTTTGCACCCTGGGAATACCGTACATAGTATACGCCAAACACGGTTTTTGCGTGCATATGATACGCAGTTGCAGCCCATTCAAAACAACAGGAACGGCTTTTAGGTTTCGTTTTGATCACGTGGTCGGATGTTTAGGTTTCTCCGGATCACGTGACTGATCACGTGACTTTTGAGTTTCTGTCCGACACCGTAGATCCACTCTTTTTCTGGTGGAAAATCCTCAGAATAAAATATTTTGTGGACTAATCTTTATTTTGATAATATTTCTAGCGAGAAATGTGCCCGTTACTATCACGACATGCATTTATTTTGGACACACAGTTCGTAGTTTGTCTGTTTTGCTTGACTTTTCGGGCTCAAAAATCGTCTGGGCTGCACGGAACAATCACGGAACCAGGCGATCAGCAGGATTTGGGACCCGACCCGCATCGGTGCCGGGTCAAGGTTAGTCGGAGAAACCGCCCGGAACCTTTTTAATCGGGCCCCGAATGACTTCTTTAAAGCTAGAACGTGATCAGTCTGACTACTTCCGGTCCAGGAGACGGTCAAACGTGATCCCGAAACGAAGATTATCAAGCATAAAATAATGTTTCTTTAATTTCTGCCTCATAAACAAACACAAATGTCGGTTATTTTAAGTGACAATAACGAGTGATGCTTTCAGACTAAATGAAGAAAGAAAAACACAATTGTGTTATTTTTTACTGTTCTTTTTTATTATTATTTTTAATATATTATTATTTTTAATATAATAATAATAATTATTATTATTAGTGGTAGTAGAAGTAGCAGTATTAATCTTTTTTATTAATAATAAATAATATAATTGTTAATATTATTATTATTATTATTAATAATAATAATAATAAGAAGAATGTTGTTGTTGTTGTTATTATATCAATAATAAATAAATAATAATAATTATTGATCCATAAGATCAACAGATTCCAAGTTATGATTCTTGAAAGCTGAAGGGGTCAAGAGAGAATCTCACTATTCAGGGAACATTTTTTTTTCTTATTATTTCTTAAAATTTTATTGATACAGGTTTGTGTCTGTTGTATAGCTTGGTTTAATAAAATATCAGAGGGTGGCGCTGTATCATCCATAGGATGAAACATAAATGTAACGTAGTGCTGTCTGATTTCTTCTGTTCTAGCAGATGAAAATAAGTGATCTCAAAACACAGATTCTAAACCATCAGAATAATGTTCCTGTGATTTCTGCCTCATAAACTAGTAACGTTTATTCACAGGGCAAGCTTCTCAGTGGCAAGAACAAAATATGGAGGACATCACCTGGGTTTTGGGAGGGAATTTAACATATTTTGGGGTGTATAAACACTTGGGCTGTGTTTTGAGCACTGTTGAAGTGACAATTAGACAGTTGTTTTTAACATTATTTACTTCTTTGTGTTCAAGACGTAGTCTTTTTAACGTACATTCTTTCAGGTGTCTCAACTACATAGTGTCAATGGAACGCTTTTATGTTGCTATGGCAGTAACAAAGGACGCTAGGCAAAACCAGAAAGAAGAACGCAAGATCTCAAATCAGAATAAGAGGGAGAAAGAAAGGAAAAAATAACAGTAAACAACATCTAAACAATGTTGCACGAGAGTAAACATATAAATATATTATTTTTAAAAGAAAGGCACAGGATATGTTTCATAGCTTGCAGTTTCTCATAAAAATAAATGTACAAATTAAGGTCTATTAACTATTTTAAGAATGTGTTCTAAAAATTCAAATAAGACAGGCCTTGTTACATCAGTAAATCATGTTTGAAACCAACAAGAACTCGTGGCACTGTCAAAAAACAACATTTATTTATCAAATTTTTCAAATATTATGAAAGTGTTAATACCAAATTTTGCTTTTTGGTTTTCTGTTTTTAGACCAAATCTAATAGTTTTGAAATGTAAAATGAACACTATTGAAAGTTAACCAGCACTGAAAATCATACCAGAAAAATTTAGATTTCTACCATTTTTAAAAACAATGAATAAAACAGTTGCTAAACTGTTTATTTGTCATTGCTGCAAGAAGTGTCCGTATTTTTGTCAATATTTAAAATATTATGAAGATTATAATTAGATGGATAAATAACATTCAAGATTTTGAAGTGATTTTCTTTTGCTTTTGGTTCAATTAAATAGACAAAAAATATCCGACACAGGTCTCAGTAGATCTTATGATTCTCTTGAGTCAGTCCCTGTCTGCTTGCAGATCCAAAATGAATGTGGTCAGGACAGAATGGATTAAGGCAGTGTAGAAGATGGTCAGCAGCTGAAGACACAAGATTTTTCAGTCACTTCTTAAGCTATCACGGGAAGTGCAACCTCTGCTGAGCCTTTCTCCAGAGTGAGTCAACCTCGGTGGTTCACTTAAGGTCCCTCGAAAATGTGGACCCTAAGAACCTGTATGGGTCTATAGAGGGGACTGTTCTTTGTGAAGAGGATGGGGATGGGGGGGTTGTGTTCCTTCTTGCTGAGGTCCACTCCCAGATAGCAAAAATGTTTTGGGCCAGTTGTGGCCCAGAGTCAGCATTTTCTTTCAGCCCACATACCGCATGGAATTACGGCACTTGTGTGGTCTGCTCCCGTTTGCCGGATCTTAGCCACTAAAAAGCCGCAACTTGGCCAGAAGTCAGCCACAGGGTACCCGCTGAAACCGCAACAATGCCAGAAGTCAGCCGCAGGTTACCCGCTGAAACCGCGACTGGCCCATCCAAGGGCCACCATTTGTTTTTGGTTTGGCTCTGTCCCCTACTGGGCTCATATGATGGCACGTCATGCTCATGTTTGCCATAAATAAACCAGAATCCTAAGATTTTCAAAGACTAATTTTCTGTCAATTTCTGTAACAAAAATATTGTAATATTTTTTAAAACATATCAATAAAGTTGATTATGGATAACATAATTTTCAGATAAACCATTATTTTTTATAGAAAATAAATCAAATGATTTATTCTAAATGTAAATAGCCACTTATCTTAAGTACAATTTTCATGGTTTAAGAATTTGATTAAAAAAAAAAATCAAAACTTTATTTAGAAATTCTTTATTAAAAACACAAAATGAAATAAAATGGGATATCTTTATAGCAACCGGCTTCCCTCAGCACCCGGCGTACTCTCCATCTTGATCCAGGTCTCAACTGGGCCCACAGAAACGATGAGTGTCTTCCAGACCTGCAAAAAACACAAAATGAATCACCATGGCTTCCAATCTATGCCTTAATGCAAGAGTAATCACAGCTGAGTTAAGCTAAAATAAGTCACCCTTGTTATTATAAAGGGTAATACATAGAGAGAAAAATAAATAAAAAAATGTTCATTAGATACTAACTTTAAGGTTAGACGAATGCAGTGCATATAAATATTGTAACTGACTTACAGGAATGTTGGACAGGCTGCCGTCTTTCTTCTCTTCTTCGTTTGCCTCCATCTCTGTCTCCAGCCAAATGGAGGCATCTTCTGATAAAAGTCTTAATTTCTCGATCAGTGTCTGCCTCAGTCAGCATGTTGTTTCTGACGGTTCCTAAAAAAAAAAAAAAAAAAAGAAATTGTAAGACTTACTTTTACCAAAATATTTGTCTATATAAAGTTTCAAGTTCAGCTATAAAAGAGTATTAGTTCCTCATCTGCATTCATTCACAATGTATCAGTTACACCAAGACAAAGGACTTAAACTCTGTCAGTGCAATAACACTTACGAGAAATGACATCTTTCAGCTCCAGTCTTTCTGTTGACTCCTCTCCAGTTCAGCTGCTTGGTAAGAGCAATGGTGAAACATTGCTTCATGATTCTCCAAACGCTGTCCTTTATGTCCACTCCTCGGATGACGCTCAAAGCAGCGATCTAAAAATATTTTAAAAGGCCATTAATGCATATAATATTTAGCTTAACACTCATTTTAGCTTCCAAAAATGTACCCTCATCATTTTCCAGTTTGTATAGAAAGTGTTGACTGTCCAGTAAATATGCAGAAATAACATATTCACATTTGTAATTTGTGTCCAAGTAAACCACTAAAGGAAAATATATACAAATGTAATTTGAAACATAAATGTATTTAACATACAAAATATGGTGTTTTTTTGATGTAATACAACAAAACAATCTCATTTTAATGTTATACAACAAAAGTTGCTTGATATAAATAAACAGTAGATTCCCAAATTGTTCCCTGATCATCTAATTTGATCATTTCTAGTTTTCAGTCTGCAGGCAATGGGCGCACAAAAGGCATGTACAGTTCCAGTGAACAGCACAAATGGGCTCCCAGCACAGTGTGCAGGATCTGAGGGGTGGGTTGAAATAAAATGACAAATTTGTAGGAAACTACTCCATTTATCTTTTCTCCTTACTTAATCTTGTTTTGTTTAAGTGTTCACTCCAACGTGATGAGTGCAGCATGCCCATAGAAAAAATGTGTTGGAACACTTCCCCCTATGGGCTCAGCGGGTTGTCTATGTTCAAAATATTTCATGCACACAAATGGGCCAAACATGTATATTTTTTACCTGCAGACAGCCCACATCCACCTGTGAGGGCAGTTGTGAATAATGCTACACACATAAAATAAAATGAATAAGGTTAAGATGAAAAAAATCTTTTTTTTTTTCAAATTAGCAATTGCGTAAGATTGGATGAAGATTATCACCATTTTTGTTTCTTAGGTCTGTTTCTTACCTTAGACGCTTTTCCAAAGTCAGCAGGGAAGAAACATTCTTCAGAGGCAGAAGATCTTTCTCCAGATTTTTCTTGCCAGCAACAGTTTCTTCTCCTTTTTTGTAATGACATCTGAATAACTTTAACTTGATCCGTTAGCATGTCCAATTTTGTCAGGATTTGATGTAAAAGAGCTGATAAAGGGAGAAAAAGTACACATTACCAACACATTATGAACAAAATCACTTGCGGATGACAATTGATTACACTCAAGTTGCCGAGGCTCAGGGCTTAACATGCTCCCTCGTGCACTGGGACTGCTCACATTTAGGGTTGTTCAGGACTGTTGAGATACAGGTGTTGACGTGTACCCTGGTGAAGTGGACCTTGTGTGGTTCTGGGGTTTGTCAAAGATTGTTAACTGCAGCTTGGACTTCAAAGCCTGCTCCATTTACCTTTGGTGGTGGAGGTAGATTATTAAAGATGGAGTTTGTCTTCGTCGTTTTGTGAAAAGCATCATCGCCGCTGTTTCTCTCAAGTTGAATGCTGGACCTTAGGGATAGACGGTAATGAAAGAGGAAAAAAACAAAACAGTTATGCAGGAGGCAAAAGACAGAATACTTTTCTTAATTTAATAATAGAGAAAATTCAGCTTATTATCTATCTCTGAGGTACAACAGCAACAGTGGTGTAGCTCAACACTCACAGCCTCTCCTGCTTCTTTTTTGGGATGTCTCGTCTTCTTCAGCTGTTTGAAGCTCAGTGTGCTTTTCCGCTCAGGAAGTTTCAAGCGAGCCGTCTGAAAGTTTCTGCAAAAATAAGAGTTTTCAACAACAACTATTTAAATCATCAAAAATAATTGTAGTAAATCTGTTACACTTACCAGCTGAGTATAAACTCTGGACACTAAATGCATCCCATAAAGGTCCAGGCCATTCCTTGTTTTTAATGGCGTTTTTTTAATTCAGTGGGTCGACAAAGATCTGGTCATTGACAGATGTTATAGGTCACCCAGAGAGCTGGAACAACCTCTACCTCTCGTGATTCAATGAATTCAACTATGAAATACATTTCCTAAAAAACAGAGACAAAGTTTTGATGAGAAAACATAACATTTACCAAACAAAAAAAAGGAGTGACTTAAGAAAAAATTAATGTTGTTAATCATACGTTCTTAGTTTACATTTATCTGCTTTAAAAGCAGCTAGAAGCACAGTAATAAAGTAAAAATACAGTTCTATAGGTATTTACACCCTCAAAAGATGAAAAATATTACTGCAGTCTAAATGTCAAGCTCCACTGCACAAAAAGAACAATTTGACTAAAACACAAACTAAAAAGGATTACAATTTCCAATTGTCCCCTAAATATCAACTATGCACAAAGTTTACTTAAACTTATAGTATTCAGCATGTGCTAGTAAAAAAAGATCATTTTAGCTTAAACATTTCAAAAGAAATGAAAATCCTTAACTGACAATTCTTTGAATTTATTCAAAACTTTAGACTGCTTTTATCTGAAGTTAAACAGTTGAATTTCTTGACGCTGATTCGCTACAGTGCTGAACTGTGGCCAATCAGGGACTCGGATTTGGTGGTGACGTATTTTGAGCGTCTTTTTCAAACCAGAGTAACCGATGCAAACATGATCACAAAGGAGAAATTAATAATTGCTTTTTCCTGCCTGACTAGAATTATACCAAGAACAGCTTTAATAGAAAAACTGTTTAGTACGTTTTCACTTTTCGCTCCATGCACATCGTGCGTGGCAAGACGAGCGTTGTCAAACAGTAAAACAGAACAAAACCACATTCAATAATGTGAACGACAAGGCCCACAAAACGTGTGTAAAACCGTTTCAAGAAAGCATCTGCATTATCACTCGAAAGCACATACACTATACATCATAAATGTAAAGACTTTACTCACCGTAACTTTCGTTTTACTCCGCTCTCCGGCGCAGCTTCGTCAATCTGCTCTGACCGCATGCTAACTCCTTCAGCCTTCGAGCAACAGGATGTGGCGTTCGATGACAATCGGAAATTCGACCGCTACAAATCGAAGTCCGCTATAAGTCTATGTAAAACGGTGCCGCTTATGCAACCTGTATTGACTAGTTTTTTACTATAGTTATAAATGTTTTAAATATGTCATCGAAAAACGAAACTAAAAACGAATCTGTTTAATAAAATGCGTTTTGGTATAAGTAAAAAAAAAACGAGTTCCCATCAACGCAACATGAATAAAACATTTTTTTAAGTTACTTTTAACAAAACAATCTCTCAATCGTGGATAATTTTGAACAAAATGATGATTTAACTCACATCTATGGCTGAATAATTTCATTTCATTCCAGATATGATGAGGAAATGGGCAAACCATTCTGTAAACCTTTTATTAAACTATTTGTTTGTTTGTTTATTTATTTAGCAATGGTATACTTGTCATTTATAGTGTATACTTCTAATTTTTTACCTAAATTACACTTTTACAGACTAAAAACAAAAATGAAGAAGTCATCTGGAATAAAAAAACTTGACAATTTAGTTTATAAGAAATTATTAATTTAGTATTAAACACTCACTTTATTTCTACATTTATTTAAATAGGAAAATATCCACAATTCTTAAAAAAAATACTGTCATCTCTACAGTTTTAAGTATGTTCAGCTCCGGGTGGCTTTGGCTGCACCAAAGGACAAGATGCTTCGTTTCCCGCTCTAACAAGTGGAGGAAAGCACAGTGATGTTTTGATGGAGGAGCTCTGGGATGATGGTATTAAATGCATAGCTGAAGGCCACAAACAGGATCATGCATAGTTCCCTGCAGAGTCAAGGTGGTGTCAGATGTAGTGGAGAGCTGTGTTGACTGCATCGTCTGCGTCATTTAATCATGTGAGAGAGGACTTCTTAGGAACTGGATGATGGTGGATCTGTTGAAGAGATGGGTGAAACTTTGAGGCAGCTGGTAAGTGCAAACTTCCAGACAGGATGGAGACACTCCATCAGGTCCTGGAGCCTCCTGATCTTCTGCTTCTGAAACTGTTGATGCACATCAGATCCTCAGTCCAGGTTAGGTGTCCAATCTGAAGGAAGTTGAGACAAGTCGATCCTTTAAATTAAGAGTGATGGGGGAGGGAATGCTATGTTCCTTTAGAACCTGAATAGAAGTCTTAGAGGTCCTTATGGTGGCAGCTCTCTGCAGGGTGGGGGTGGGGAATCTCTTTTCATGAGGGTCGACCTGCAGAACTTTAGAAACTGCAGTTGTTGGCAGAAAACTGCTCTGTTATCTTTGCAGTGTTGGTCATTTTAGCTGCCTTAATCTTCTTTTTCATCTTGTTCCTGACCTATTTCTAAAGGTCACGACCCCCACTCCTTTAGGCTTCTTCCTTGTCCTTGTGTGTTTGCCTCAGCAGCTGTAAACCATTGTTTGATGTTGTTGAATTTGCAGAAGGTTTTGGTCTGCAGACATGTCCTCACAAAAACTGATCTAGGTGTTCCAAAGTTTGCATTTTGCATCTTGGACTCATCCGTCCATCTCTTAACAGTCTTCACTTTGGGTTTAGCTGATTTCAGCTTTCTTCTGTCGGTTGGGATGACATGAGGCAGTGGTTTGAAAGTCTCAAAGCAGCGCAGGGAACCGAGTGATGCATCGTGTAGTAGTGGAGTGTTCAAGGTGGGACAGGTCACCTGCTGTTTGTAATAAACTTAATTACATTTGAAAAATATATGACAAAACAAAACAGCACTGAGCCCTAAAGAGCCTGGATAACCCTTGATGGGGCTTTAAGCTCGTGGATCCTGTAAAACCTGGTGATGGGTCGCTCTCTTTAGAATTGATACATACGTCACCGTTGAAGTGTGGGATCTCTGTAAAATTCAAAATGTATCTATACATTTAAAAAATGTGAAATAGCTTTTGTATGTACTCAAAATTTGGAAGGTTAGACTATATTTCTTTGCAGAAGTCATGATACATCCCATAAATGTACTGCACATTTTAAGAGACTGGGTTGAAATTTTACACTGTTAGTAGCAAAGTCGACAAAGTTATGAAGCTCCAATTAATGTCATGCAGATTGCATAAACATTGTCTAAGTTTCAGGGAGGTGTCATGATTCAACCTGCTACCCCCTCCTTCAACCACCAGAGGGAACTCTCACCAGAGTTTTGACCAACTCTACCTTCACTCAGGACTCTGATCTTCCTCAGCTGTTTTCCATCTGCTCATCACCACCACAGTACTTAGTCTGGCTTCTCACCACAGCTCACTGTGAAGCCTTGTTTGCCTGTCATCCATTTCTGAGCATTTATTCCCTTGTTAGATACTCTGTGTACCGACTCCAGCCTGCCTCCTCGTCTCCCTGCCTCATCCCTGCTGTTTGACCTTAGCCTGTTTTGACCACGCCTTGCTTTGTCCTGCCTAGTTTGTTGTTTGCCTTAATTAAACCGCGTTTGCATATGGATCCGCATGTCTCTGCCTCTTCGTCACAGAAGGACTGATCAAACAACCCATGTGTGATCATTATTGTTAAGGAACAATCCTCTAAACTTCTTAATGTATAAACTAGGAGTTGTTACTATGTAGAGTCTTAAGTCCTTGTCACCAACAGATTACATTAAACACAAGCATACAAGAATGCTGAAGTTCTAAATAATTAAGTTTCCGAAAAATGAGTTTGTCAATTTTTACAGCACTGTCAACTTTACCAATTTAAAATCTAAAAAACATCTGCTCATTTATCAATTTATTAGCAATACCAGAGCTCATATTCATTTATATCATTATTTTATTAATACATAATTTGTTTAAGCCTCCCATCTCTTTGACCTGTGGTCTGATAAGAAGTTAAAAGTAACTGTTCACAATAAATTAGTAATATTATTTACATACATTTGGTACAATGTACAAATCAAAACAATTACATAGTCAGCCCATTGACCACAAAATTGCTTCCAACCCAATCTCTAGTGAAACTTGACGGTAATTCTCCAAATGTCCAAAAGCTTTTTGAATGGCGTAGACCAGGGGTGTCAAACTCAGTCGCACAGGGGGCCAAAATCCAAAACACGCCTTAGTTTTCGGGCCAAACGGGATAAACATTTATTGAACACACTGGAACTACATTATTAAAACTTTAAAACTGTAACTTTTTAATAGAATTATGAATTAAATATTAATGGCATCACCTGCGAAAATGTTGGTGTGAATCCTGTAAGCTGAATTTGACTGCTGAAGATGAGTGCTGATTGATGAATTTTAATAAAGAATAAAAAAATTGTCTGAATAGATTCTCTTTTGACCCCTTCAGCTTTCAAGAATCATTAAAACTTGGAGTCTGTTGCTCTTGTTGATCAACAATGTTTCTTTGTATCGATTGGATTTTGTTTGTCATTCATTTTATATATATATATTTTTTTTACATAATAACAATAATAATAATAATAATAACAACAATAATAATAAATTAATACTGCTACTTCTTCTACTACCACTAATAATAATAATAATATTATTATATTAAAAATAATAATATATTAAAAATAATAATAAGTATAATAATAATGGCGCAGTGGTTAGCGCTCTTGCCTCACAGCAAGAAGGCCCCGGTTCAAATCCCGGCTGGGGGATCAGAAACATCAACTGGGACCTTTCTGTGTGGAGTTTGCATGTTCTCCCCGTGCATGCGTGGGTTCTCACCGGGGACTCCGGCTTCCTCCCACCGTCCAAAAACATGCTTCATAGGTTAATTGGTTACTCTAAATTGCCCCTAGGTATGAATGTGTGAGTGACTGTGTGCACGAATGTGGCCCTGCGACAGACTGGCGAACTGTCCAGGGTAAACCCTGCCTTCGCCCATTAGCCGCCGGGATAGGCTCCGGCATCCCCGTGACCCCGAAAGGGATAAAGCGGTATGGAAAATGAATGAATGAATGAATAATAATAAAAAAAGAACAGTAAAAAATAACACAATTGTGTTTTTCTTTCTTCATTTAGTCTGAAAGCATCACTCGTTATTGTCACTTAAAATAACGGACATTTGTGTTTGTTTATGAGGCAGAAATTAAAGAAACATTATTTTATGCTTGATAATCTTTGTTTCGGGATCACGTTTGACTGTCTCCTGGACCGGAAGTAGTCAGACAGTGATCACGTTCTAGCTTTAAAGAAGTCATTCGGGGCCCGATTTAAAAAGGTTCCGGGCGGTTTCTCCGAACCTACCCTAACCCTAACCTTGACCCGGCACTGATGCGGGTCGGGTTCCAAATCCTGCTGATCGCCCAGTTCCGTGATTGTTCCGTGCAGCCCAGACGATTTTTGAGCCCGAAAAGTCAAGCAAAACAGACAAACTACGAACTGTGTGTCCAAAATAAATGCGTGTCGTGATAGTAACGGGCACATTTCTCGCTAGAAATATTATCAAAATAAAGATTAGTCCACAAAATATTTTATTCTGGGGATTTTCCACCAGAAAAAGAGTGGATCTACGGTGTCGGACAGAAACTCAAAAGTCACGTGATCAGTCACCTGATCTGGAGAAACCTAAACATCCGACCACGTGATCAAAACGAAACCTAAAAGCCGCTCCTGTTGTTTTGAATGGGCTGCAACTGCGTATCATATGCACGCAAAAACCGTGTTTGGCGTATACTATGTACGGTATTCCCAGGGTGCAAAGCCGTGGAATATGTACGCATTTCACTGAGACTGGGTTGTAAAAAAGAGAACCTAGAAAAGCTCTACAGCTGTTTGAAAAAACTGATAACTGTTTGATATTTTCTTCATCAGTTGAATTGGTTGTGTGATGATGATTGATCTGAAACTGATCTGTTTCAATAATGATTTTGTAAATCTGATCAAACTCTGTTTACTTGCTGAAACTCCAGCTGTCATCACTGCTCCTGAACACACTTTTCTGTCTGATTTCAGGTTGAGGAGCTGCAGTTTGTCAGAGATCAGCTGTGAAGTTCTGGGGTCATTTCTGAAGAACAATCCGTCCAGACTGACACAACTGGACCTCAGCGGGAACAACTTCCAGGATTCCGGATTTCTTCATGTGTGTGGTTTTCTGGAGAGTCCAGACTGCAGACTGCAGATTCTGAGGTCAGTAAATGAGCTGAACTCCCTGAAGGATGAGAAGAAGGTTTCAGGTGAAGAACTTTCTGATGTTTCACTGGAAAATTTTCTGAACATTTTCTGGATAACAGCTTGGAGTCAGTTCAGCCGTCTGACGAATTTCTCTCCAACCTTTTCTTGATCCCATGACTTTTTCCAACAAGGTGAAAGAAAAGAGGAAAAATCAAGCTTTATTTATATAGCACATTTATATAGCACAAAATTCATTTTGATCAAAGTGCTTAACATAAAAACAATCAGAATTTTAAAAGAAACAAAGAACAGGAAACATTGTGGGACCTAAACGATGTCCACAACCCCCCTACCCCCCACCTCTCCACACACACGGACAAACATACACACACGTCCCCAAAGGTTGGGAAAAAATAAATAAATATATGGAAAATATAAATACAAATCTAAATAGAAATCTGGCTTTGTACTGAAGTGAGGAATCAATATTTTAGGGATCTGTCCACACAAGTGACCCCCAATCAAGTTCACAGAGTACACTACTATGAGAAAAGGAGACAGGAGGGGATGTTTCCACCATACTGGTGTGTCTCCTGCTTTTCTGTCTCTTCTTTACTTCCTGTTTCTGCTTGACAGCAGATCTACTTCCAGAATATCTGGAAATGGCTGAAGGAAAACAAAGATTTCTAAACTCAAGCAGATCACTTTGATTGATTCATATACCATATTTTCTCGACCATAAGGCGCACCTAAAAGTCTAACATTTTCTCCAAAATGTGCGGCACGCCTTATAGAGCGACGCATCTACTGTATTGTTTATTCTGTTTTTTTTGGAAGGCGTGTTGCATAAGAACATTGAATGGTGAAGCATGGGACGCAGCGAGGGAGCGGGTGTCTGTTCTTGTTCCCTCGCTTCTACCCACAAGCAGTAAATGTGGAAATAAAAAATATCCCATTGTTCAAATTAGTTCTATTTAATTTTACATTTCATTTCATATAATTTATTATTGAGGCAACCTGTGAACTTTAAGCCAGTTAATTTTATATGATCATTGTTTTTTAAAGCGCTTTTGTCCATATTTGTTTCCTTCTCCGTTTATTAAAATTTCCTGCACTTTTCTTTTAGTGCGGTGTTTGGACCGGTTCCTGCTTTTACCGGTGTCACAAATCATATAATGGTACATTAGAAGCAGGGTTCTTTCTGCATATGGATTGGTACTTTAGAAAAACACAGCTCGGATCTTGAGCCTTTCACTTCCCCACTACAGGGGGAAAAGTGCACTCCATGTTCGCGCGTGTAGCCCACCCGCCGAAGCAGCAGCAGACCCTCTTGTCCGAGGCAGCCCGCGGCGGACCCGGACCTGTGGTCTGCTGTCCATCTGAGCGCGTGCACCAGCAGTGAGCACAGATTAGTTGGTTTTGGCAGTTCCAACCACCGTAATATAACAGAAATAGGAAAATATTAATTTGTTAAATTTTCTTTCACCATGAGGCACTGAGTTTGCGACTCCTCTGCCGTGCGCAGCGGCCCGTCCCGCTTGTTCCTACAACCACTATTGCTCTCTCCCCAAATCATGTGTCTGGCCAGGAGCGAGGTGGGGGGGGGCTTCAGCTGTTTCTGTGACTGAGATGAAGGCTGTCCCGCATTAACCCGAGACGAGGAACATAAGGGACTTTTTTTTTTTTTTAATTTATAATAAACTAAATCAAACATCACAGATCAGGAGAGTTAAGCAGGTTGCCCGCGCTGCCCGCTCCCTGCAGCACCTGTCTCTCTCCGGGCGTGTGAAGTGAGCAAACACCGCTGAAGGGAGGCTGTCTGCAGACAGAGCCGCCGCACCAACAGGGCAAAGAAAGTCGTACTTGATTCATATTGTACTTCTTTAATTCCGATCGGGTCACTGAAAACAGCCCATGCTGAAGGTTGAGTTCCTGATTGGCTGATGTGATGCAGCACCTGTGGAACTCTGTGATCTGCTGTGAAATGAAGTCAGACTTTCAAGCGCTACGCAGCACGTGCTGTCGTGCTCGCCTAAACAGCATTTTTATATGAGCCCGCCCACTATGGCAGGAAAAGTAAAGGGATTGGCTAAAACTTCACATACTTAAGAAAGTAGAAATGATTGACATGTCTAAAGACCAATAGACCTTTAATGAACTGCTGCTCCATTTGCAGCAGCTTCTTTCGGTTTTGGGACAGCCGCGTAAATCAGAACTGTTTCTGCTTGGAATAAAACTTCGGTGACCAACCCTAGTTTTACCAATGCCCTCGCCTTATAGTCAAGTGCGCCTTTCTGTTAAATACAGAAAAAAAAACAATAACTCAAACTGCGCCCTATCACCCAGTGCGCCATATGGTCGTGAAAATACGGTATTTAAAAATCTTCATGGTGGTTCTAAAAGGTGCAAATTTGAGAATGATTTTTTCCAAATAACACCGAAATAAACACAGGTAGCTTACCGTGTTTTGTCTAAACATAAAAATCAGATTAATTTGTCACTTTATAAAGTGTTAACCAATCAAATTTGCAAACCTCCCCCTTTGTCCCAACATGAAACGACTGTCAACTAGCTGTCAATCAAACATTGTGCTCCACTGTCCTTCATTGGAGTAGACTGTCAGAGAGCTAGGCTGGCAGTAATGACAGGCGGAGCTCAGTCACACCAGTAAACTTGTATTATTCAGACCTTCCAGGTTTTCGCGGCAGATTTTTATGATTGTTTCGGCTCGAAGTGCCTGATATTGCTGCAGCTTTTGTAAAAAGTTGCAATGTTTTTGATATATATATATTTTAAAAGCGCCTAAAAATTTTAATTACTAAATAAAAAAAATCAAATTCTCATATTCCAACTCTTTTTATTGTGACACATGCACAAAGTAAATACAGCATCATCAGCATATAAGATGTTGTTGAGCTGTCAATTAACTTGAGTAGAACTATCAAACACAAAATTAACTTTGATCTTTTGGTTACTTTTGGTTACTTGCTCACAATAACCCAAATATATTTTTATTGATTTAAACATATTTTAGACAAAAATATTTCCAGATTTCCAAATTTCCAGTGGAAAATTATGAACTTAAAAAACATAATCAACAGATGAATCCTCAGATGTTCTCAGAATCTTCCTCTTTATCACTGCTGCATTGATGGTAGAGGAAGACAAAGGCTTTGAGGAGTTGATCTGGTTTTAATGATCTGCTCTGTTTTAAAGAAGCTTCTCTCAGGTGTCTGTAGGTTTGTTGTGGAGTAGGTTCTAGATGGAATTCTTTTCCTGCAGACTCTAAATTCTTCCTTTGTATTACCAGTTAAAGTGAAATGGTTCCAGATTTCCAGAGTCTCTCTCTGTCTTTCTCTTCATCCTTGGTTCCTGTTGTGCAGCAGCTGTTCCCCGCACAATATGACAGACCGATCTGTACCTGCGCCCCACCCCGCCGTGTGCGCGCCCGGGGACAGCACTCCACCCCCCCTGCGTACATGCTCGTGCTTAGCGCACCTTTACCCCCCCGTGTTCACAAAGTGCACACTCACCTGCGGGGTGGCCATTCACGCACATTTTGAAGAGATAAAGTCTGAGAGCTATAGAGCGATAATAGAGAGTACGGCTCCCGGGCAAGAGTCGGGAGGGGAATGGTCACATGATCATCAATGACTGTTGTCACGGTAGATTCTCAAAGTTACAGTAAAGTTGCAATGAAAATAAAAAGCTGCAAGGTGCTCAACAAATCATGGGGTTTGATTGGATTTGCATTATTAGCTGAAATCGCAACATCAGGAAATCCTGGGGGGACGGATGATTTCAACAATACGAAGGCAGAGAAAGACTTTAAGCTCCGGGTGATGGGACGAGATATGAGCGCGAGCATTTGAAGTGTTCGCGAAATATTGAGTTTTGCACACTGCGCATGTCATGTCAAGCTCCTTACCCCAGAATTTGTAGAATCCGAAGTGTCCCCAAACATTTGCCTTCACTGACGACGGGACAGGAGGAATCTCTTTTTCTTCTCTCATGTTGTCTCATATGGAAAGATCATGGGATCTGGTTTCATGACAGATGTAACAGAAAAAATGAACAACCTGAACCAACAATTACAAGGTAGAGACAAATATGTGACATGATCAGAGCTGTGAGGACCTTCAAAGTAAAGCTCAGTTTATACATCCAGTAAATCAGAAACTAAAGATTTCATCTCTTCCTGTCAGTATCAAATATGCTGAAAGTTTATTCAGGGACAGAAAAAGTTCTTCATGTTCACAGATATTGTGATGTGCTGTCCAAGCTGGTAGAAGAGTTTTCCAACAGATTCTGTGACTTTGAGAAACTGGAGCCCTGTGTGACATTTATTGTGAAGCTTTTCTGGACATCAGTGAGTTGTCAGGACAGATGCTGACCTGTTCTCTGTTGATCCTGTGGAGATGGAAGTCCTAAATCTCCACAATGATGTTTAGATCAAATCTCTGCAGAATTCTCAGCAATTCTGGAGTTTAGTGCAGCCAGAAAATGATCCAAATCTCCAGCAGGCTGCTCTGAAAATGGCAGCATTATTTGGGTGGACATTTCTTTGTGAATCTGCCTTTTCTGACATGAATGTCATGAAGTTCAGAACCAGACTGACAGATGAACATTTAAATGACTCCATCAGAGTAAACCTCAGTGGATCCACTCCAGCTTACAGCTCTGGTTGAATCTATGCAGGACCAGACTTCTCACTGACACAATCTGATGGGAAAGATTTCAACACAAAACATCTTTAGTTTTATCTTCACTGTTTTCATTTGTTCAATGTGAACATTTAAAATGTAAATGAAAACAACTAAACATAAGTATCTCTCCAGCTGTTTCATGATTGAAAGTATCTCAGTGAGCATAAAAGGTTGGAGACTCCAGCTTTAGATGAAGATGAAGATTGTGCACAAAAACCACTCGCCACAAGGACAGCTTCTACCCACGAGCCATCACTCCGATGAACTCTTGACCAGTCTTAGAGTACGGAACACAACTTGGGATCTTTTTTTTTTTTTTTTTTTACCGGACACTGTTGTATATATCTTTATTCCCCCTTGTTCTTTTCAGGTGTGTGTGTATATATATATATGTATATATATATTTTTTCCATTTTTTATCTTTTTATATTATTTTTATCTTTTTGCATATGAGCACAGGTCACTGGAACCAAATTGCTTGTATATATCCAATACTTGGCCAATAAAGCTGATTCTGATTCTAAAGTCCACATGCAGACTAAATCAGTGTTGTAATGGAGTTCTAAGGAGAAAAGAACTTTGTAATGATCCATTAATCTACTTTTTATCAATCAGAAACAACTTCTAAAATTCTATAGTTTTTCTCAAGTTTGACTCTTTTCTTGAAAGCTGATCTCTTTTTCTCTACACTGTGAACACAAAACCCAATTTTCAAGCTTCATTAAGAAAACCTCAAACTCTTCTTCCAGGACCAAACTTTCACCTGAAAACAGTTTAATCTGTGATCAAAACTGAACTTTGTTGTGAAATGGTTCATATACCTTCCACCACCATGAGGAGAATTCCTCAATAGTGTTTAGTAAAGGGGAGTACAGTGGAAGACAAAGATTAATAAACCTTGGTTGATATTGAAGCACTCTCTAACCTGGAGGGCTCTGTGAAAACTCTCATTGTCCCAAACAACAACATAGATGGATGCTCCTCCTGCTGCCCTAACAGAACATCTCACATGTGATTGAGGAAAATGAGGAGCTGCTGAGTGTTGTAGGGCCCCAGGTTGGTATGATGGTGGACAACCCCATGATTGCTGATGGCAGCACATAATGCGACATTGTCACCATGCTGCCCAGGAACACCAACAATGACCTGATAGCCAATCACATTCCGGCCTCTCCTTCTCCTTTTTGCTGAGATGAAACCAGCTTCATCCATGTAGATGTATTGATGGGATCTTTCCATTGCATCCAGTTGAAAAACCCTCTGTAGAAATAGATATTGTTTTTATACGGGAAAAGTGTTTCTGTTCTCTCACATCATTAGTGGGATCAATTTTGACTTGTTGTGTTCAGGTGGTGACAACTGTGCTTTCTTTGTGTTTGACTTTGTGTTTGACAGGGTTTAGTGTTTTAACAACTGAGTAAAACTGGACTGAACCAAGACCTAACACAGTGCAGAACATTTCATCATCAAATACAGACATCAAGATTTTGTTTTGTCTCTGTTTAAAAAAAAATATTTTTCAGAAAAACAGCAACAAAATAAAAGTAAATTTCCTACAAAATAAAAATATTTAAGGAATATTCTTTAATGTTCAGGAAAATACATAAATAAAAGTTAATGATCCCAAAGTATCACTGCTCTCTTATATGAACATGTGAAAATAAAGTAATATATCAAATCAATTGATTTATTTCTAATGGTTCTTATCTGCATTTTTTTTATGGGTTCATTCAAAACAAAACCATGAAATAGAAATATCTATGGTACACAAAGACAGATATTTCTTTCAAAGGAAAAATCACATGTCCTGTAGTAACAAATGTGAAAATGTAACAGACTTTATTAATGTAATACTCTATAAATCTCACTTGTCTGAGTCTGATATTTGATGGTTTCTCATCTTTTGTTTAAGTTCATCAATGTTTGGGGTCAGGCTCTGAGCTGAGGAAATCCTCAGGATTGAGTAAAAGTGTTCATCAATCAGACGGCTCCTATGTGATGTTTAGTTTAGCTTCATCAGATAGAACAGGGGCCCGTTTCAAGAAGCAGGTTCAACAAATTTAGAGTTGAAACCTGAACTTCGAGTCACTGGACTCAAAATTCCCGAACTTAGAGTTTTGGGTTTCAGAACAGCTGAAAATGTTTGGTTCAAACAACTTGAAGTTGTTAGAACCAGAATCAGGTGCGAGCGTCGCGACCATTAAAAGCCCTGATCAATGGAGCAAATACAGCACGATTCACCATGGCAACGGGAACACACTTCCGAGTTTTGTGGCCACTTCCGGCGACGGAAATTGATAAATTCCTACAAGCATATGAAACTATAAGAACATTATCAGCAAGAAAAGAAACCCAGCTGCAGCGATAAAACAGAGAGAAAACATCTGCAGAGTTACTGCATACGTCTACATTTGAATCATTTCAAATAACGAATAAATAATATCAGGAAGGTTATTTTGTCACTTGTAAAGTAAGGAATGGTTCTTGATCTGTTAATAATTTAACCAGTCATCTCCGTATCGCATGAATGACCGTTTTCCTTACCCCCCACCCCCACCACCACATACACACACGGATATCACTGCACGCTAAAATGAAACACTGTAGCTGCCTGAGATATATTAAAAATAAGCATTTATTTAAATGTAATTCTCAAGACTTAAAAAACTTTAGCTGAGAAGTAGTTTTTTATTATATAATAAAGATTTGTGCCGGGCACGGGATTTGAACCTGGGACGTCAGAAGCGGAGGCAGCGTTGCTGACAACTGAGCTAATACTTATTCTGTGATGTTTGTTGTATACGAGTTCAAATCCCCTACCGGTTGTTGAGATTCAATTATTTCGATTTTTAAGAGCTTCAAATGATGAAAATAAAAATCACTATTAATAGCAAATCCCTGGAATAACTCACTATTTATAATGTCGCTCACATAGAAATGAATCGGGGAAACTGCATCAATCTCGATGTGTCCTCAAATCCTCTCCAGGTATAAAATAAATTTCCTCTGGATTAATCCCAGCCTCCCTCTCTACATGATCCTCTATGAATGGACATGTCATTTTGGTTTCTGTGTGGTGGAAACGTGACGTCTCCAATGTGAATGTTCTCTAAATATTAATGAAGAACTCAGATTTGAACATCTTTCACTTTAAAAAGGGGCGGAGACGGCAGAGAACTCTAAGTTTCCTGAAGAAAACCTGCTCCAGACCAGGTTTCGTTCACAGACTCAGTTGCCACAGTGATTGATTCTGAGTTCAGCTTAACCCGCTTCTTGAAACGGGCTTGGTTTCGCCCACTTTCACGGGTTTGAGTTATCTCTCTTTCTGAAACCGAAAACTCTGAGTTCTGCTGAATTTGGAGTTCGCGAACTCAGAGTTCCAACAAAACCTGCTTCTTGAAACGGGCCCCAGTTGTTCACATAGATTGTGTATGTGCTCACAAATGTAGAGAGAGTCTGAACAACTTGGATGTGCAGTTGGAGCATTGTGTCAGGATGAAATGTGCAAACTCAGCAACAAGCACTAATATTGTTCTTTCAGTGTGCCATTACACATTACTCTTTCTGCTGAGTCAGCAAAGTTTTAATCTTCACTGAGTCTTTATGGAAGAGCTCAGTTCAGGTTTAGAAAAGAACTTTTTACTGACAAACTGATAAAAAAGAGAATCTAGAAAATCTCTACAGCTGTGTGAAAAAACTGATGATTGTTTGATATTTTCTTCATCAGTTGAATTGATTGTGTGATGATGATTGATCTGAAACTGATATGTTTCAATAATGATCTTGTAAATCTGATCAAACTCTGTTTACTTGCTGGAACTCCAGCTGTCATCACTGCTCCTGAACACACTTTTCTGTCTGATTTCAGGTTGATAGACTGCAGTTTGTCAGAGATCAGCTGTGAAGTTCTGGGGTCAGTTCTGAAGAACAACCTGTCCAGACTGACAGAACTGGACCTCAGTGGGAACAACATCCAGGATTCTGGATTTCTTCATGTGTGTGGTTTTCTGGAGTGTCCAGACTGCAGACTGCAGACTCTGAGGTCAGTAAATGAGCTGAACTCCCTGAAGGATGAGAAGAAGGAACTTTCTGATGTTTCACTGTTGGGATCCCTCTCTGTTAGGCTGTGGGTGGAGTGCTTTGGTTGCCTCACCGATTACACAGCTGCCTCCAATCACCTGCTTAAGCCTCCAGTATAAAAACCCAGCTTCTGATTCCACTCTCTGCCTGATTGTCTGTGCTCTTAGCCCAGCTCCAAGCCTGCCTGCCTGCCTGCCTGCCTGCCTGCCTGCCTGCCTGCCTGCCTGCCTGCCTGCCTGCCTGCCTGCCTGCCTGCCTGCCTGCCTGCCTGCCTGCCTGCCTGCCTGCCTGCCTGCCTGCCTGCCTGCCTGCCTGCCTGCCTGCCTGCCTGCCTGCCTGCCTGCCTGCCTGCCTGCCTGCCTGCCTGCCTGCCCGCCCGCCCCAAGCCTGCCAGCCTGCCTGCACCAAGCCAGCCTGCTTCACACACAGGAAGATGAAGTGGATCATCTGGTTTGCTGCTGCAAAGATCAGAATGATGGAGTTCATGACAGACGGCTGCTTCTCTCTCAGCTGCTGACATGAACATTCTGCTGCTGCAGCAAACTCAACATTTGCTAAAGTCAACTTATCAAAATTGATTCTCTTTGAGACTCTGAGGAGATCACACAATCAAACAGCAGTTTCATGTTATTGTTTTTTCTTGTAAACAAATCTGTTATCCTCTTAAACAAACAAACAAAATGGATTCTTTAAAACCACCCTTTGGACCTTGGCGCTCTTCTCCACCTGTTTTAGTTTGTGGTGTACTTTGTAGTTTCTTTGTTGTTGTGTTTTGGTCCCACTCGTCCACTCTGTGGAGTTTTCTTTAGAGTTGAATTTAGGTGAAGCTGTAAGGGTGAACTGCCGTTTTCTTTAGTAAATGTTTTCTCCTCTTATGTTAGTCCAGGGAGGTTAGTGTTTGTCATCCTTTGACTGTTTCTTTAGCAGATAAGCTCCCTGGGTTGAGTTAGTTTGGGTTTGTTTGTCATTTTGGCCTTGGTTTACCCTGAAGCCTTTTGCTTGACTTTTCAATCATTGTTTGGTTGTTTTTCTTGTACGTGAATTGTTCTATTTTGATGGAGAAATTCTCTTTATCTTTGTTACTTATTTTAGCTTTATGCTACGCCCCAGGCCCCTAGACTAAATGGGGCGTAACATCTCTCAATGTGGAGGAGCAGCGGCTCTACTCCGAGCTCCGATGTCAGCCGCTTGTATTTGGTTGACAAAGATCATCTCTTGGAGGTCAACCGATTGTCCTTCTCCATGACCTCACTGAACGCCTCCCAGGAAAGTTTTTACCTCCACAACAACCAGGGTCACAACATGGATAGACTGTCAGTGATCAATGATCCAAAGACCTTCATCCTCTGGAAAATATCTGCAGGGCGTTGAAACTTTCTTTGTCAAAACAGATGAGATGATCTGATAAGGAAGAAGTGAAAATCAGACACTGAAATAGACTGAAAGTAATTGACTGAAATGAAGACGACAGTGAATCATAACAAACCTGAAGCTGGTGTGACTGAAGGACAATTCACAACAACAATGACCAAACATCTGGAGCATGAAAATTAATGGGGATTATTTGACTTCATTCTAGTTGGAGCCAGAAGCCAGTCATTTTCTATGGGTGACATCATACTGACTGGGTCCAGTTTTCAGATGCTGTCAATGGTGTTTCCATCATCCTTGTTTGTCCCAGATGCAGCACCCTGTTCCTCCATAGTCACTTCTTCTGGAACAGCTCGTTCCTCTTGAATGACAGCATCCTCTTCCTCTTTCAAGCAGACTTTGGCATTTCTCAGAGTTGTCCAATCGGAATACATGAGTATTCCTATGAGAAAATAAAGAGAACCAATCGTTATGCAGCGATACACTGAATGTCCACTGCTGGCTGAAAGACAATAGAAAACTAGAAAGAAGCGCTCTACAGCATCACGGTACAGAACACAAACAAAAATGAGAGAAGCTGCAGTTTAGATGATGGAGAAATGCACGTTTAACGTGACATTGAAGAATAAAACAGGCTGATGTTTGACTTTCACACATCTGGACTTTTTTACTGAAGCAGCTGCATGTTGTCCTGAATGTTCGTCTTCTCTGCTTCTGCTGGACTCTTCTGATCTGCTGCTGTTGATTCACATCTTTTGACTTTTTCCAAACTTTCTGATCTTCTTCAGCTCTGAACATTTTAGAAGAACTGAAGGATGAAAAACAGGAACTTTGTCTTTAAATGAAACTCTTTATCTGGATTCAGGTTGGCGGACTGCAGTTTGTCAGAGGTCAGCTGTGCTGCTCTGGTCACAGCTCTGAAGCTCAACCCATCCCACCTGACAGAACTGGACCTGGAGTGCAACAATCTTCAGTTTTCAGATGTTCAGCAGCTCCAGGATCTGGTCAAGAGTCCAAACTTCAAACTGCAGACTCTGAGGTCAGTAGAGGGTTGGAGTCAGTCCAGCTGCTTCCAGATGTTTGGTCCTAAAGTTAGTCTGAGAGCAAAGATGCAGAGTTTCCTGTGAAGCTGCAGCTTCTCAGTGAAGCTCTGATGAGAATGATGACAGGCTTCAGGACAACAGTCAGCCAATCAGAGCAGCAGAAGCTCCAACAGGTGAAGATGACATGAAGCTGCTGCTCTGAACAGAACTGAAGCTCCTGCTGCTCTTTCTGCTGCTGTGCTGCATCACTGACTGACACACCAGGAAAAGGAGACAAAACTTCATCTCTGTGTTTCTGATTTGTTTGCAGCTGGGGGTACTAAAGAATCTGATGTTTCTCCTTTTGGATCAGAGAACATCATCATCATCAACATCATCTGGTCTGCAGAGGGGTAATTCCTGGAGGTGGAGAGCAGAGTGATGGAGAAATCAGAGGAAGTGGAGATGGGTGTCAGAGCTGCAGCATGAACTGATCTTTCATCAGACCTTTCAGAACCACAAAGTGGACTGAGTTCCTCTGATTAAAGGCAGCTGGGTTTTGTATTTTGTTTATTATTTTATTTTGTCCTATTGTAACCATGGTAACTGTGGGAACCACACTCCTATTTACTCTGAGTCCCGAAGCAGAAATCCCACCAGAACAAACAAAAGTCTCTCAGTTGAATCATTTTTATATAATCTTTGTTCTGTTGATGATCAAATATTGACTCATGAAGTTTTACAGTTGTGTAGTACAGTTTTAAGTACAGTTTTCTGATTGAACTTCCTTTTTCTTTGGTGTTTTGTGGGTAAAACTCTGTTCTTTTTCATGCTGTCAGCATTTTAGCTTCAGTTTTTAAAGAAGTTTCATCTAAATCCAGTAAAATCTGATCATTTTCTAGAAAAGTCTGAAACTAGTAGAAACTTTCTGAGCATAAATCCTGTTTTCTCCAGAGGACATGAATGAACAGAGTGGATGTTAGTGAGGAATGACAGAGAATGACTTTGATGCAGCTGCTGCAACAACACTAACTGCATTGAAGCAGGAGGGAGAAGAGAGACACCTGCTGGCTGTTTTCAGAACTGCATCTTAGTGTCTAAAGGTTCAAACTGAAAGCTGTCTGTCAAATTCTAATAAATGCTCTTTTGAATCTCTTTAGAAATGGTTGAAAAGAGCTTTGGAATGTTCAGTTGGTTGGGCTAAACGTGGGGGTAGGGAGAAGCTGGAGGCATAGGGGAAGAAATGGGATTTGTCCTAAAAAGAGAAGCGTTTCAATACTGAAGAACTCAGCAAATAGAAGCTGAAGGAGGTCATCGTATTTCACATATCTGCTGTTTTCACATGAGATTTTCTTCAGAAAATAATAAGGAGGAGTAGTCTTCTTCTTCTTTATCTTATTTTTAGGAATTTGTTTTTTTATTCTAAGCAATAAATAAGACGTTCAGCAGGTACTTTTCTCCTCTAACTTGAAGCTTCATGTGGATGACTTCTTCTCTTCTCCTCTTTTCATTCAGAAAAAGTCTTTCTTTGGCTCCATGCAGTCTGATCAGCTCTGATTTGGGCTTCAGTTGATGTTTGTGATCATGAACTCTGGATTCTTCTTAGAAGGAGACGTTCTTCCTCTTTAGCAGAGAGCAGAACGTTGATGTGATCTGTTGGAACTGACTCCATCCTGAAGCTTCACTGCTGAGTTGCTGTCAGAAAGCTGTCCAGCAGGGGGCAGCACTCCTTCATTCCTGCATCTTCTGCAGAATCTGCAGCCACTCAAACACAACCTGTTACTGAGGAACATTCTCACATCTGTAGACATTATTGTTGAACAAAGTTCTGATTCTGAGAGTAGATCAGAGTTCTTTCCTAGAAACCAGTTTTAAACTCAATTTGTGGTTTCAGAACACTTAAACTCACCATGTTTCCATGGTAACCTTCCTTTTTACCTGTTGATTCTTCCCAAGTTTTAAAGACTCACTGTCTCAATTCTCTATTCCCATAGGTCATGTTGAAGCAGCTAAACAGAGGAAGTCTCTGAGGATGTGGTGGTGACGGTTGCTGCCATGTTGTGTTGTTGTTGGTTTTTAGCAGTCAGAGAAACACAGAACATTTTCAGACACATGGAAGGAGTTTTGATCAAGCAGTGTGACGTGGTGAGAGTTCAGCTGCTGTTTATAGAGCTTGAGTGTGTAGTTTATCTGTGATTTTATTCATTCTTCTGTTATTTTTCCAACTTTCTTAATAAAGAAGAACACAGTCATGACAGTTCCTGTATAACAGAGAGACTCTTTCAGGGTCTGATTACAGGGAGGAGCTAACACAAACACATCCATACATAGAGGGGGCATGCTCTGTTCAGGTGTCCTTGAATCAGGAAAAGAGGAAGTTTAGTGTTTTTCTCCATGTCAGAGCAGGAAGGTTCTTCAAGGAAGGTTCTTCATAAAGGCCAGAGAAAGAAGACCACAGATATGTGGGCAAAAGCTGGCGGGAGAGATGCCATTATTGGATGTTTTTATGTGGCATATTTTTGAGATAAATGTCCTTACAGATATTTGGGCATTACTCACTACTAATCTTTTCAAAAGTACCAAAGCCCACTATACCCGTTGTCTAAAATCATTTTGATGGTTATATGACTTGCAGTCCAACATATTGTGGGTGGAATGGAGGTTTTAGAAACAAACCAACAACTTTAGTGCTGCACTTCTCCGCTCTCGTCTGTGCACAACGTAACACAAATGCGCTCCGTAATTTAGTTTGGTGACGTTAGAAAGATTTTCACAGATTCACAGCATCTTTATCATGTTTTATATATCTATTATTTTTTAACAAAATAATAAAATAAAAAATGACTTTTTCTCCAAATCTTTATTGTAGCATGAATATGGCGACGAATGTCCATCACTAGTTCACATAAAAGCTGACATTTATTTGTTTGAGAGATGATTGATTTTTACAGTGTGCCTTTTGCTGGAAGCTTGCACTTTGTAGACGGTCCCTTAGCAGCCTTCTCTTCATCTGCAGCTCAAAGAGAACACTTCTCAATAAATGGGGAAAAAAAACGTTTTTTTCTTTGGAAATGCATTTGTAGGTGACTCTCTGCAAGACGATTGAGATACTTGCTGTCATATTTGTCTGAAGAGCTATTGAGCCCGGAAGTCTAAATCTGTGAATATCTTTCTAACTTTACCAAACTCTGTAATCTCTGTAAAGTGTAAAGCGACGTAATGCTGGAACTAATGCTGACTCAAAACGCTATCTGTGAGAGCAGCAATCGTGCATCATTTAAAGGTTACCTTCAGCACCTACAAATGGATCCATTTGCTCTACATTTGTACACAGAGGCTGGACTTAACATTCTGAAACCCATCCCACTGTCCTGGTGTTCTCCATGTGCTACTCAAAACAACCAATGAGGATAAACAGGTGGTTCCATTGCTCCTTTCTGTCCATGGCGAGTGAGGAGATAGAGGATGACGAGGACAAGAGATGGAAATGTCTCTTATGCCAATAAGCAAATGAGGGTCATGTTTAGATTTCTTTTTCTCTGTGGAAGAATCAAATCACGTTATAGTTGTCCCACAAGTGTTGCATCATGGTACTTCACTTCCACATCTCGATTTTATTTCAAGTGTTTGTTAAGAATTTTAATGGATTCTATGTAAATATTAGGATTCAATTCATTAGTTTCCGGGTCATGTTATTAAATTACTCAATATCAGTATTGGATCATTGTACTCTCCTCTCTACATGTGATACACCTCTTAATTTAAAATGTAAAAACTATTCAAGATTGAAATGAATAATTATATTAAATGATTAGCATTTTAACTCATTAGCTTTCAGGTCATGTGATCAATTGACTCAAAATCAATGCTGGATCATAGTACTACACTAGCTACCTGAGATACACCTCTTGATCATGAATGTAATTTCTGTTCAATATTTTTAGGAATTTAGGAATAAATTTACGAGATAAAAGTCGTAACTGCTAAATTACACGTGGACTGCTATGACAAGATAAAGCCTTATGGGATTGATCTAAACGGCAGCATAGATGGATTTAGTCGTCACGTCATGTGGATGGAAGCTTATACTACCAACAGCGACCCCAAAGTCATTGCTGATTGTTCCGTCAGCACAGTGACACGTGTTGGGGGATGCCCTCAGCGCCTGCCAGCTGATCCTGGGACAGGAAATGCAAATGTTCCTCCGGAGAAATCCTACAGACCATCACGCCGGACAAGAAAGCTTCATTTATGGTTCCGGCACCGCCAGTCAACCTTGAATGTTTTGTTATAAGCTGGGTGATGGTTATAAATGTATTTTTCTCATTTGTTTTATT
Source organism: Oryzias javanicus (assembly GCA_003999625.1). Classification (NCBI taxonomy): domain Eukaryota; kingdom Metazoa; phylum Chordata; class Actinopteri; order Beloniformes; family Adrianichthyidae; genus Oryzias; species Oryzias javanicus. Next base: position 4,334,243 of record CM012438.1, read on the forward strand.
TGTTTCAAGAAATTGCCTTGCAGCAAGTAAAAGTCTTGAACTCAAATGATTGTGGGCTCTAAAAGGAGCCTTGCAGAACGCCTCCAGAGATGACTAAATATGTCAACTTAAAATAGAAGACAAGGCTCTGTTGCTTCATGTTCAGGTATTTTTAATGAGAAACTTTACAAGAACTTTGTTTAAATAACTTGTGTAAAAATGTCATAAAAGTCAATGAAGACCAAGACTGTGGGGTTTTTTTCTCAGAAATTTAAGTCATTTCCTTGGTGACTGACATTGGCTCCTTCAAGATACAGAATGAGACAAAAATAGAATGTAACGGTCAGGAGTTTTGCAGACGCACAATATGTGTTGATTGCAGAAATATTAGATTTTGTTTGCTCTATAAAAATAACAAAAACAAACTTCTTCACATTTTTGATAAGAAAACTTTTCTTTTTTGAGCAGGTGAGGTCAAAATATATCAAGTTAGAAGTTTATTTTTATGTAAACCAAAATTTACAAGGGAACAATTCTATGACCACTTCTTGTAACTTAACTCCTATCAAAACTGTGTGGGATGATCTGTTTGAAACCTCCAGGTTTGATCCCACAATATCCATCATCCAGATGTTGCTCTCCAGATTTGAGTTCAACTCACTCCGGAAGTCAGGAAAATGGTCGCAGCTGTCAGTGAGTTCCAGAACCGTCCCACAGGTATGTGCCATCGGCCTTCTTGTGGAAGTAGTTTGACCGGTGAAATCAATGTTGATGTTGTTTCTGCATAACACATCTGAGCCAGTGCAAAATCTGAAGAACATGGCGAGCTTTTCCTCACTTAGCTCTCTCCTAGATCTTTTCAGAACAGCTGTAGACATCCCTGAATGCACCAGAACCAGTTGCTTTTTCAACTGAATTGTCAGGGAGTAAACGTCTGATGTTGAAGTTTTTGTCCAGGATGTCTGCATCAGAAAATGTCTCAATTATTTGGTTTAAGCTGTTTGCATGGTGTAGAACAGGGGTCTGCAACCTGCGGCTCCAGAGCCACATGTGGCTCTTTTATCTCTCCATAGTGACTCTCTGGCTGAAGAAATATAAAATAATAGTAAATTTTAAAAAATTGGAGATTAGCTATTATTTTAGCAACATACTAACATTTTTGGCTAATGTGTTACCTACTGGAGTTTTAGGCTAATTTAGAATTTTAGCTTCTATTTTAGCAACATGCTAACGTTTTTGGCTAAGTTTTCTGAGAAATTTTATGCTAATTTGGAATTTAGCTAATATTTTAGCAACATGCTATCATTTCCAGCTAATTTGTTATCTACTGATTTTTTTGGAATAATTTAGAATTAGCCTCTATTTTAGCAACATGCTAACGTTTTTGACTAAGTTAGTTTTCTGAGGAATTTTAGACTATTTTGGAGTGCAGTTAGTAATTGAGCAACAAGCTAGCTTTTTTTAATTAGTTTTTTATGCTAATTTAGAGTTTAGCTAATATTTTAGCAATATGCTAACATTTTTAGCAAATTTGTTATCTACTGGGGGTTTTAGGATAATTATGAGTTTAGCTTTCATTTCAGCAACATGCTAAAATTTTTTGGCTGATTTAATTTTCAGGAAATTGTTATAATAATTTGAAGTTAAGCTAGTATTTAAGCAACGAGCTAGCTTTTTTGAAATTAAAGTTAAAAACATAAAAAAATACCTTTTTGAGAGATGCTAGTTTCTTTTTATATATTTTTTGCTGTTGTTCGTGCCAAAAATAGATGTTATTCATAATTATAAAAAACAAAACAAAAAAAAAAGGTTATGAATGCAAATCCAAGGTTTTGATCAGTAGAAAGCGAGCCCAAATGGCTCTTTTAATGTGAAAGGTTGCCAACCTCTGGTGTAGAACCAAGGTTACTTCAGGCATTACATCCTGAGGGCTTTGTGAGATGTCATCTGGCTCAAAGATAAGTGTGTCACTGAGAGAAGTAATATCAAACCCTGAAGAATGCTGTGCACCGATTATTATTTCAGGGACAGAATTGTGAGATTCACTGACCTCAGAGAGATCCACTAGAACTGCATCATCCAGAAATATGACAGTATTCTGGATTTCAGTGTCAAGTGTGCTTGATTGTGAATGTCTGTGGTTTGAAGTAGCAGGAAAACTGCTTCCTGTAGAAACATTGTAGAAGTCTTGCATAGAGTTTGGATTGAGTTCTGTCAAATGTGACTGCTCATCAAATTCTCAGATGACACTGTTCTAGTGTCTCTGTTATCTGCATCTGAAATTGACCACGGGCCTGCTTTGTCGCAGTTTGTTGTTTGGTGTGACGACAATTACCTTGATTTAAACGTGGAGAAAACAAAGGACATGGAGATTGATTTTAGACGGGCTACAGCACATGGTGTCAGTGTGATCCATGGGGAGAAGGTGGAGACTGTCGAGAGCTACAAATATTTAGGTACTGTGTTCGACAACAAACTGAAATTCCACATGAACACAGACGCTATTGTGAAGCGTGGGCAGCAGAGAATTTACCTGCTGAGGAAGCTGAACTCTTTTAATGTAAATCAAACCATTCTTAATAATTTTTATTGTTCTTTTATTGAGAGTATTTTAACATTTTCATTTATTTGCTGGTTTTATGGTCTGTCTCTGAAAGACAAAAACAAACTGCAGAGCATTGTCAAGACCTGCTCCAAAATAATTGGTGTTAGTCTGAGGGACCTTCCCTCTCTGTGGAAGGAACAGGTGCTGAAGAAAGCCAAAAACATCCTGGGACAGCCCCAGCATCCTCTGACTCCTGTCTTTGTTTTGATGCCTTCAGGGCGCCGATTTTATGCTCCGGCACGAAAAACGAATCGTTTTTCGCATTCCTTTGTGCCCTCAGCAATTACGTTGCTGAATTTAGATAATAGTGTTTTTCTTTAAGGTTATTGATGAGGTGACGTACAACTGTATGCTGATGTTGCGGAGCTACGGAGTACTCATTTTGGACTGTGATGGGCTGACACATTGATATGATTGTGTGGTGTGTGTGTGTAACTGCACTGGAAGTCCTACTAATGAATTGCCCTCTGGGACCAATAAAGTTTTTCTGATTCTGATTCTGATTCTGATTCTGATTCATCTGTGCTCATGGTTGGATTTGACTCAAACTTTCCTCTTGTGTAATTGATTCAACATCACTGGGATCTCCAACACAACTATTTTCATCTTTGTTATTGTCATCAAAACCCTCATCACTTTCAAGTTCTTCAGATTGGGTTGCAATGTAAAAATGCAGGACTGGTAACTTGACAGTGTTATATATCTTTTCAATGGACACGTCTCTGGGGAAGGAATTTTGTCCAAAATCCCAAACATCAAATTCAAACTGGGATTTGTGCCCTTTGCTCCATTTCCCCCCTTGGGAAAAAAGTGTCTCTCCTACCTTTAGTATGTCATTAAAACCTGCTTAAATGTTGACCTTCACTTTCCTCGTCCCTCCACCTTGTTTTGTTCTAATCTGCTTTGAAACTCAATTTTCACTGTGAATCCCCCCAATTTCAAAGTTTCTTATGACCTGTTTTTATCTACGCACTGATTCGTTGAGTGTTTCTGGCATTTCTTGACTCTGATAACTTTCTCTTCTAAGTTTCAGCTTTTGTCAAAAAGACCATGTTTTCTTTTTGATGACGTCGTCTGACGCCTGCAGAAGTTTACTAACGCAACCCTGTCTCCATATGATGGAAGATGATCTGCAAGCTGAGCATCGTCCATGAGCAGCACAACTTCTGTCAATCTGTAAAAACAAAGACAATAGTTTAGCAAAGTCAAGGAATAAGTTTAGGACTCTGATCAGTTTTATACCGTCTGTTTTTGTGCCACTTTCCTCAAATCTGTGATTAGCTTCACCAGTTAGCTACATTTAGAAATCTCCAATTTCTCTCCACTTCATACCAATTCATTATGCACCATGCCTTCTCTCCAGCAGTACCTGTTCTAGTTTACTTCTTTGTGCACTAAATGCCTTTATAATAATATAATAATAATAATCTTTACGTTTATAGCACCTTTCACGATAAAAACCAAAAAGTGCTGCAAAATAAAACACAGAACAAATTTAAGAAAAATCTATTTTAAAAAGAAGTTTTCAGCTGCTTTTTGAAAGAAAACACTGAGTCTACAGATTTGAGGCTGAGAGGAAGGGAGTTCCAGAAAGATGGAGCCACTGCTGCAAAGGCTCTGTCATCTTATGTAAAAAGTTTCATTATTTGCAGCAGGTGGCAGTGTTTTCCTATAAGTAAGTGTAAATCTATCCAATCAGAGCACTCCTTTGTGTGTTTTCATTTCCGCAAAATATGAAACATGGACGACTTCCAGCTCAAAGTTCTCCCACCAGCTGGCGGTGCGTCCAGGTCAGACCCAAAATCTCAGACGGCGTCTTTCTACTGCGGTCAAGTGAGCCGCTATTCGCTCAGCCGCGGTTAAGCCAGCCGCGCTACGAAGAAGTTGTGTGCGCATATTAGGCGCTTTATGGCAGAGCATGAAACTCGATGGGAGACTTCTCTGTTGGCACATTAAAACGTCTGATCTGCTCTAAATGAAATGTAAAATTAACAAAATCCCCTGACACAACTACGTATACTATTCATGCATATTTGTACTATTTATCAGTTATTTATTTGTCAATTTCTAATAAAAAAGTATCTGAAGTTTTCAATCTTAAAGTTGAATAAAGTATTCTCACTGGATAATTCCAGTGCTTGGACAGTATATGCTTGTTCTACAGGTCACCCTCTATCACCTCACAGAGACGTTTGTACTTTTACTGTTTTGTTTTTAAAAAAAAATAGTACTTAAATTGTGCATTTTTGGAGAGAAATATGTTAATATGGTCATTTGGGAAGTTTGTTATTATTATGAAAGGGTAAATAGATTTTTTGAGAAAATAAATGGCTCTACCCAACCACTAAGAGTCCATCTAAAAGTGGAAAAATGTTTAATGCAAATGTGCAAGAGGAACTGTACACCTGACAGTAAAGCTTGTGTAGATGTGACTGCAGCCATCACTGGAAAGAACATGTGGAGGAAACAGTTCTTCATCGCAAATCCATCCATTTACTGCAATAAACTTTTAAAAATGTATTTCTAATATAATATAATTATTTATCATCAGAACTTAAAACTAACAGCTAACTTTGATTTTTGTTTGCATGTTGTTTTCTCATTTAAAAACTATAGATAACAATTAAACTGAAAACTGTTCTCTAAAAATCTTCTGCTCTTTATTTTTTATAATTTCTAAACTTTCTTCTGAATATTAGAACCAAAAAGTCACTATTAAAGTGAAAAAATCAATGTATAAATGTAGAAAGTAAAGACAAAAAGGGATAATATTCTTAAAAATTCTCCAAAAAACATGAAAGGATGCCACGTCACTTTTACTCCCACAGGTTCATGTCATTTTCAGATTATTTCATACTGACAGTGTTTTCATTGCTGCGTTTGACGCCCTCTGCTGGTGAAAAGAGCACATTACAAGGGTGGAAACTGAGGCAAAAGTTCCGTCTGCTTTGATTGTTTTGATCAGATTTATTGATCTAAAAATTGAGTCATTTCTTACTTTCAGATTAAACGCCTTGAAGTTGGTCTAGTCCAGGTGTCAGAAACGTTTATGACTTGAAGTTCCAATTCTAAATGTTCTCCCTAACAAGAGTGCCATCACCAACTATAATGTGAACTCTGTTGTTGCTCTCCTTTCTGCTGATCCTGTCAGGGATCATCACAGTAAATCAGCGTTCACTGATTCACACAGGTGGTTATACAGAGACTTTTATGCTGGATTATCTTCCTGACACAATCCTGTATTTTAAGGTACAGAGAGATCAAGTTATGCAGCAGCATGAAGGGTGAGGATCCTCACTGAATTTTAACTCATTGTCCTGGGAACTGAACTTAGGTTCTACACCAGCCAACTGAGCTATCCAGCCACTTCTAACTATAATGTAAACTTTAATGCAAAAAAATACAAAAAAAATTCAATATTTCTGAAAAAAATGTAATTTACAAACAGCAGGTCAGATACTATTATTGAACATATAAGCTCAAAATTGTGCTTTCATAATAAAATTGCAAAAGAAAAAATTAGTTGAAATATTATTGCAACTATGTTTGTTTGAAAGCCAAAAGTCCTGCATTTGTTTTAATGTGATACTAACAGCAGGATTGATACATCAGAACAAAATATCCTGAATATTTCTGAGAACTTCACAATTATTCATAAAAAGATAAAAACAGAAACAAGTGTTTGCTTTTGGCTTTTTCTTTTTTTTTTTTGGTTACATGATGAGACAGAACCTGAGTAACTTGTTAGTTCATTCTGTGATGATGATTTTATTGTATGTAAAACTAAATGTTTTAACCTTTTTGTTAGTTTGATATTTATAGTAATTTAAATTTCCTGCGTCTGCATCATTCTTCATTTTCACCCTCAGTAAATGCAGCGATGATCAGCTGTAATATTGATTTAAATACTTGATCATATTGACATGCAGCAGAACAGAAAGTAAGTCCGAGTATAATCTGACCTTATTTGGTTATTATTCAACAAACTGAACTTATCGATCAATTTTTATTTATTATTAAAAGACATTTTACATGTGTTGCAGCTCAGAGATTTACAATGACAAAAATTAAATACAAAAAGGAGAAAAATTCAGACCAACATCCATTTGCTTCTGGAATCTTAAACCAGCAGTAGATCAACCACAGATCATCACCACAGAACCCACCAGAACCAGACAGTAACAGGTCCACTACAGCGGCGAGGCTGCATGCTGGACCGGAACCGCTTCAACAAGAGCAAATATAAACACGACTAAACCAGCAAATGCCGATACAAAAGATCTCACGTGGAAACCAAAAACACAAACATATAAAAGCTGTGCGTCATAAACTTTAGCTTCACGCTCTTCCCAGTCACGCACGCGCTCAAATCTCCACACCTGTCAACTCAACAGTTACAAACACAGGAATTATTACAGCTTCTTTATTTCACTGCGGAAACCTTTTTTTTTTTTTTTTTAATTTTTTTTTTTACCTACGGTGCGCATTAATTAAAACCGCGCGGTAATGAAGGTTGACGCGGACAGTACGTGAAAGTATAAAGTTAAATGAAAAAAGCCGCAGTATTTATATGAGTGGGCGGGGTCACAGTCACAGTGCTGCGTGAATGGATCCTTTCCTTGTGACGCCATTGAGAATCAAAGATCCTTGTGGGAAGAGATGGTCACTCTTTATAAAAACAAAAAATATATAAACTAACGACAAAAGTGCTAATTGTTGTCACATCCTGGCGTGCCATTGTCTTTCCCTCCGCGTGCCAGCTTTGACACGCGTGTCCTTGGTTGCCGGCCCCTTATCTAGATTTTCCAAAATCAGGAAAAAAAAAAAAAAGGAAGCAACCCCCTTATAGAACCGAAGACGTCAAACAAACCCCGCCCTCCAAGCGGCGTTTGATTAAACGAAGGAGCTTCAAACCCAGAAATGGACCAAAGTTCGCGAGGAATTGGGTGTTGTGCCAAAAATACGACGCTTTTCTATTTTTTTAGGTTTAATTCCCTTGTCACATCGTGTCCTTGTTGATAAAAACAATCCGTTTACTTATATCTTTCTATTGGAAAAAAGAAACTGCGATTTTGGCGCCTCTATCTGAGCTGCAAGGAGATTGGCTGTTATTCCGGAAGAGTAGCTGGTCACGTGAGCTGAAGCAAACAGCTCGTTAAGCTAACTGGGTCCCGGGTGAGTTTGAGCGATTCGTTTCTGCGGGATGAGTTCAGGTCAGTAATTCTTCATTTTTGCTCATTTAGTTTAAACATTTCTATATTTCAACCCTAACTTTAGTTTTTTATACTTTTGCTCAGAGTTTTCTTTAAAAATAGTTTTTATTTTTAGTTTATTAGAGAGGAGGCGTGGTTTTATGATTGACAGATGTTGCGGTGGACTCTGGGAACAGAACTCAAATGTTTAACTCCCGTTTTAGCGCTAGCATAAACTCTATTTTCTGGTTTGCGCTGTAACCTGTTCTAACATTCTATGGGAGTCCTCTTGTTGGGACCACAAGCCACAATTTCCCAAGCTCTATAAACAAAATTTTGACCTTCGAATGATAGAGCTCCCCATTCTTAGCATAAAAATTGTTTAAACGGGCAAATAGACTTAAAATTAAGCAAGTTATTGATATTTTTATGTAAATTAAATTCATATTTTTTTAATTAACACACAAATATGCTAAAATAACAAATATTAGCATATTTAACTGATTAGCAAATAAATATAAAGTTTGTGTCTTTTTAAGTGCTTCTTCTTACCTATTTTTGCTCTAAACACCATCAATTTGTCACAGGACATTTTTCAAGTGTTTTGGCAATTTTTAAATATTTTTTTAGATGATTTTTCAATTTATTTTATTGCATTCTTTCTGTCTGCTGAGTGCAGTGTATTACTCTGTATCAATGGCTTAAGTCTGTGTGCGCTTCTCACCGAGGTCTCAATGTGACGTGAGGAACTCTGGTCTGAAACGACAAATGCCGTGAATTTCATTAAGTTTCCTCAATGTTTAGGAGGAGGATTTAGGACAAGAATCACCTTGTAGATTTCAGGAAGTTTTGAAATTGATCCAACGTCAAGAGAAAGCTGCCGTTGAGTCACAAATGTCCACTAAATCCTCTGTACTTTGCTGTGAATCAAAATCAAAGTATACGCTATCCCAGCATGCACCGCGTACGTTTTGCAATGTGGAAACAAAGTTCTTCAATGTCAAAGTGAACAAGCGTGAAGCGTTTTGTGCAGTGACACCCTTGGCAGTATCTACGGCTCTCATCTTTTTTCTTTAAGTATTAAACTTTTTCTTTTAAATTTTACTTTAGAAATTTCCATTGGTAAAAAGTACTACAAACATATATATTAGAATCTTTTCTGTCAATTCCAGTAATTTAATTAAAACATTTCCAAAATGTCCTCACATTTATATCTCTAATTATTGTGATTTTTAATGTTAAAAACAAGAGAATTTCCTCATTTACCCTCCCGCTCTCTTTGGGGTCCAGATGACTCCAACCATATATTGATTGTGGATTCCTTCCATGACAAAGGTGGACAGGACACATTTCATGTCTTCCATGGACATTAGTGAAACTCAAAAATCAAAGATAAAAAGAAGTTTAGCGCACTGTCTTGTGGGGTCCAGATGACCCCACTTTTAGTGTAAACAAGCTGAGAGCGGAAGGGTTACATTATTTTGTCTTATCAAGTTCACAGGTCTGATTAGCTTGTCGTTGACTTGTACACATTGACTCTTGTCGATTTTATTTTTTAGAACAAATACTACTTTAAGTGTTTGTTGGAAATTGCTGTTTAAAAACTTTTCATATTATTAAGGTTGATGATGCAATATCATTTCACCTCTGTGTGGATAAATGATAAGACATTCATAAAAGAGCAAAAGCAGTCAATTTCTCGTACGGCAGGCGGTAAGCGTTGGAGGATCTTCAGAGATTATAAGCTATTGGTTCGCTGAAAAACAGAATGAGAATAATTAGTCACGCCCCTTTTCCTCATTTATGGAACATCTGAGTTGAGCGGAGTTAACACCTGCCAATATAGTGGCTACTATTAGCTGACAATCTAGGCTTCGAGAGTAGACGTCTATGGGTGACATCAGATGATCCGTCTAGTTATATATTTCTATGGTTTTTTACATTCACGTGTTTAATATTTACAGCAACAATGAAAGTCAGACTTGGTGATATTTTCAGGCAGTTCATTGAGTTGTTTTGGGACATTTAGGTTGAACAAAGATTTGATTCTGATCCAGATTTAAACTCAGTTTGTGGTTTCAGAACATTTAAACTCACTCTTTCTATGCCAACAAACTCCTTGTTTTTGTGTCTTTTATCTGCTGATTCTTCACACATTTTCAAATTCACTGTTTCATTTCTCTGTTCATTTAATTCACATTGAAGCAGAAAAACAGAAGTGTCTGGTTCCTGAGGTTCTGGGGTTCTGGTGGTGACAGTTGCTGCCATGTTGTGTTGTTGTGGGTCTTTAACAGTCAGACAGAACATTTTCAAACACACACTCATTTCTACACACAACATTAAAGGAGATTTGAACAACCAGACAGCAGATGTGTGACATGGTGAGAGTTCAGCTGCAGTCTTTGTTGTTTACTTTACCTGTGATTTTACTCCCATTCTTCTGTTATTTTACTCTCTTCTGTTTTTCACCTACAAAGTCCTGACATGTCCCAAGTTAATTAATAACACGCTGATGCCATTTCCTGTAAAGAATAGAGGCTCTTTATGGTGTTTTATCACAGGAGGAGGCTAAGACACATAGAGGGGGCAGAGTTCCTTTCAGGTGTTCCTGAATCAGGAAATGAGGAAGCAGATCTAGAGTGTAGCAGTCTGGACTTTCACTCCTTAATAATAAGTAAAACCAAGTATTTTTCCTAAAATCGTCCTGAAACAAGAAAGAGGCGGTGCTTGAAGAACCGTCTCTGCTGGTCTTCCAGGATTCAGAGAACTGTAGTTACATGAGTAACTTTCGTTTTCCTCCATGACGGAGCAGGAGGAAACCTCGTCTCCAACTTTCTTCTTCTTCATGGTGAGTCTTTGTGTTTTCTGTTGTCTTCTCCTTCATGATGAAGGAAGTGATGTTTCTATGTGATCTCATCTGTGAGGAAGAAGAGCAGCAGAGGACGAGCCTGAACTTGTTCTACTGTTCAAATAGAAAAGTTCTTCTAAAAACAGCGGCTAAAGGTCGTTGGAGGTCACCTGAGGGGGAAATGAGGAGATGAAGTTAGTAGTGTGTGTTGGTATAGAGGAAGTGTAGCGCTGATCAGAAGTGTGAATAACAGTCGTATTATTTAAGCATACAGGTACAGGTCAGATACAGAGCTGTGTTGAAGGACAGACTTTGAGGCCTGCTAGATCTTTACTCTTGATAGAGGGTCGGTGTCTCTCAGACAGAAGCTCATTGGCTGATTCTCTGTGACATCACATCAATCAAAAAACTCTGCTCCTGCTTTCGTCTTCAGCTCTAAAATGAAATTCAAATGTTGGAAAACATCAGTGGCAGTAAATTAAGTCTTGGAGGCTGTAGAAGTTCTTCTTCTGTGGTTCTATTTCTGCTGATGAAGGTTTTGACACGCAGGTCATCAGTGCTAAACTTCTGCATGCTTCCAGTCATCTCAGTGCTGAGATCTCCTTCATTTCTAAACATCTGATTCATGATGGAACAAAGCTGTGATCTAATCTTCAGGCATGTGCACACATAGGGCCTTAAAGGGTCCTCGAGCACCTGCCCTTTTTGTCTTGTATTAAAAAGTGCAGGTTTTTTAAAAATATATTTTATTATTTTCTTTTTAAGTTTTTATTTGTATTCATATTAATTAACTTATGTTAGCGATACAAGAAAGAAAAATGTCACTACAAAATCTCCCCGGTGTTCTACCGTACTTCGACTCTACTGGGCTCAGAGAAAGAGAGAGAGAGAGCGCTCCCCTGTCTGCTCCTCAGAGAACTGAAAACAGGCAACAATGAAGCAGCGTAACCCTTCCGTTCTCCTTAGCTTGTTTACATTAAAAGTGAGGTCATCTGGACACCACAGGACAGTGCGCTGAACTTTTTTTTTTCACTGATTTCGGAGTTTCATTAATGTCCATGGCAGACATAAAATCCTGTCCCCCTTCGTCCACATTTGTCATGGAAGAAATCGCATAACAATATGTGGTTGGAGCCATATGGACCCCAAGGAGAGCGGAAGGGTTAAATCTGTGAGTTCTGGTCTAACTAGTCACCGTCTGCTGATTCAACAAGCTTTAAATGAGGTTACATTTCAGAAAAACGCTCTATATTAGTCCTGGAGTCCGTTTCTACTTTAGCCAGACGACTGAGCGCGGAGCATCAAGAAAGTTGGCACCACACATATCGTCCAGGGACAGGAAGTTGGGAAGTACAAAATAAAACACAGGAGGGATTTTCAAAATAAAAGAACCACATTTATGGCGAGTTCACAGCTTCCTCACTAAAGGTCTGAAACTAAATTAATCTGTTTAATAAAATATTTTAGGATTAAAATTTTCCTCTTTAAATTCAGTTTCATTCAGTTTCTCATTTTTTGGATTCCAAACATAAAATCATGTGTTGAGGACAATATGCAAAAGAGAATTTAGCTGGCTGTGAATATAGAATAAGATGGTAAAATGGTAAATGGCGTATACTTGAATAACGCTTTCTACCCTCCTTCAAGCGCCCAAAGTGCTTCACAGTCACAGTCCCATTCACACACACATTCATGGCAGCTCTGGCGCCAACCTTCCACCAGAGGCAATTTGGAGTTCAGTGTCTTGTCCAAGGACACTTTGGCACGATCCCTATACTCCCCTTCTCCCTTCCCCTTGATTTGAAGTGGCCGTTGATGTCCTGTCCGGTATCATTTTTTAAGTTTCACCCTCCAAACAGAGGAGTCCAAAGTCCGCTATCGTGAGCGTAAACCGCGTCACGCTAATAAGCGCTTTTCTTCTCGTGGATGCACTCTGAACTACAGAAGTTTACTTTTAAATATAAGTAATGTTGTAGCGTGACCTTTTTAAAGTTATAAAATCGCTGTTATGTATATTCAAGCGCTGGAAGCTCTGAGCTAATGCTAGTGGACTAGTGATATTAATGGCATCATCGAACGACAGTCATGTCCCAAATATTAGACACTGTTTTTTTCATCACCCTCCATTGGGAGCAAGCATGGAGAGATGAACGAAAAGGGAGGGAGAAGGGGAGAATTTGGATCGGGCCTTTGACACATGGGCGGGCAAGGCGGGAATCGAATCTGTAATCTTCCAATCAGAAACTAACTTTCTGAGGATGAAAGTTATTAAGCATCTATGTTTAAAATATTACAATTTGTATTAAACTTGATTCATGTTGATTCAGCTGCTTCCCAATGCCAAAATAAAGAGCCTCCAGTTTATTAATGCTGTGGATGTTTTCTAAGTCTATAAAAATACATTTTTTAAATAAAAAACACACTTGTATCACCTTCACCAACATGCGTCATATGGCTGAGTAGCTATTTCCTAATGTCTATGTATTTAAAAAAAATCATTAATTTCTATACTATTTAAAGCATAAAAAACAAACACAAAAAACAAGTTTATGTTGCTCTTCTCCAACTTTGAGCCCCTGCCCCTCAAAAATCCTGTGCACATCACTGCTTATTTCTGATATATTTTAACAAACATCATTTATTCATGGTCTCTTCTCTGTCTTTAGTTCAGGAAATCTCCCATTTCCGATACTAAACTCCTTTCTGTTTTGAAGTTCTTCTCCGTGCTGCTCTGTGATTCAGATCTTTCTTCAACAAATCACTGAGTTCAGAGCTGCTCAGCCTGCAGCCCTCTGCTGGTTTTAGCATCTCAGAGGAGAAAAATCATCTAATTCTTTCTTTCTTTTCACCTCATTACTTGATTTCTGTTTTTCTTCATGTTTCCTGAATTATAGAGAATAGGGATGCAATAATACTCAATATAAAACTGAACCATTCGATACGCGTTCCACAGTTCAGTACGATACTTTTCATTTTTATTTATCCAGTACCACTGTGAGCTGCCTTTCGCGTGTCTCTGTGTATTCATGTTTTTGGGTCTGAGCCGGTCTGCTCCAGGTCTGCTTAACTAAACTATTCTGCCTCTCCCCCTGGAGGCGGAGCCCAAATGCTGAAACAATGGCAACAGTTATAGCTAGAGGGGGCGAATGCAGTAGTTCTGTGCCGGCAACGTGCTCGCCCACTGTGCTGGCTGCTTTCAGTGGGGAGTCTATGCAAACACACGTAGAGCAGTTTTTGTGGACTTTTCATTGGGAGTGCGCGCCGACGCAGATGGTATGAGAGCAGCTTCTGGCTTGTGTTTGAAGACCACCAACACTAAAACCTGCAGTGTGCAGAGATCTGCGGTTCACCGTCGAATATGAGGATCAGGGAGCAAAATGTGTTAACAAGAAGTATTTTATCTGCAAGACTTGTCTCATCTCTATATCATGAGATGAGGAAACAGTAGCGGTTTTAGGCACGGGCAGTGCGGGCAGCAGCCCGGGGCGGCAGTTCATAGGGGGCGGACCTCTATGGTGTTTATTGTCTGTGTGGTGTTTGGAATGGCCTGAAATAAGCGAGTTAGCGCCCGAAGGTGGAGCAAGCGCCCCTGTTAACATGATATGTGATGAAGATCGGGAGGGGTGAGGAAATTCACAATAAGCGTACCTTTGACACTGTCACACTATGCACTTGTCGCGAGTCTGGGGAGGCTCTCGCCCGGGGAGTCATTCAGTGTAGAACCGCCCCTGTGAGGAAAACACGTCCAATATGGCCACCCATCTCTGACGTCATCATCTAGCTCAGATAAACACCTGAAAATATCTGACTCCATCTGAGTGTTTATTTCTAAATCTCTCTCTAATGAGGGCTTTTGTCATTTAATGAAAACAGTTGATCCACAATATAGTGTACCAGCACGTCCATATTTACAGAAAAATCTATAAATACCTGAACTTTATGAATAAGTGCGCAAATTGAAAATGACTTGGTAAAAACGCACAACTTTCCTAGTACAGCTGGACCTGGGCAACAGAGAACTTATCTCTCTGTAAATGTGCATTTTATGACGGCCCTTACACTAACACCAAGAGTGCAGTACTGCAGGCTGTCAAGACTTAAAAAAAAGATTTGTGAGAACATCATAGATTGTTGAATATTATATTCATGTTTACAAGTATTGAGGACTGAGGCACTTTTACATTTGATTAAATTGTAAACAAGTTGAAATGTTTACAAGTTTACAAGAGTTCTATTTAAGTGTGATTCTGCAATAAGTGCCTAGAGCTGTGCACTTGAAAAAAAAATCTGATTTCTGTGTTATGTTGTTTCATAACAAAATAATCTGTGGAATAATAAGATTTCAGTTTTTTTTTTGTTCAATACGAATGAACCGTGAGCAAACTGTATCATTGCATTCCTAGTAGAAACAGGAAGTTTGTTGTTTGTTTGTCAAAGTGAGTGAATGAGTGAAATGTTGCTCCATCATGGAGTGTTTGCTGCTGCAGCTCCATGTCTCCATCTGGTGGAGGGAGAGCAGAAGTGCAGCAGCTGATGTTCAGCAGCTTCCTCTGTCCCACACTGCTGTCTGACTGCATTCACCTGAACCTGAGAGGAAACACAAGAGAAGAGCCCATCAGTGGAGGAGGATCAGAGCTGATGATGAGGGTTTCCTCTGCAGATGAAGGTGTGTGGGAGCTGATCCAGTGAATCCAGCAGCATGGATCAGTGTGAGGACACACAGGAGGGAGCCCCTCCCTCTAAAAGCACTCTGTGTGGGGAAGATGAGAGCCAGAGCAAAGCTCAGAGGTGAGATGAACATCTCTAACTGTCCAGGACTCTTTTCCATGTCAGAGCTCAGCACTCACACCAGCAACCACCATTCTTTACAGGAACCAACCTGGATCTGGACCTGGATCCAGCTGTGTGTCAAACAGGAGTGACTGGTCTAAGGGTAAAAATCCTAACTTCAAGTCCATCAGTTCACAAGTGAAAATGTAAGTGTTGTCAAAGCAACCCGGTCTCAGTGAAATGCGTCCCTATTCCACGGCTTTGCACCCTCGGAATACCGTGCATAGTATACGCCAAACACGGTTTTTGCGTGCATATGATACGCAGTTGCAGCCCATTCAAAACAACAGGAACGGCTTTTAGGTTTCGTTTTGATCACGTGGTCGGATGTTTAGGTTTTACGTGACTTTTGAGTTTCTGTCCGGCACCGTAGATCCACTCTTTTTCTGGTGAAAATCCCTCAGAATAAAATATTTTGTGGACTAATCTTTATTTTAGTAATATTTCTAGCGAGAAATGTACCCGTTACTATCACGACATGCATTTATTTCGGACATACAGTTCGTAGTTTGTCTGTTTTGCTGGACTTTTCGGGCTCAAAAATCGTAAAGAAGCAACGTCTGGGGTGCACGGAACAATCACGGAACCGGGCGATCAGCAGGATTTGGGACCCGACCCGCATCGGTGCCGGGTCAAGGTTAGGGTTAGGGTAGGTTCGGAGAACCCGCCCGGAACCCTTTTAATCGGGCCCCGAATGACTTCTGTAAAGCTAGAACGTGATCACTGCCTGACTACTTCCGGTCCAGAAGACGGTCAAACGTGATCCCGAAACGAGGATTATCAAACATAAAATAATGTTTCTTTAATTTCTGCCTCATAAACAAACACAAATGTCGGTTATTTTAAGTGACAATAACGAGGGAGGCTTTCAGACAAAATAAAGAAAGAAAAACACAATTGGGTTATTTTTTACTGTTCATTTTTATCATTATTGTTAATATATTAATATTTTTAATATAATAATAATAATAATAATTATTATTATTATTATTATTAGTGGTAGTAGAAGTAGCAGTATTAATTTATTATTTATTGTTGTTATTATTATTATTATCATCATTATTGTTATTATGTAAAAAAATATATAAAAGGAATGACATAAACAAAATCCAATTGATTCATAAATTCATTAATACATTCAAAAATGTATTAATAATAAATAATATCATTGTTATTATTCTTTTTAATAATAATTATAATGTTGTTGTTGTTATTATATCAATAATAAATAAATAATTATTATTATTGATCCATAAGATCAACAGACTCCAAGTTTTTATGATTCTTGAAAGCTGAAGGGGTCAAGAGAGAATCTCACTATTCAGGGAACATTTTTTATTGTTATTATTTCTTAAAATTTTATTGATACAGGTTTGTGTCTGTTGTATACTTGGTTTAATAAAATATCAGAGGGTGGTGCTGTATCATCCATAGGATGAAACATAAATGTAATGTAGCGCTGTCTGATTTCTTCCGGTCTAGCAGATGAAAATAAGTGATCTCAAAACACAGATTCTAAACCATCAGAATAATGTTCCTGTGATTTCTGCCTCATAAACTAGTAACGTTTATTCACAGGGCAAGCTTCTCAGTGGCAAGAACAAAATATGGAGGACATCATCTGGGTTTTGGGAGGGAATTGAACATATTTTAGGGTGTATAAACACTTTGGCTGTGTTTTGATCACTGTTCAAGTGACAATTAGACAGTTGTTTTCAACATTATTTACTTCTTTGTGTTCAAGACGTACTCTTTTTAATGTACATTCTTTAATGTGTCTCAACTACATAGTGGTAATGGAACGCTTTTATGTTGCTATGGCGGTAACAAAGGACGCTAAACAAAACTGGAAAGAAGAATGCAAGATCTCAAATCAGAATAAGAGGAGAAAGAAAGGAAAAAATAACAGTAGACAACATCTAAACAATGTTGCACAAGAGTAAATATATAAATATATTATTCTTAAAAGAAAGGCACAGGATATGTTTCATAGCTTGCAGTTTCTCATAAAAATACATGTACAAATTAAAGTCTATTAACTATTTTAAGAATGTGTTCTAAAAATTCAAATAAGACAGGCCTTGTTACATAAGTAAATCATGTTTGAAACCAACAAGAACAAATGGCACTGTCAAAAAACAACATTTATTTATCAAATTTTTCAAATATTATGAAAGTGTTAATACCACATCTTTCTTTTTGGTTTTCTGTTTTTAGACCAAATCTAATCGTTTTGAAATTTAAAAGGAACACTATTGAAAGTTAACCAGCACTGAAAATCATAACAGAAAAATTTAGATTTCTTCCATTTTTAAAAACAACGAATAAAACAGTTGCCAAACTATTTATTTTTCATTGCTGCAAGAAGTGTCAGTATTTTTGTCAATTTTAAAATATTATGAAGTTTATAGATGGATAAATAACATTTAAGATTTTGAAGTGATTTTCTTTTGCTTTTGGTTCAATTAAATAAACCAAAAATAACCAACACAGGTCTCAGTAGATCTTATGATTCTCTTCAGTCAGTCCCTGTCTGCTTGCAGGTTCAAAATGAATGTGGTCAGAACAGAATGGATTATGGCATTGTAGAAGATGGTCAGCAGCTCCTGACACAAGCTTTTTCAGTCACTTCTTAAGCTATCACAGGAAGTCCAACCTCTGCTGGCCTTTCTCCAGAGTGAGTCAACCTGGGAGGTTCACTTAAGGTCTCTCGAAAAAGTGGACCCTAAGAACGCGTATGGGTCTATAGAGGGGACTGTTCTGTTCAGAATTGTGTGAAGAGGATGGGGGGTTGTGTTCCTTCTCCCTGAGGTCCACTGTCATCTCTACAGTTTTAAGTATGTTCAGCTCCGGGTGGCTTTGGCTGCACCAAAGGACAAGACGCTTCATTTCCCGTTCTAACAAGTGGAGGAAAGCACAGTGACGTTTTGATAGAGGAGCTCTGGGATGATGTATTAAATGCAGAGCTGAAGGCCACAAACAGGATCATGCATAGTTCTCTGCAGAGTCAAGGTGGTGTCAGATGTAGTGGAGAGCTGTGTTGACTGCATCGTCTGCGTCATTTAATCATGTGAGAGAGGACTTCTTAGGAACTGGATGATGGTGGATCTGTTGAAGAGACGGGTGAAACTTTGAGGCAGCTGGTCAGAGCAAACCTTCAGACAGGATGGAGACACTCCATCAGGTCCTGGAACCTCCTGATCTTCTGCTTCTGAAACTGTTGATGCACATCAGATCCTCAGTCCAGGTTAGATGTCCAGTCTGAAGGAAGTTGAGACAAGTCAATGATTAAGATTGATGGGGGAGGGAATGCTATGTTCCTTTAGAACCTGAATAGAAGTCGTTATGGTGGTAGATCTCTGCAGGTGGGGGTGGGGAATCTCTTTTCATGAGGGTCTGCAGAACTTAACAAACTGCAGTTGTTGGCAGAAAACTGCTCTGTTATCTTTGCAGTGTTGGTCATATTAGCTCCCTTGATCTTCTTTTCATCTTGTTCCTGACCTATTTCTAAAGGTCACGACCCCCACTCCTGTAGGCCTCTTCCTTGTCCTTGCATTGCCTCAGCTGTAAACCATTGTTTGATGTTGTTGAATTTGCAGAAGGTTTTGTCTGCAGGCATGTCCTCACAAAAACTGATCTAGGTGTTCCAATCTTTGCATTTTGCATCTTGGACTCATCCGTCCATCTCTTAACAGTCTTCACTTTGGGTTTAGCTGATTTCAGCTTTCTTCTGTCGGTTGGGATGACATGAGGCAGTGATTTGAAAGTCTCAAAGCAGCGCAGGGAACTGAGTGATGCATCGTGTAGTGGAGTGTTCGTGGGTCACCTGCTGTTTGTAATAAACTTAATTACATTTGAAAAATATATGAAAAATAAAACAGCACTGACCCTAAAGAGCATGGATAACCCTTGATGGGTTTTAAGCTCGTGGATCCTGTAAAACCTGGTGATGGGTCGCTCTCATTAGAATTGATACATACATCACAGTTGAAGTGCGGGACCTCTGTAAAATTCAAAATTTATCTATACATTTAAAAAATGTGAAATAGCTTTAGTATGTACTCAAAATCTGGAAAGTTAGACTGTATTTCTTCGCAGAAGTGATACATCCCAGAATGTACTGCACATTTTAGGAGGAGACTGGGTTGAAATTTTACTCTGTTAGCAGCAAAGTCGACAAAGTTATGAAGCTCCAATTAATGTCTATTCATGTAAATTGCATAAAACTTGTCTAAGTTTCAGGGAGGACTGATCAAACGTCCCTTGTGTGATCATTGTTGTTTAGGAACAATCCTCTGAACTTCTTAAAATGTACAAACTAGGACTTGTTACTATGCAGAGTCTAAAGTCCTTGTCACCAACAGATTACATTAAACACAAGCATACAAGAATCCTGAAGTTCTAAATAATTAAGTTTCAGAAAAATGAGTTTGTAAATTTTTACAGCACTGTCAACTTTACCAATTTAAAATCTAAAAAACATCTGTTCATTTATCAATTTATTAGCAATACCAGAGCTCATATTCATTTATATCATTATTTTATTAATACATAATTTGTTTAAGCCTCCCATCTCTTTGACCTGTGGTCTGATAAGAAGTTAAAAGTAACTATTCACAATAAATTAGGGATATTATTTAAATACATTAGGTACAATGTACAAATCAAAACAATTACATAGTCAGCCCCAAAACGACCTGTTTATCTCACACCTAAAATCGCTTCCCAACCCAATCTCTAGTGAAACTTGACAGTAATTCTCCAAATATTCTAAAGCTTTTTTGAATGGCGTAGACCAGGGGTGTCAAACTCAGTCGCACAGGGGGCCAAAATCCAAAACACGTCTTAGTTTTTGGGCCAAACGGGATAAACATTTATTGAACACACTAGAACTACATTATTAAAACTTTAAAACTGTAACGTTTTAATAGAATTATGAATTAAATATTAATGGCATCACCAGCGAAAATGTTGGTGTGAATCCTGTAAGCTGAATTTGATTGCTGAAGATGAGTGCTGATTGATGAATTTTAATAAAGAATAAAAAATTGTCTGAATAGTGAGATTCTCTCGACCCCTTCAACTTTCAAGAATCATTAAAACTTGGAGTCTGTTGATCTTGTGGATCAACAATGTATTAATGAATCAATTGGATTTTGTTTATGTCATTCCTTTTATTTTATTTTTTTTACATAATAACAATAATGATGATAATAATAATAATAACAACAATAATAATAAATTAATACTGCTACTTCTACTGCCACTAATAATAATAATAATTATTATTATTATATCAAAAATATTAATATATTAACAATAATAATAAAAATGAACAGTAAAAAATAGCACAATTATGTTTATCTTTCTTCATTTTGTCTGAAAGCCTCCCTCGTTATTAAAGAAACATTATTTTATGTTTGATAATCCTCGTTTCGGGATCACGTTTGACCGTCTTCTGGACCGGAAGTAGTCAGGCAGTGATCACGTTCTAGCTTTACAGAAGTCATTCGGGCCCGATTAAAAGGTTCCGGGCGGGTTCTCCGAACCTACCCTAACCCTAACCTTGACCCGGCACCGATGCGGGTCGGGTCCCAAATCCTGCTGATCGCCCGGTTCCGTGATTGTTCCGTGCACCCCAGACGTTGCTGTTTTACGATTTTTGAGCCCGAAAAGTCCAGCAAAACAGACAAACTACGAACTGTATGTCCGAATAAATGCATGTCGTGATAGTAACGGGTACATTTCTCGCTAGAAATATTATCAAAATAAAGATTAGTCCACAAAATATTTTATTCTGAGGGATTTTCCACCAGAAAAAGAGTGGAGGATCTACGGTGCCGGACAGAAACTCAAAAGTCACGTGATCAGTCACGTGACCCGGAGAAACCTAAACATCCGACCACGTGATCAAAACGAAACCTAAAAGCCGTTCCTGTTGTTTTGAATGGGCTGCAACTGCGTATCATATGCACGCAAAAACCGTGTTTGGCGTATACTATGCACGGTATTCCGAGGGTGCAAAGCCGTGGAATAGGGACGCATTTCACTGAGACCGGGTTGTGTCAAAGACATGTCATGAACTTAACTGAAATAGATATAATCAGTGTCACACAGTTGTCAGAACAATTTTAATAGATCATTTTGTTTATGATCTGAGTTCAATAGTTCAAACATAGAAGATAATCTGATGAACCTCCATAACAAAATGAATTAGTTTTTAATAAAACAAACGTTTTCCCATTAGGATCCAACAGAGATCTGGATCTGGATCCAGTTGTGTGTCCAACAGGAGTGACAACTCAAGGTTTCAGCCTCCTGACTTCAAGTCCATCAGTTCATCAGTGGAACAGTAAGTGTTTGTCAGAGTTAAAGGAGTCTGGATAATAGTTCAGATGATCAATAGTTTCAGATGAATGACTTGAGTTCTGGTTCAGTTCTTGATCTTCTGATCAGTTTCTTGGATCATCATGCGTGATCAGTCTTTCAGTTGATCTTCTGA